>JAOTQQ010000023.1:30621147-30667785 GCA_026546715.1 Gallinago undulata
AGTACTCAAGGTGGGGCCTCACCAGTGCTGAGTACAGGGGGACGATAACCTCCCGGGTCCTACTCACCACACTGTTCCTGATACAGGCCAGGAAGCTGTTGGCCTTTTTGGCCACCTGGGCACACTGCTGGCTCATGATCAGCTGACAGTCAACCAACACCCCCAGGTCCTTTTCTGCCCTGCAGCTCTCCAGCCATTCTTCCCCAAGCCTGTAGTGCTGCATGGGGTTGTTGTGACCCAAGTGCAGGACCTGGCACTACTCATGGTAGTGACAATAATCATGGTGAACTCTTGCATGCATGTCATAGGCCACTATGTGGGAAGTCCATTCCTCTTCAGCAGGCACTAGTGTTCAAAGCCCAGAGCCATCCAGGGACAGTACAGAACCATCTCTGGTGCAGATGGTCCCAATCGCACACAGAGCTTAGGTGGTGAGAGTGGATGCAACTGGCTATGACAAGCTAAGGTTAGTAAAATAAACCAGGCTCTGTTGTGCAGGCTTGAGAGGAAGATTCTTACTGTATGCCACTGTACAGATTAAGGGAGACACCCTCTTTAAAGGATGTTCATTTTAGTGGAGAAATTCCCCAGGCTATCCAATGCTTAATATAGAAACCATTTCAAGGAAATCCTGCTTTGAAGGGGTACATATGCATAGCTCATCTTACAAGAGGGGAAACCAAGGGGATTTGTAATTCATAATCATGCCAGATTAAAAATGATAATCAATATATTCATCATGTTGATCCAAAGCCCTGAGGACACTTACCTAGGCAATAAGAGAAACCAATAACTTGCTCTGTCTCTTTATTTTGAAAAAGCTAATACAATGTAAAGCTGGAAGTCAGATAATGGATAGGTGAACTCAGAAATACATTGGGAAAGAATAAAATCAATTTGATATTGCTAGTCAGATTTATCATATTTTTCCTTCTGAATGATTTTCTTCCTCTTACCATTCCATAAATAAAGAATTTGGTATAACAGATTGAATCAAAGATTATAACCAATATCCTCAGATCTTTCCCAAAAAGCATTTATGTTGAAGAAGTTTGGCCAATTTTCTGTCATATATATTTTATGAAAAAGAAACCCAACAACAAACAAATGCAGGCTGATGGTAGTTAATAATGATTCATACAAATAAATTCATGTGGTTTATTGATGATAAAGCCATGTGAATTACATAATTCCCTTATGTGAAGGGCTCTTAGTCCAAACTAGTGTTAACATTTGTACAGAATTTGGTGATTTCCTGTGAGACTCTTATACACACAGAGACAGAGTAACACCGATCCCTTTTGGGGGTAGGTAGTAGCTTGCCTTCATGAATAATGTATTGCTTAGGTGGGAAGGAAATTTTTTATTGTGGGAGATATATTCCTGCATTATATGTCTTAAGTTCTTTAGTGCTAGTAAATGGAACTGATCTGTCTCAAGGGATTTATGTGGGTGCTCATTATTAACTAAATCTAATAATCAACAGCAAAATTGGTGCCACTAATTAGTCCTTAAATATGCTTTTCCCACTTCCCAATCTCAGAGCATTTTAAAAATCTTTGGAGTAATAAGCCTCATAATGCCTCTATGCTAGCAATTTGTCGTTTTCTCCTAATACTAGGAAGGAAAACAGTGGCACAAGGGCATTTAATAATTCACCCAAGGTCATAGAATAAGTTTTTGTGAGAACTAGATTAGTACCTGTGTCTTTTTATTCCCTGTTCCTCTCCTCACCACAAAACTGGACAATTTCCTGAAAGCAGCACGCTGTCTAGTAAGGGTACATCGAGACAAGGCAAATACAAGCATCGGAGAATGCAGGAAAGCAACCAAGTGGGAAAGCATTAAATGAGGCTTGCAAGTCCAGCAAGGAATTGACCTGGGGACCTTTTCATCTGAGAGCAGCAGGGCTGCCTATTGTGCGAAAGAAGCAGCTCTTTAGGTGAAGTCATTAAGAGCAAGCACAGAGAAGCAGCAAAACAGAGACTACCATCTATTCACAGCGGTCACTCATCCAAAACGCTGAAAGGCCTAAATAAGCTTAGCTTCTGCAGAGAGACGAAATCAGGCACCAGCGGGCTGTTTACTTGCTGTCAGACAAGTGGGTTTCTGTTTGTCGCTCCTGACAAACGCTGGCTGCTCACACCTTGGATGTTTGTCACACTGAGGGGCAAATCAATCCCAGCATCAGGCCAGAGAATCGGTGTCTGTCTCCCCCCGCCGCAGGCCGCCTCTGCACCCGGCAGAGGATGCTGCTGTCCTGGCTACAGCCATAGCTAACTAACACCTAGCTGATGGGGCTTGCTTGTGGTGCTGTGGCTCCAAAAAACCTCACACTCCTGAGTCCTGGGCTGCTGGGACAGCATTCAGTGTTGACAGACATTTTACCATACTAACAGTAACGGGGAGAGGAAAGGACTAGATATCTGTTATTTCTTTTCCTACCAGCTTTCCAGGTGTGTATTAACTGGATCATCTCTGAACTTCTTCCAGGCTGCCTGGTTAGAGCTTCTGGTGTAATTTTCAGCCCAAGCTGGGGAATGATGATATGGTGTTGAACTCACATACAGGAGTGAAGACCAGAGGTGCAGGATTAATTTAGATCTTTCATGATTTTGAAGTGATTTATTATGCTGTTTTAAAATTGCTTAAGAATGCCATCAAATTCTATAATCAATTTATGAGTGTTCCTGTAGGTACTAATTGAAAAGACCCCAATAAAACCTTTTTGTTCAGCATCTGTGAACGAGGTTTTTCCAAGTTTACATTGTGCAAATAATGAAGGTCCACTTCAAGAAAATAATCAATAAAGAAGCTGATGCTTTTAATATGGAGACTTCTTAGCATTAAAGCAAAACTATTGTCTACAGTCTAGCAAAGACCTTTGCCTTACATGACATCTTAAGGCATTACAACATCATCCTTCTTTTATTTTTTTCCAAAAGATAGCACCTTTAGAAGCATGGTGCTTACAACATTGCTCTGAAACAATGGTTTGGTACTAATTCAAAGGGCAGATTGCCACCCACTGAATGCCCAAAATTGCCACCCCCAGTTCTTTCAGATTTCTCTCAAGTGATCAGCCATGCAGTTAAACTTAAGGGTGCTGACAAAAAAAAAATCACAGCCATAGGTGTGGGTGAACTACAAGAAAACATTTGCATTTAGCCATAGCTAAATCATCTCCCTGGTTATATCCTAAATAAATGAATAAATGAATAAATACATGTAAATAATCCTGTAGGAAGCAGTGTTATGGGGAGCTACAGGAATAAACAGAAATGTTTTAAAAGTGCCATCTGAGGAGTGAAATGAAATACCAGAAGTCAAATTGCACGGCTGATTTAGGGTAATCATAATGGAGTTTTCAAATATATTTGCAGCTGAGAGCTATGGAAAGCAAGAGAAAAAATTGGACCACTTAGAAATAATAATAGCAGTGGCCTGGGAATTGGATGTGGAAGCAGCAGATCTGTGGAAAAAGCTCTTTCTTCTTTGCTTCTATCTATGCTCATCATGAGGAGGCATTTAGCCATGACCAGGGTCAGATCCCACTGGCTGATAGAAGAGGCTTTAGAAGGTGTGTGCAGAATTAACGCCAAGGGGAAGATGAAGTCTGAGAGTCCTTAAGTCTTGCATCCCAACGCTTTATGTCAAAATTCACAATGTGAAAATGGCAGGATGTGCCTAATGATAAACCTCTTTGACGTTTAAGATGGTAAAAAGTTTCAGCAGCATAGCTCTTTCGCACAGCCCACTTTGACTGGCTGTGATGAATGCCAAAAGCTTCAGAGAATGGGCCAAGCCATTTCAAGAGAAGTAGATTTATCTCTCCTTCCTTGAACCTGAACAGAAGCAGCAGGTCAGGTAACTGACCTAGTACTTACATACATGTACATCTATGGGAGCTGCTGAAGATCGTGTGGAAGTAACCTCAGGTGAGGCCACACTGTACTCAGACATCACTATCTCATTTCACTGACCGAGATCCTAGTGTGCCTAGACTGAGTCACTGCTTGAAACTTGCCACGTGTGTCTAGTGTAGAGCTGAACTGGTTGCAGGAGAGGCTATGGCTAGCTTAGGTCCTCGAGTTAAGTGTTTTCTCCTCCATCAAGAGCCTCAAAAGCCACGTAGAAATGTCAGGTAGACATCCCAGTCATGGGATCCAGTCCTCTTGTATCTCATGTCCTGTCCTTTGCCTTCCACTTGCCTCCAGTGGACCAGGAGCAGCCATGCTTGCTGTGCAGAGTCCCAAAGCCAGAGAGGCAGGATTTCTCCTCTTACAACTGCAGAATGTGCTGCTAGAAGCAATAGGGGGATTTTAGTTATTTGGTATCTGTAAGAAACGTTAAGAATATAAGAGCAGACATAACTGGGTCAGGGCAAAAATCAACCTAGTACAGTATCTATGCTCCAACATTGACCAAAAGTAGAAGCCTGGGGAAGAATAAGATCAGAAATAAAAAAGTACATAAAACTCTCCCCAACTCTGTTCTCCTCAGACTTTTTCAGGTCAGGGACTTCCTGACCTAAGGCAAATAAGGATTCTGCATATTTATTAAGCATCAGTGGATTTCTTTTCCAAGCACTTTCCAATTTCCCCTTGACGCCACATGACCATCCTTTGGAAGGAGTGCCAGAGCTCCACTATGTGTCACATAAGCCTTTTGCTCATTTTGAGTCTAACTGCCACAAGCACCATTGGATACCTCTAGCTTTTGATTTGTTAGAGACATCATCCCTTTTTTCACTCTCTGTGCCACTTCTGATAAATTGTTAGGTATTCCCCTTTCAATGTTTCTTCCAGAGTAAAAAGTCCCAGCATAGTCAAGTATTCCTCGTGAATGATGAGGAATGAACTTTGATGATACTACTCCAGTGCTCCTATGAGACAAAAGAACTTGAATTGCAAATGATACTCAACATGTAGCTAAACCTTGGATTCATATTGTGCAAAAAAGGTTCTCTGTTTTGCTCTCTAATGTTTTTATAGTATTTTGTGTGCTTTTTGACTGCTACAATTTCCTGACTTGGGGATTTCATAGAAGTATCCGCTGTAACCCTGAAGTCCTGAGATACAGATATCAGCATCATGCTCATTGTTTTACATGTGAAGTTCAGAGTATTGTTCCATGGATGTGGGTGATGACAATTGTCTGCACCAAATTTCACCTATCATTTTATTGCTCAGTCATTCACCCTTGTAAGTTTGGTAACCAAGACTCAGTGACTTGTAATATAATAGTAGATGGAGTTACCAACAAAAGAGGTATGAAAAGCAGGAGAGACATTCCCCATATGAGAGAGTGCTTTTGGATTCTTAGTCTGCTAACCCTATGAGTTAATGTGCCTGGAGTTTGGCCCCGTGTCTCTGGAATTTAAATATTAAATAGGAAGTTCTAACTTTGAAGAATAAATTACGGTCCTCTTTTCAAGCATCCAATACAGGGAAAGGAAGCAAAGTGAGTATTTTCTTTCCTTCGTTTTCTGGTCTCATTTTCTTCCCATCAGTCACAGAGGAAAACTGACATTCCACTCAGCGTGAGGAGGGTGCAAACACTTAATACTCTGCCCCATGATGGCCAGCACCATTTGTTTCCATCTGTCCTGTCAAATCCCCTTCTACTGGCCCTATCTTATAGTCCCCTCTTTTACTCATGACGAGTCCCAGATCAAGGGCATCTGAGCACCATGCGGTATGCTTCTTGCCAGGGCCTTGGGCAGCCAAAGGAGGCTGCTGCAAGGTGTGCTGTCTCAACCCCAAACGGAGCACAACTTTCTGTATGGTGTGAAGACAGATCCACTGGCATCCTTTGGTCATCTGATCCACAGGGAAGGGGACACCTTGGCTCAGTGACAATGGCCAGCAGCCTGAGTGCTGTGGTTAGTAAGGACCTTTGCTGCCCAAAATAGAGACAATTCCCTGCGGCTTTGGTGAGCTTTGCCTTTGCACCTTTCCTGGCATGCAGTGTGCTAATTATTATTAAGGGAGCAGCAATGTTTCATGCTCACATGAAATTGCATTTGTTTACTGACAGTGGAGACCTGTATCTCTATCTGACATTTCATTGCGTGCAAATCTCTGGCCATTGGGTGCACCTCTGGCCATTGCATCCAGGGATCATTGATGATAATTGAACATGCAGACAGTTTAATTCAGCAAGAAGCTTAAAAACTACCTAGTCTGCTCCCTCATAGGAAGAAGATTTCCATGTGCTCTCCCCCCCGCTTCAGTTTAAAAGTAGGTAATTAAAAGTATCAAAGGGAAGTATCTCTGTCTCATTACATTCCTCATTTATACAAATATAATATTCCAGGAAATTATTTCAAGCATGAAAGAAATAGGAAAAGCAGCTAGCAGTGGTCCAGTACAATGCTGCAATTTTGTAGATAAGAGAATGGAGACCTAATTCTTAATAAAACAAAAAAAAATTATAATAGTAATGTAAGCAAAGAATTAAAATAATGGATACACTACATATATTTTTGTGATTAACTGGCTGTGCAACTTATTTTTTCAGTAGGTATAAATTAAGGTCCCTAATAGCATGAGCATTTATAACTGTTTATAGTTTTCAGTACCTCAAATAAGAGTCTTGTCCTAATAATTGCTCATTTTTCAGTGTTGAAGTAATTTAATAACGCTTTTGTCAAATTAGAAGTTTAATGTAAAAGGAGGCTTATTATCAGCATACCAGCACTTGTTTCCCAAAAATGCATGCTCATGTACTTTACTGAGGCAATACACTAGAAGAGCTAATGGGAAAGAGAAAGAGATGGAACAAAAAAATTGCATGTAATTGGACAGTGTGTCTGGGATTGAAACCCAGGTCTCCTGCTGTTTTTTTTTCAGTTCTATTGCCAGCTTCCTGGATGCAAAATTTCCCATTTGTAAAATAGGGATATCATTGCTGAAGCACTAGAAATGAAAAGGACTATTTGTAGGACTGGCAAGTGCTTAACACTCATGAGCAGTTCCACTGATATCAGCATGACACTAGTGGTGAGCTTAATGTAAGATTACTTCAAGAACTTAAATATATAGATTTTTGTCAGCACTCTTTTAAATATATTAAAAGCTTTAAATCTACAGTGTTTATTGACAAGAGTCAGTTTTCCCATTAAAGTGTAACAATGAAATATTCATATACCTTCACAGAAAAGTTACACAGTAAAGAAAACCAAGGCTAGATATTTAACTAATACAGATAGTCCTAAACAAAGGAACAAAAGCAACAATTCAGCTTAGAAGCTTTATGATAGGAAGTAGCATGTAATAATAAACATAGAGAAAACTGCCAATTTCTGCAGCCCTCTTCATTCACCTCTGTCAAAGCTGGAGAGAAATCAACAAGTTTAAAGAAAGCTTTACATTTGGCTGTAAAAATATGTTATTGTTTTTATTATAATATTACCTAAACCCCCCAATGAAACAACAGATCAGTCTGTACACAATGTGCTTACAGTCCAAGTAATGTTTTGCCAATATTAATTGCAAAGGTGTCCATGGTCTATTTTGAAGATTGTCACAATCTCAGTAAGGCAAAACCATGCTGGAGTAAGAAAAGTGGACAGCCAAACTTCTTGTCCTCCTTTCATTGCTTGAGAAGATGGATGGAGGAAAAGAGATGACAGAAGAAATGGCAAAAAATAAATTAGATTTTTAAAATCCTATTTCAAGTTTAATGATCGAGAGTGTTAACTCAAGTACAGATTTATACATGTAATTTTGAAACCGATGTCTGTAATTAACTAATGATTTTGCAGAGCTTATATATTCTCCAAGGAAACTATAAACTCTGAGTTTCATGGTTGCAAGAAGCTGCACAACAATAGCTTCCAGGAGTTAATTGCAAAGGCAAAGACAAGACTTAGACTGTCCTTCTCCTGTCAAAGCACTGATCAGCACAACTTGAGCTCAAAGGGAATTATTTATTACCTTTGACACTATGGTCCTGGTAATTTTCCCCTGATGGGTGGATTTTTAGATTGTAGATTAATTATGCCACAGATACAGAGATACCTGTAATGGCTTTATCAGAGTTGGCGCAACTTGAGTAGGCCTCACACTCAGGCAAAGCACAGAGGAATAAAGCTGCAATATTTTGGGCTCATGTCCAAATGCTCTTCCTTTGCATCAGTTTGTGCATGTTTCCCTGCTGGACCCAAGCTGGCCCCTTGTAGACTGAGCATCTACAGCAAGGCTTACTAACACCAGTTGATCTCTTGCTTTGGCTTGACATCACACAAACACCCCAAGGCTTCATCTATACTAGTAAGCTAAATGGAGCATGATCAGGTCTCATGATCATCTCTGCTGTACAACCATTGGCACGCTTCTTGATGCATCCAGGCCTATGAAGATTGTCCCTCATAATGCTTATTACAATATAGGGGTTACTATGGACAAGTAAAATGTTCTAACAGGCATTTTGGAGTTGGTCACCCTGTGTTTGAGATGAGGTATACTCTGTGGAGGCCAGCATTACTGTGTCATTTGACCTCAATTCCCAGGAACAATCCCTGGATATTTTATTTCCCAGTACAGATGTTGCATGAATGGCTGTACCCTCCAGCCTTCAGAGCTCCTCTGCCCAGAAGGGCAAGTGCACTCAGGTGCAGTGCTGCAGATATGCTCAGGAGTGCAGGGCCCAACCCTCTGCTTGACACAAGCACTTTCAGAATGGGAAGTATTGGGAGCTGAGATGCAGAAATGGGTCGGCTCCTTAAGAGCTGTTTAAATATGGAAGTATAAAAGAGCTAGAAAGTCCTGCAGGACTGCAAGTAACTACACAGTTATTTTCACATCACATTGCAGTGTGTCCCATAATATTTACTGATCTTCCACGCCAGAGGCAGACCTTGTTAAGTGAAACTCAATATGGTGGACTTAAGATCTGAGGGATTTGTTCTCCCTGGTCTTGTTTGATGATGTTCCCCTTGGCAGATCCAGCCAGTAGCGAGGCTAAGTATGAACTCCAAAGATGAGAAAAACCACCACACAATAGACACACTGCCAGCCACACACACCAATGCAGGCAGAGAGTAGATGCCTTTATCAGCACCCACACAAGCACACACAGCATGTGCAGCAAGACCAGAAGCATGGGTACCCCGATCCTGCTCCTCCTCACCAGCTCACCTGGACTGCACTGTCCAAATGGTCATGCAGACACTCCCATTCTCTTAATTTAAAGACACACAAATTCTCAAACAGACATTAAGTCCATCCACAATTTCACCCATTTATCCCAGCTCCAGTCAGTTTCTGGTTTCTGAATCACTGGCGAATCCAGCCTGAAGCAAATCACATACATACTGCCCTATGCATATCCAGAGCAGAGAGACAACAGGACAGACTGTTGTGATCAGGTGAGTGCACTGAAATTTTGTTCCACTTCCTTTCCTTTTCCCCCACGTTTGTTCTTCCCCAGTTCACCTTGATGCTTCGCTTTCCAGCCTTTGCCCATCTCCTAAGCATCCCAGACTAAGCTTTGCAGCCCCCTCAAATATCCATAATAAATTTTGTCTCTCCCTTGTGATCCCTGATGATTTTGTTTCCCTTCTTCTTAGCAGCAACAAAGTTCTGGCTGACTCTCACCAAGGTTACACCTGCACAGCCACTAAGCAGGCCTGCTCACATCCCAGGTGTCCATGCTGTCTACATACACTTGCAGACCTCGCTTCCCTGTGGTGGAACATGGTCCCAGGACATGAAGGCTCTGTTTTACATGGTAGGTTACAGTGAAATGCATACTGATCATAAGGGAGAAAAAGCTGCCATTTTGGAGATAAGTTTGCTGTGACAGAGACAAAATTCATTAAGAAGCTGCTTGACAGTTTTTGTACATTACATTTTAAGTCATAGTGTATTACTGAGGAAAAATGGACAAGACATTATGCACAGATCATTAGAAATCATTGCTGTCTGAACTAATATAGGAAGGACAGTCCTAGACAATGCTGTTAGGTAGAGAGTTTATTATTTTTTTCTGACAGGTAATGTTAAACAGAGCCATTAATTAAAGTAAGACAGGGCTTGTGTGGAACCATTTGCATATTATTTTGAAAAGTGAAATAAGTCTATGTTGAATTTCCACCATCTGGCAAAGCAGAAAACTGTCAATATTAACAGCACTGTCAAGCCACCATGGAAGGAATTACAGAGATAAAGGTAATGGAGGCAACACCATTATCACTTGCTGGAAAGCTTTACTCCTGAGGAGAAAAAAGACATGGTTTGCCCATAGCAGGAACTCATGTGGTGGGGACTCTGTGACAGAAGTATTAGTCTAAAACAGAAGAGTGATGAGTCATTGTCTTATTGAGACATATTTGTTGTTACTTTTGTTGGACACAGAAGACGATATTGCAAAGACGCCCGAAGGAATTCACAAGAGGTGGAAGATTTTCTGGCCTTTTGTCAGCTTCATTACACGGGATCAGGGAACTTTATGCCATAGGTGCTTCCTCCTCCTTTCCTTTCAGTCATAAAAACATTCCTTAGAAACACACAAGGATATGAATGATCATATTGCAGTAGACATAATACTGCCAATATTTTTATCAGTTTAATTGTGTTAGAAAAATATCAGGCATACTAATTAAGACATTCTACAGAGAAGCTATAAACCCAATGCACTTACAGTCTGCTTTACTGCAGTTTATAATGGGTCAACCAGATAATAAACAAGGAAAGATCAATTGTAGCTGTTGGGAGTATTGGATAAGAGTTATGTTCAGGCTTGGATAAATTTCTGGAGCAATGAAACTTTTCCAGGAATTTATTAGGCTAAGTTCCATGTGAAAGTGTGTAGAGCAGCTTTATTGAAAACAGCTGAGTTGTAGCAGTAGCAGCCAATGGAGAACCAATGTCAGGGGCTATAATGAACCTTCAGCTCAGGTGTGTGTCTAGCTGTTGGGTCTGGGGATGTAGCAATCAGATGCTGCTACTGCAGGTAAGCAGGGTGTCAGTAAGTAGTGTTTTTAGTAAAAATTTTTCTGAGCATTTCACTGGTCAGAATGGATGTAGGGATGTTTTTGTGTTTATATCTTGTATTGCAAATATGTCTGAGGGCATATGGCAGGGGTGTATGAAGTGGTTGGTGTTGTATGCCTAAGCATTGTGTTAAGTTAGAGAAGTGCTACAGGCTCCCAGCAAGGGATGAAGCAGTAGAGTACTCTCTAAGAATATGTAGAAAAATTATCATGTAAATTAACCAACTTAATAATGGGAGGTGAAGAGTATTAACCTTCATAACTGAATGTGTAATAGTGACGTGTGAATGGGAAGTTTTGGCTTCTTAAGGAAACAAGACTTAATGTATTGCTTCTAAATATTAGCTCAGTTCTCCTATGTGACTTACACTCATCAGGGAATGGTAAGTTGGCATGGTGGGGAGTAGGGTAAAGGCCCTACGATGATTTTAAAATTTAAAAAAAAATTCAGCTTTCTCAGGTCCAAAAGCAGATGGGAAAGACCTCACTACTGTTGACTTCTATAGCATGTCACAGACACAGATATATGAAAAGTATGGGCAAAGCTCCCAATAAAGATGGCACCTGTCACACTAGAGTCCTGTGTAGGGCAGCAGTTGAAAGAGCCCTTGTTATGTCCCAGGCTGCTGGGATGGCCTGTATGCCTGTTAAGTGCACAAATAATTGCTGGAAGAACTTTAGGGTTTCTGAGGGGGCATTGCAGGGAGGCATTTTTTTCAGGTGAGCTTGTAATGAAACTTTCCATTTTGCCATTTTCTTAGAGCTTTAGATTTGCCTAATAAAGATGAATGCAGGGAGGAGAGTAGTGCTTAGCTCGCTCACCTCTCCTTTACCAGCCAAACAAGCAGTTTTCTGTAGTCCTCTTCCCAAAGTTGGCTAGCCAGAGGCCAAATTATTCTTAAAATAGAGACACCTTCGGAGATTGACCCTTTCTTTAAGTTATAAGAGAGGGTGAGAGAATTAATGCCTTTGAGGTAGAAGTAGAGGAGTACAAAAACATGCTTTTATCTAAGGGGTTATCAGAGTAATCAATTACTCAATCACCCTGTCCTCACTTTTCTGCGTCCAAGTGTAGTTTCTTTATGCCTTTCCAACCAGGCTGCTAAAGGTTTACAGCAAATCTTCAATGGATAACTCGCAGTCATAAGCATTTTTTTATATGAAAATGTTATTTCAAAATGAAGGGTCTTTCAAAGTGCTGGGTTACAACATTAGAGTTCTTCAGTCTTTTCTCCTCACTCTCTGCTCAAGCAGAATACAATGGTAATCAATTTCCACCACAACTCATTCCAGCTACCACAGTTTTTATTTACTCTGGTCTGAATTTAATTGCAGAAATTGAGAAAGATGCACCCAAAAGTAAGTTAATTTAAAAATAGAGCTCTGAGACACTGTCTTCACGTGTCAAGGAGTCTGAAGGGAAGGCTTCACCATGTTACTTCACTGCTCTTCTCTTTACTAGCATTAAGGGATAGGGGTTATAATCTCTTTAAAATACCACCATTAAGAAATACAACATTTTCTGGGGTTTTAGAAACATGTCTTCTCCTAATGAGCTTCTAATTCTCAGTTGCACTCAAAATAAAAATCTCAGTAAACAGCCTCAATTTACCCTGTTCTCAGCAACGTGGGATGTCAAAGCTTTTTTGAGAAGGTTTTTGCCTGCTCTCACAGTGAGTTTTTTACATTGTTTTATGCTCGAAATATGCACCTTGAGGCTTGAAGCACTTCCTGCTTTGCACAAGAACTGTGCCCTGCTTGCCTTCTACTGTGATATCCAGCCTCAGTTCTGCCTGCTCCTTATTCTGAGTGGCTTGGACCTGGCACCTCTCAGCACTGACCTCTGCTTACTGTTTCAGACAAGATCTGTTTTCTATCAAATCCATTGTGCACCATTAGCCATGGGAAAATGCCAAGGTCTAAGCCCTCCTCTTCCCATATATTTCATCTATCATGTAATCCCTCTTTTGAGAAAACCCTATTGAACTGATTAAGGGGTTATACAATGCTCATAAATCTTCCACTTCTCAGCTTGCACTTAATAAATTTGGCTTGGGCATAGTTGGAGAGGCAGATGACTGCCAAGTGCAAAATACCCATCCTGGAGGCAGCATCTAGGGCATAGAGTTGAAGGTGGCCAAAACCATAATTCATGCAAAATTATTTTCTTGGATGCCACGGCTCTGGTAGGAAACTCCTACAGTACTTCCAGGTTGTTTAACTGCAAGTAGCAATGCACATCCTGCTAAATCAAGCTCCAGACAAGGCAGCGTACTGGGGACTGGAGGAAAGCACTAATGTATCTCTTTCTCTGGCAGCCCTGTGAGCTTCCCAGCCAGGCTGACAATAGACCAGCAGTCTTGCTTACTGTTGTATATATATATGCACAACAAATAAAATATGTTCCTCTTCAAGACGAAAATCTGGGCTGTATATCCTTCTCCTTTATGACCCTAGTGATTGTGACCCCAAGCATAGTGAACAGCTTCACCATTTGGTTTTCTCAAAGGCAGCAAATTAGAAGATCACAGAGTATTGTAAGTGGCATTGAAAGGTGGGTTTTTTTTTTTTTATGACACTTTCTCATAGATTACAAGGCCCCTGATTGATTAGCAAGTAAAATATTCCTAGTCTCTTTCTAGGACTCATGGACTTCTTTAAGTGAAAGTGACATTTTTCAATAAGTGGTATGAGAACATCCTTCCTCTTTCTTTTCTTTTGCAATAGTACATGTGACAGGCCAAACCCTGTATAAAATATTTCGGGCCAGTGAAACACTTTTATCTAATGTCTAGCCTTCTCCAAGTCTCTATGTAACAGCTAGGATTTGTGCATAGTGGAGACTTTCTAAAGAGAATCCTCAGTTCCTTTCTCTTGTTTCCTCTGCTGAACTTCAGTATCATTCCTCTCCTTACGTTATGTGTCACAAAGCTAACAATATCCCGCATTCCCTTCATTATGGAAACACAAATTCTATGTTTTGTGTCAGTTGCACCTTGTCAGAGTGGTATCAAAGGATATTGCAATGGATTAATTTCTGGCTTTGCTTGCGTAGCTTCTTGTCTGAGGCAATTCTATTGCCTCTTGAAAGTACTCAAATTTTCAGTGTAGTATGAGAAGCACAGCAACAAAACAAGAAAGTCATCATTTCTGACCTACTGGAATGTCTGAGCTAGGTTCCTGTGGCTAGAGTGTTTCTCCACTGATGCCTATTAAGAACAGTACTTATATTGGATCTTCTTGCAATCTCATGGGAATCTCTAGCTGAAGTCTGATTCATCAGAACAGTAAAGTTGGGAATTCAGTGGATTGAATTGGGGTGTAGATGGCCTATGGAGATACTGCGTGTGTTCCGGAAGTGCATATAAACACATAATGCTGTGATAGTCCACTATTCCAGTCTATGCTAAACCGTATTGCCTCCCTGTGTAGGGAAATCCACTGTTCCTTCTACTTAGACAGTTGCTCCAGTGTTTCAGCTACAAGCATATGCTTCAATCAGTCTTTCCTCATATTGATGAGTACTCAAACAATAGATAGCAATAATCTGAACTTTGCAGATGTCGTTTGATTTTTATTAGTTTAAGTGGAAAAAGTAAGAGGCAGACCTGAGTGATTGTGCACAGCGTTCGTTCTGGTGATCCACTTTTGTTCCTCTAACCCTGTAAGACCACTGAGTTGTCATTCCCTAACTAGATTAATTTCTAAGAGAATCACAAAATTTCTGGATTTGCGTGTCCAAATTTTTTCCCTCTTACAAATCTTTATCTCATGAGGGAACTTCCTAACAGGTTAATGCAGCTCTACAGCCCTGTGTTCTCACTTCCAGCATCTTGCTGAACCCTGCAGGTTGCCATTAACAAAGTCAGAAATAGAAGAGCTGAGTGATACCTGAAAACCAGAAAATCCTGGTGGCACTGACCTGGTTGTTATAATAGGTTAGAGGTGGTCAATGTCTTTAAGAAGTGAAGGTATCATGCACAATTATGTTCTGCTAAACTCCTTTGAAAAACAAAAATGTACTGTGCAAAACTGCACTTTGAGATGAAAGCAACATCATTCTTCCCAAAGAGAACCTGAGAACAAATCACAGTCCCATCCCAAGGGAAATGCTGAGCTTCTAGCCTTTGTTTAGGCTTGCTTATTGACAGAGGCTTGCACTGAAAGCAAAGGAAGAATCAGTGCATGCAGTTCTGGGCTGGCTCGCTGCGTTAATATCTGCTGCAGTGACTAATGTCTGTTGTCATGTATTCCCATAAGGAATAACATCCCAGTCAGTGAACTCTGATAAAGAAGAGCGCCAAAGGCTTCTTGGCACTTGTTTAAACAGTTTGGCATTTTCTGTACTAGCAGTGACTGCAACACCCCTAACTCTCATTTCTCCACAGCATGAAAAATTAACGTGAGCCCAGAATGACTGACTGTTTCCAGGCTTGTACCTCTTTGTCCCCAAGTACTATAACCTTACTGAAATTTGAGATTTTGATGCTTATACCTTACCATAACAAAGCTTAGGAGTGAGCCCATGGTTGTGCTTGGGTCTGCTGGGATGGATGCAGAACAGAGATGGACGATTCTTCCATCAAAAAAGTAAGAGTGAAATCATGGTGATCCACTCTTATTGTAGTGCTTTAAGAATGACAGTGCTGGGAATAAATTTAGGATATAATATTGGGATATAATTTCAAACAAACTCATCTTGTCTTGTTTGCAAGATCATCTTATTAAATTCAGCTGGAGGAAATTTTTCCTCTTTTTCCCCAAAGAAGTTATTTCAAAACATTTATATAGCCCAGTAACATTTACACAGCACTCTACACTGCTGACATGCTTCTTACTGGGTGAGTGGAGACAAGAGAAATAAATGGATGATGAGCCATTACTGATGAAAAGCAAGGAGAGAAATGAAGCAGAAGGATTAAGGAGGAGCAGAGGAGCACTGGGCTATGAGCAAACTAGAGCTAAACCATGAGGGAAGTTATTGCAGAACATAGGCAAGGGAAGTTAGATTATTTTTATGTGTCAATACTTTCAGAAAGGGTGAGAAAGCAGATCAACAAAACAGTGTAAACAGGGGGAAGAGCAGATGTCTAACCTAATTTATTTTATTGTATTTTTTTAGCACAAAGTCATTCCTAAATGTTCCTTCAGAAGCATGAGCCATTTGCCAGGAAGTACCACTAGATAATTTAAAGTAGCAGTGACGTTCTCTTTAGAGACAGTAGAGGCTCAGTTATCTCACACATAGCCACCTAAATCAGCTTAAATCAAAATTACATGCTATGGTAAAAACTATGCAAGGAAGGAAAGCAAGCACTATGTCTGTGCAGCTTAGGAATTGTTTCCTCTGTGAAAAGATAAGGAATATGGCCCAGGGAGCAGGAGGAAGATCTCCCTCATCTTGTAACCCGTCTGCTGTTACACCTGAAACTACAACAGAAGTATTTTTAAGCCCAACTTGATCAAAACCCCTATTTTATCACAAGTGAGGTTATAGCACATAGAGTAAGGAATTACTACAGAGCATTTCCAATATATTGTGTAATTCAGCGATTATAATGTGGGTTCTCTGGCTGCTTTCCCACAAAATTCAAACTAAACTTTGAACACTCACTTCTGTTAAAGGCTGCCTAAGTATCAGATAATACTGCCAACTTACACAGCCTGAGGATGTAGTCAAGTCTTTTGTGTTAAAGGTAGACTGCAAAACATGATATATTGGTGACACAGATCTCTGTGAATAGCATTTAAAAAGTTGGTTGCATGCATGCAGATGGCTACCTGCCATTTGTGAATTGGATTTTGTCATGTTGAGTTCCTTCAATGTGATTGTTTCTTGCATCAAAACTTTCTGCTCTATAGACTACTTTGTCACTGACATCAGTGAGGTTAGGTAAATCCAGGGAATTAGAGTGCCTCCCTAGAAAAGGGAAATTAAATTTCCATCTGGAATATCATGGAGATTTCAGGCAATCTGTACATGTTGATACATCAGAATCTGGAAAGTTGTCCAAAACATTCAATTTTTGCTCCCGTTGTTGTCTCCAAGGGCTACTTTTCTTATGTTTTGAGAACTCCCAAAAATGTTATCAAGTAAAATTTGTTTAATTATCAAAATAAATTCATGATCAAATAAAATTCATGATCTGACTGAGCTGTGTTCCTCTAACTACAGGGTTGCAATGTAAGACCTCCACATGAGGATCCAAAAAGACCTAAGGAGGCAGTGAATTTAGAGAAAGAATATCTGCCTCATTAGAGATGATTAATGTGAAGGAAGAGCTCATTTATATGGAAGGCACAGTGCTGGAGTGGGCTTTGTGGGCAGTAGTGGGAAATGTTTGGCTGGAGCAGAAGCTGTTACTGCAGAAGGAAAAAGGGAGAGAAACAGTCTCTGACACTTAGTAAGGGATGGTGGAAGAGCAGGAACCTTTGTGCATTCTGTAGGAGAATAGCATTTAAATAATAAAAAAAAAAAAGAGAATATATCTTCATTAAAAGTCTTAGTACCTTGTAGCTCTTCTTGCTTTCATCTCTGGCTGAAAAAAATGTAGACCATCTACCCTATCTGCCACGTATGTTAGGTAAAACAGATATTCTGCACCCACTGCTTCCTGGTGTTACATTGCCTTGTGCCATTGCACCTGTCTAGTTTGCCAGTGAGCCTGCAGTACGTGCTGCTAGCTGGAAGGGTTTGTCATGCACTTGCTGTCAGAAAGAAAATACAAAAGAGGGAGTGACAGACTTCTCTATAAATCTGGGTTCACCTGGTGTCACCTAACTTGGTATCACCTAACCTGGTGTTTTGTTAGAAACCAATACATTTGGCAGGTGTCGTTAAAAACATTGCTATATCCTAGTGCTATATCCTATCCTCAGTCACTATTTCTAATAGATATTCCTAGGGTTGTCTGGGCTAATGCTCCCCATGTGTAGCAGCACAATGGTTATTCTAACATTTATTTCTGGCAAGTATCATAACTATGATCTCTGCATGTTCAACAGCAAATGAACTATCGTGGAGAATCTAAGAGCTATCTACAGGACGCTTTATCTCTGTTATCTGTCTTTATTTTGCTTTGCCACTGAGCTTTTAGTAGATATTTTTAAATCAGTGCTGCTGGTGAAAGTGCACCAAGGCCACTCTTCTTGACAAAAGCACATTAATAATGTTTGTTTATATATAGTGGCTCAATGTTTTAGGCAAATAGATTGTAATAATTGTCCTGGTTTGAGGTAAGACAGAACCAACTTTCTGTTCAGTGATTTTTAGCTAGGCCTTCCCTAACTCTCTGAAACTTAACAGCATGTTGTGCAGAAAACCGTTTGCTCTTAGAGTGATAAGACCAATGTTTATACTTCATGACAATGAATAGTATGCAGAGAGGCTCTTATTTATATTTATTGTTAGAACAACCAAGGTCAGCTAATTTTGTTATTTGCCCCATTGGAGGCTTGGAAATGTGTAAAGAGGTCAAACCTGCAATGAGAAGCTGATATGACAGGTGACCCAAAGTTAACCAACAGGGGTATTCCATCTCGCTTGCCCTATGCTCAGTATAAAAGCTGAGGGATCAAAGGGCCAACTCTTTTTCTTCAATGGCTGATGTCGCAAGAGGGCCCTGGCTGTTCATCTCCCTTTGATCCCAATCCACGTGTTCCTGACTCCAGATCTGGAATCCAGTTCCCATCAGTCACTGAGTCCACTCAGAATTTCGCAGTGCCTGCTGGTGGCAGCATCCTAGGAGCTTGATATGGTTTTGTATAGACTGTATCTATTTCATCACTTCCTTCTAATTTTATTATTAATATTTCATTAAAGTAGTTTAGTCCCTTCTAAACTTGTATATCTCTTTTTCTCTCTTCCACTTCTCCTTGGAGTGAGAAGTGTGGGGAGAGCATCTGTCACAAGTAATTGGCCAATTTGGCCTAAACCACAAAAATAATCCAGGGAAATTTCGAAGGAGAAAAGAACTAAACTGCATTAGTGTGACCAAAAAGGCCTCATATTGAGTGGTATGTAGCTGAAATGAGTCAAATGTCAGTGAACATCTTGGGCACCTGTAAGCATCATCATACATTTGTTCCTGGAGAAGTTTTGATATAGGCATAGTTCTGATGAAACGTCCAGGAAATAAGCTTCCAGAGGGAATTCAGCATAAGAGGAATCACAGCAAATCTGTGAGGCCCCTCCAGAAATGAATCTGGTTTCATTTTTTCCAAGTTATTTTTAGGAAAAAAAATTCAGCCCCACTGTGAGAAATTTTTGTTGTTGCTACTATGCAAATCTTTTGCAAGTATCTGAGAAAAAGATTTATCTGGAAGAAATCAAAAACGTTAACCTGAAAATAAAATTGAAAGAAGCATTTTTGGGATGAGACAAACATGGTTACCAAGGGCTGCTTTTTTTTAAGAATTTGCTATTTTTAATGCAAGTATTTTTAAATTAAAAATAAGTAATTGCTAATTAATTTATAAAAACTTAAATGCAAATCTGTAACATCACCATTCAAACACATGAAACATAATGTTCTACTCAGAAACAAATATTAAATTAGTCTTGACCTGCTAACTTAGGTCTTGAATGCCTGTCTTGTTCAGTTTGTGATCTCAATAACATTGCAGGAAAGGCAAAACAATCCTATTGCCAACAGTGGACTTGTAGAATATAGAGGTGAGTTGAAGAGACTTGAGGTCGACAGGCTATAGGTAAATTCTGCCTGAGCAGCTCAGAGGTAGCTGTCTGGGGTCAAAGCCTTTCATGCAGCTGTAAATCTGAGTCTGAATAGGTCAGGTAAATACTAAGTTTAGAGGCACTCTCCTGAACCCCAGTGTGTGATAGGTAATAGGAATATCATAGTACAGCCATCACTTTCATTTTAATCATACCTACACTTGCGACCATGAGGACTGGCTTATATCATGCTGTATCACATTGGCTGAGCAATGTGGGGTCTTAGAGATGGTGCTAGAAGTGTTCCCTGCCTCTGGAGTACTTTTGTGGAGCTTTGGGACTGAGGCTGGGAGTATTTTGTGTGTTGGGACTGAGAAGCACCCACATTCTGTGAGGAGTTGTGTGGCAAAAGATGACATACATCATATGTAAAGGACACCAGCAGAGAGGATACACTGAAGGGCTGGTCTTTCCCTGATATTCATCTGCATTATGTTTAGTCTCAGGCAGCTGCTTTCGGAAGGACGTGAGCTTGCACAAACATCTGTCACCACTAATTCCTAATTCTGAAGAAGATATTGGAGTGATGGGGAGCACTGGTGAATTCAGCAGACCTCATCCAGCATCTGTGCCTGACAGTCTCCTACTGTGTGTTTTGTCTGTAGCTACGGAGTTGCATCTTGTTGAACTGCTGTCTTCTGCATACAAGACCTGATAGCTATATTTTTTTCCCCCCTTTGCATGTAGGCTGCTGCTTGATGTCTCTCACTGCTGCCTTGCCTGGAAGGATAAGGAGGGCAGGCTGAGACTTACCTGTGGGACAGAGGAAGCAAAACTGCTGAGTGGAAAACACAACATAAAGAAAAATAAAATCCTGCCACTTACACTTCAGGACAGACATACTGGGAGCTGGTGTCTCAATAATTGTTGAGCAAACACAGTCTCAGACCCCAGGCAAGTGATGCCTGTAAAACTCGGATGGCTTTGAGATTTGTTTTGGAACTGAAGTCTGTATTCATTACAACCTGTGTGTGTCTTGGACCAGTTGATAATAGGCTGTAGCTCTTGGCTGAGTTCTTGCCCCATGTGCTCCTCAGAGGATGTCTCCAGTTGTAGAGGACTTTCCCTTTCAGGGGCATTTGGCAGTGTCTTTACCTTTGGCTGGGAAGCACTGGCTGGAAAGGCTCTACTTCCATTTCACTCGTAGTTTCTAGTTATTGCCAGTGATGTGACTGTTCAGTCACAGACAGCTGTGTTCAAGGCCTTCTGAGCACATTAAGTTGCCAAGCGTTTTCCATGGCTATATAAACTGTTCACAATGGCAGCTGCCAGCGTAAAGAAAAATAACACTGAGGTGCAAGGTGGGGACAGAGCCTGTAACTTGCTAAAATATTGCTTATACTGCAGCAGTCAACAAGCTTTTAAAGTCTTGTTGAAAGGCATTTGTTGCTTTCCCTGGTCTTACTGTTCAGTTGAAGCATTTCAGTAAGTGGACTGTGGTATCGAGGTATTCCAGTGTATCCTCTCTGATGCTGGGCAGTGCTGGGAATTTTGTGAGAGTTCTCCAAAACCATGGAAATGTGAAATAATCTTGCACTTCCTATAGTCTCATGAATTTTCAGAAACAAAGTTAGGCCTAAAAGCAACAGGTCCTTTGCAATTGTCTTTCCCTTCTTCCTTCCATATACCTCTTCCTTTAAAAAGCAGCTGTTATAACTCTGGATATTTTTGCTATGCATAATTTCCCCCTTTGAACCCAGTCTAAGTCTTGCCATGTTGGCAATGAGTTCCCCAACCTGCTTTCACACTGAATGAATAATCCTCCTTTCTCTTTTCAGCTTCCTTTGTTTTCACCCTGTAAGATGGAGAGACTGGATGCTCCCAGCCTTTTCCTTCAAACTGTGCACCATTCTATAAATTCTTTGCTTTTTTTTCCACTAGTTTGTTTCACAATCCAGGTCTTTTCTGGTGTGTGTTTTTTTTTTATTGGATGATATTTTTTTCTAAGTAATTGCTCATTTTTATCACTATTCTGAGTCTTTTTGTTAAGAGATGTCTTATTTGGATGGCATGGCCATCACACACAGTATTCCAGGGAAGGTTGTGCTGTTACTTACTGTTCTAAATTCTTTGTCTAATAGAGACTTAATAGTGTACAGAAGATAAACAAAGGACTGTAGGATTGGATGTGCCCCAGAAAGTTGGATCTAAGTACCTTTAAGCTTCAGGGAAACTTGGATCCAGATCAGAAGTTTTTTGGCTCATATTTGGAGTGTAGTCAGCAATTACTTCCATAACTGCTGAACTTAAGCAAAATTTTAGCAGAGGGTTATGTATAGCTCCTTTAATCTGCTTTGGAAAACTGCCTATTCCTTTGGTAGTCAAAGACTGCAGAATTGAAAAGGTGACCTAAAGCCACCTCTACCTCCTTAGCTCTTGCATGGAAGACAACTTGCTGCACTGGAAGAACCATTCATTTGCTTTTCTTGCCTGTGCTCACTCCTTGTCTACATTTCTGGTGTTTTGCCAGTCCCCTTGATGTCTAAGTGGTGCTGGAAGGTTAGAGACCTCTTGAGTACCTGCGTACCTCCTGTGAAGAAATATCCTCTTTCTGAACCTTTGTGTCACCATGCATATATAAGTGAAACAGCCAAGAGAAGCTAACCTTCAGATCTGGAGATGCCGGGTTTTCTTCATGAATAAAACTATCTAGAAAGATCATGAAGAACCTCCCAATTGGCTACTAAACCTCTAAGGAATCAGATATTGTAAAAGACATGGTAAGGTTGGACTGGTGTGAAATTGTCAGTGATGGAAGCTCAAACAGTACTGGACAGTATTTTCAATCCTTGCTAAATTTCTCAGTTAAAGCCCTACAACTCGGGGATGAAGGGAGGTGGTGAGCTGACCTTCCTGGGATCTAGCAATAACAGAACACCTTCTTTTCAGCTCTGATTCTGAAGTATTGACAGGAATATATTTTTTTGCCTCCCCCTGTTTCTTTTCCTCTTGGAAAATCACGTCCCCTGCTGAGGACTTGTGGCTACTTGCATGATGTCCATATTCTTATTGCTGTCACTTTTGTATAAGTAAGAACAAAGCATTCACATTATAGACAAGATATTAATTTATGTTATAGTCTTTGCCCCTACAATTTTAGTCAGAAAACTGTAGTATGCATGAAAGAGCATGGTAAACAAGGGCTGTTTGTAGTTGAAACTGGATTTTTCAGTGTTGTCAGAAAATGTACATGTTCTTAAGTGTAAGAATATTTACAAAGACAATGCTATTGTTCTTATTCTGAGAAAATGTGTAACTACCATTCCTAAGGATTAAAAGCTTGGATATTAGAATAATTAGAATACTGAAGATAGTAGAAGGCAAAATGTTACAAAGGCACCACATATGCAGTGCTTGCACATGGACTTGATATTGTTCCACTGGCTGAAGGGTTTTTGTATTTCTGTCAGTAGGTTTAGTAGAACAGTGTCAAGGTTTGGTTGTGTTTTTTTTTTTTAGGTTAGATGAGTCTTGGAGAGGGAAAGTGGTCTTATGCTACACTTTTGACTGCATTCTCAATGGCTGCTGCTAATGAAACACCTTATAAGTCTTCTGGTGTCAATATTTTTCCAACATCTTCCTGAAAACTGAAATTATTTATTCAGGTGAAGCTTGTATATTAATTAATTGTTCATAGGGTATTTAGGTGGATAGAACAAAAATGGATCAAGGAATAGAAGAGGTTAAAAAGGGAAAGAAATTGCTGCTTGCTTTTTTTTTATGCGTTAAACCTAAGACTTAATCAAGGACAAAGTAAAAGAACAGAATTTATCACCCAACATTTCCTGTTCTTAGTTCCAAACTCTCCCCTCCAACTTATTTCTTGATACAGATCCCTCTTACATTCCATAGAAACACTCTCTAGCCATTCTTTTGCATCATGATGTCCTCTGAACTCCTTTCCTTCACCCCAGTCTTCTGAGTACTTTCTACAAGTTTACATAATCAACACCAAAATTATTTGGCCTTAGAAGACTGAATCTCCTCCCAGCTGCCCCTCTCAAGTAAACAGTTTAACTGGGTTCACTTTCTTTTGTTGTTCTTGTTTCCAAGGGGTTGAGTACACAACTTTTTTGTTGCAAGGGAAATACTTCTTCCATGGTTTTGTTCTCAGTGAAAGCTGAGGTTGACTGTGTAATTTCAAAACTTGTAGTGTTGATACAGCTGAAGAGACTTTTTAAGGCATGGCTAAAGACAGCTTGGAGAAGTGATAGAACCTGGCAAGTCCATGCCCTTAATACTACTGTAAGATGTGAGCTGGACAGGAAGCTGTGGTGAAGGGCATGGTCAAAACAGGCCCACTGTTTCCTCAATACCCCCTGCTCCATACCTGGCAATATCTTATTTCTTCAGGCTATGATCTTTCTCTCCCTTTCTACTGAATCACTGTGTGACTTGGAACTTTTTGGTCTAGTTGCACTGCATTTTTGTTGCAGAAATTTGCAGTAGGACCTTTTCCACTAGAGGATCTTAATTGTATTTCCAAGCAACACTATCTTTTCTTTTTTTTTTCTCTCATTACACATTTTTAGGAGGACATGTAACGTTTGCAAAGGTTAAGAAAATTGCACAAGGTTATGGAGTAAAATGCCAATAGTCAGGAATAGAACCTGGAAATTCTTCTTCCCTGCCTTCACAGTAAGACTTTGAAAGGTAGTCCTGAGGTTAACTAGCAGTCAAGAGAAGTTTTGTGTGATTTGCATTTTGTACAACTAGACACAGAATTACAATGTAATTATAGAATTGTTAGAGTTGGAAGGGACCTGAAAGATCATTGAGTTCCAACCCCCTGCCCTTGGTAGTGACACCTTCCCCTGGACCGAGTTGCTTAAAGCCCCATCCAGCCCAGCTCTGAACCCTTCCAGGAATGGGACATCTGTAACTTCCCATTGCAACCTGTTCCAGTGTCTCACCACCCTCACTGTAAAGAATTTCCTCTTAATATCTTATCTAAATCTATCTTACTTCAGTTTAAAACTGTTACCCCTCATTCTATTGCTACACTCCCTGACAAAAAGTCCCCCTCCACCTTTTCTGTAGGCCCCCTTTAAGTACTGGAAGGCTGCTATAAGGTCACCCAAGAACCTTCTCTTCCCCAGGCTAAACAACTCCAACTCTCTGTCTTCACAGGAGAGGTGCTCCAGTCCTCTGGTCATCTCTGTGGCCCTCCTCTGGACTCTCTCAAACATGTCCCTGTCCTTAAGTTGGGAGCCCCAGAGCTGGACACAGTACTCCAAGTAAGGTCTCACAAGAGTGGAGTAGAGGGACAGAATTGCCTCCCTTAACCTGCTGGTCATGCTTGTTTTGATGTGGCCCAGTATGTGATTGTCTTTCTGTGTCTTAAAGAATCACAGTTCATACATGTTAAATGTAAAGTTTTTTGAGTAGGTCGCACACATAAATAAACTTGAATTTTCAGTATAGGAAAGTTTGTTCACTGTCATCTTTGGAATGGATGACTGTAGGAAATTGAGGAAAATGGCTCAGGATTAAATGAGGAGACAGAATTAGTCATTTATTATTCTATCTACCTTTGCCCTATGGAGCCCAATTCACTGAACTATTAGCTTTAAATCATATTTGTTGCAGGTGAATTCCTGTTTTCAGTTAGTTCCCAGTCTGCCACTGCTTCTACATCAGTGTTGACAGATAACCTACATGTAGATGTGTATCTACAGCGGTCTTTGGATGAATATTTTTGGACTCTTCTTGCCTGTTAGAAATTTCACTTTACTTGTTGGGTATTTGGAAGTTCTCTTGCCTGACTGATTAACAAGAGATTGAAGTGAAAAGTAAACTGTGAATTGCAGGTAGGAATTTGCAGATGAATCAAGAGGCGAGTTGAAAATTCACAAGGCAGGGGTATGAACAAACTATTTCATATATACTGGAATATTTTTAAATCAGTGCCTTATAAATAAGATCTCATGCAATGCAAAATTGTGTCTTTGCTGTACCTTCAACTTTATTGTGCTTATTAACTATGTCAGTTGTTTATTAAAAAAAAAAATATCTCAGCTGGCATGTTTGAAGCCTCATATTGCTTACTGTTTAAGCTGAAGACTATTTCCCATCTCTTCCTGTCTGTTCTTCACTGGTGCTTCTTCAAGAAACATTGCATCCAGTGGGTTCCTTGTGAATAAATTCAATGCTGTCTTCTAGATTTAAGCATCCGTGTGGCCAACATAAACATCTGCTAGTATGGAAGTATAAATTAAGAGTTTTGTCTTAATTACACTCAGCATTAGCCTCCAACCATGTAACTTAGTAATTAGGAGCTGCTATTTGCAGATGACCTATTGTCATTTTGCTGTCTCATGGCTTTGACCTAAAGCAAATGGGTGACTCATGCCTCGAGAACAGATGCATGTTTTTTGACAGTAATTCAGATGTGGGAGTATTTCTTCACCTCTGGACAAACTTCCTGAATCCTACTGCACCTCTCCTTTGCCATTTCCCTGCATAAAATGAATGGCTGGACACATCTTGGACTCTACAAATGTGCTTGCCTTTTCAGTACCAGTGTCTACTAAATACAACCTAGAAGATACAGTTTTCCACCAGGAAGAAGACCCAGGAATGGGATGTTTAAGTAATTTGGCGACCCTTTTTGCTAAACAGAGGCAATTATTTTGCAATTTATTGATGTAAAAAAGTGACAAAATACATGAGAAATAATTTACTTCTCTTTTTCATTTCTGAGTCATCCGAAAAATTAGTAGCGGTGTTTGGAGGGAAATATATGTATATCAGTAAAAACATATTATTACTTTTAAAGGGAATAATTCAGCAGTACTTGGTGGCTTGCTGGTACCATATGGTCTTAGTATAAAATATCTCTTGGAAAAATACTCTTTATCTGTGGGAATAGGTCCAACAGCAGTGATGATCTACTGTCTCATTGAGGTTATGAACGTGTCCCAAAGTGCAAAATGCAGAAATGAGTGATTCTGTTTAGGGTACATCATTGTGGTAATCACTAAGCACATCACAGACTTGAGTTATTTCTGTTTGTAATTCTGCAGAACATGTATTATTATGCTATTTTTCTTAACGATGGGGGACCTAAGATGCCAACTTTCATGACAAAAGTTGGTACCTGCATTTATTATTTTTTTAACAGCATTGTCAGTGTAAAAACAATGAGCTTCGCTCTCTCCTGAAAATATTTTCTCCAGTTCATTGTAGGGGCTTGTAAAATAAATGTAGTTTTGGGAAAACTGCCTCTCCTGGTGTGATACTTTTCAGTGGATAAACAGGTTTTTATTCTCCAGAGCTGAGCACTTTATGCCAAACCTATTCTCATGGGAATTCATATTTAAATCATCTTTTTATTCTTCACTTAGCACGTGAGAGATTGACTTCCTTGATTGTTGCATTTGTATGAATGAATTTGTTCCAAGTTAAGTTTCTTAAACTGGCCATGAATGCTATCAAGCTGGTTCCATTAATGACAAATTACACATTACTGGTGTCTCATGCATTTTGTCAGTCGCTACTGACACACTGGCTCTGCCAGGTATTATGAACACTATGTAATTTACTGTTTCAGGGTTTGACTAAGTGTATTGGGATGAGGGCTGCATTAGCAGCTGGAGGGCGAAAGTAGCTCTGTGTGTACACAGTAGCACAGCAGGTACTGGTGCTTCCAGCAACTAATCCTTTGTGCATGGTTTGCATATTGAGAGAGGCCATTGTTATGCAAAATACGGCCCCTGATTATTCCATTACAAGATTGTTCCTTTTCAAATGAACAAAGTAACTAATTTAAAAAGATATTTGAAAGGGTCCTGCTTATGTTATCTAGGGAAAGGAGGAGGAAGGAAATTGAAACTTTGACTACTGACAAAGACTGTACAAACATATATGAATGTTTTGGATCTAGACATCCTAATGTCATAACTCTATGTGGGTATGTGGAACTCCCTGTGAATAGAACTCTGTGGGGAGTTCCTTGTACATGAGACTCAACTCCTTCCCAGAAACTTGCCAAGCACAAGGCCTTCATAATATCTTGGGGTAGAGAATTTCACCTTCTAAATACAGTGTGGCAAAAAGCATTTCTTTAGGCGAGTATTCCACTTTCTGGTATGATTCAGTGCCCTTTACCTCCTGTACTGTAACTGGGTGTTCCATTATTTCCTTTTAATTTTGCTATTAATATTTCATTAAAGTAGTTTAGTGCCTTCTACACTCATAAATCTTTATTTCTCCTTCCTCTCCTTGAAACAAAAGGTGGGAGAGAGCATCTGTCTTTGGCCCATCCAGACTAAACCACGGCACTCAGCTAAGAACAAAACCACCCACCTCACTGAATTCTCTTTCCACCTGCTCCTATGCCTCTTGAACTGATGTCCTATTGATTTTAATGCATGTTCTTCTGGGTAAAATGAACCAGTCTATTTGGTCCTGGGGGCACAATAACACCCTTGTCTGTAGAGAGCAGTTATCTGCTAGGAACAATCAAAGACCACAGCACATGTTTTCATCTGTTCTAGCCTGGCCTTCCAGTTCTATTCATTGACCATCATTACTCCACACATCAAGTGTCCATCAGACCATTCACAGAGAAGTTCTCTTCAATGGTGTGGTGCTTCACCAAAGACTTGCTTTGCCATGGGATAAACTTCAGAGCCAGACCTATTGCATGTAGGAAAAAAGCTATTTAGGTTGTTCTGGCCAATACAATACTTGCTTTGACAAGAACATCTTTTCTGCAGGCTTAGGCACTGAATTTGGAACCTAGTGAGAGAGGAAAACATGAAGTTTACTGGCTGAAGGCATATAGTCCTTTTTAGTAAGAATGATTAATTCAGTCTGAGGAGAGCTCCAAATCTCTCCCAGGGCGTTCACTTTAGGAGATGTTGGCTTGAGATAAGTTTAATACTTCAGAGAATGGTATGAGTTCACTATAAAATAAGTGTGACTATATTACCTGCTAAGTGAAGTTTAAATACTTTTCCTGCAGAGCAGTCAAGGAAGATAGCAAGATAGAGCAGAGCAACAGCACAGGACTTATCCTTTGCAAACCAATAGCTTTTCATTTTGATGATCCCTTTAAAATATTTCTACTCTTAGGCAGCCCTCAGTTCTCAAAAGCACTTTGCAGACAATATTTGGTAAGCAGATTAAGTGAAGCTGTTGGAAGCCATGTAAGAAGCAGGAAGGTCTGGGAGTGCTGCAAAGTTTAATACCACTGAAGACTGTGCCAGGCAGCCAAGCGCCCACCAGATAATGCTAGGTACAGTGGGTAGGGAGATGCTGAGGCTGTCAGGTGGACTATGCCACTCCTTTGTCAGTGGATCAGGAAATGTGTGAAAGGGATGTGACACCACATTGTCATAGGTAGGAGGGCAAGGGAAGATGTGTGCAGCTGGCTGCAGTTAGCAAGCCCCCAGAGCTGCCAACACCTAGAGAGAGGTGGCAGAGTGTGTAAACCTCTCTTCTTCCCTTAATCCCCATGGGAATGTGATTATGTTTAAAAAAAGGTGGATAATGGGGGAAGCTAAAGAGTTTGACATTACTGGCAAATGCACAGGACAAGTAGCTCCTTTAAGAGAAAGGAAGGGAGGCTGAGGAGTGCTGGAGGCACACAGAGATCTGTGACCTGTCAAAATGGCTAACTAGAAAACTCTAATTCTGCTGAGAGAGAATTAGTGGGGGAAAAAAAAAAAGGCCTAACGTCCTTGGGAAAGCAAATTTTACAAAAGAAGTGTGTATGGGTGAATGGTCTTTGGGGGATGGAGGGAAGAGAAAGCAAACCAAACTATTAAAGTTCAAAATAAATTTTGTTTTTAAACCAGCAGGGTGGGAAGGGAGCCCTGGTTAAGAAGCAGCGCAGTGAAAAGAAGGTGTCTGATCTTTGCTGTAGATCATGAGCCAAATGCAACTGGACTTTGCAAGTATAAGCAAGTAAAAATAAGTGAAAGCAAGCATAAGGAACAAAAAGTATGTTGCCTGAAGGACATGAGGAAAAAAGTGATCAGTGGTAGCAGTGTGTGTCTTAGAGATGCATAATATTGTGTGTGATAAATATCCATGAAAAAAGTTAAAAGCTAATGCCCCCATCTTTGTTTCTTTATGCAGTTACTTTCAATTGGGCTGGAGGAAATTGCAGTTTCTATTTTCAGTATCTTCTTGATAAATGGAGATATATCTATTGACATTCTGCTTTTTTTTTTTTTTGTATGTGACATATAGGGAGATCAAGATTTAAAAATATATATGTGCACAGGTAAGAAAAGGGTGAAGACTGTGAGAGTAGAATATTGTGCCCTTGCAGATTATAAAGTGATTTACTTAAGTTATCTTTCAAGACTGATTTGTCAATGGGAAAAACAGAAATGGACAATAACTTAAATTGTTATGAAAGCAATCCTTTTTCCTTCATGGGCACTTGTGGCTTTCTGCTAGAATTATTCAGAATATGACAAGGTTAATGCATGGAAATGTTTATTTAAAAATTTCCAACAACAGTTTCTATAAAAATGTTAACTATTCAATAATTTTATGCTAAATTATTGTTTCAAAAAAAGCTTCACAGAAGAAGTTACTTCTTGCCAAAAATAACAATTAAAAATACAGATAAAATATTTGTTTAAGATGAGTCATTTTACTAGAAATAAATCTAAGTCTTAAAGGGGTAGAACTACCAGGGGGATTTTGTCTGTCTCCGTTCCACAAACCACACTTGCTTCTGTGCATTACCACTGGGTAGTGGACAATTGAGAAATGCCAGCAGTTGGAAACAAATGACCTTTTCTTTAAATGATGACTAGCTGGATCCATGGTTGGTCCAGGACTTCTAATGGCCCTGTACTGATAAACTCTGTGTGATCCATGTGTGAACCCGGTCTGATTAGAGGTGACTCCCCTCTGCCAGGAGGGACTGCAGACTCTACCACTCCCCCAGCTGCGCAGCTCTTGTCAGGCAGGTAACCAGACAGCTTTGATCTCTAGCAGTGTCTATCACTGGCTGCTTGGCTGAATTCAGTTAAAAATCCTTGGGGGAAAAAAAAAGTAAGTTGGCAGGATTTTGTGAGGTTGGAGTGTCTGGAAAGACCAGGGCAAACGGGGGTTAGCCAGGGTCACCAGTCACACTTAAGTCAACAGAACTGTTTCCCCTAGAGATTGTGTAGTGTTGAAGGAAGCAATGTGAAGTAGTCTAGCAAGTAAGATCAGAATCTGCCTTGAGGAAAACAGTAATGTTAAAAGTAAGAAACAGGACACAGAGCCAGAGGTAACAGCTGAAGTGTGGTGGTGAATGTCTGACACTCTTTTTAAAGAGTCTGGGTGCAAATGGGCATAGATGTATGGGCTGGTTAAAAGGTATTCTACCTAAAGAATGGCTTTTGCCTCTGAAAGAGTGTTTATTATTTTTAAAACCAGAAGCTCTAGCTAGAAAAAAAATTTAAAACAAAAAACCTGACTACAAACCTCGCCTTTTATACCATCAGAACTACAAAAACACTACTGTTAAGTTCCCATGTCTTTCTGTCAGCAGACAAACCCTGGAAAACACTGCTACATGAGCAGTGCAGTGACCGTTGGCATGTACATCTGTTGTATATTTACACTTGTTTCAGAAATATCTGCTTGAATGATCCTAGTTCCCACTGTCAGACAAAGGCCAGAGCAGCTTCAGAGAACTGTCTCTTCACAAGAAAATAAATGTACTTTGCAGTAGCTCCAAACCCAGTTAGGTTCCCGGCTACATCATCATTAATAATCTGAATTATTTCAGGCAAAAAACCACAGAAGATGTGGGCTCAAGCTAATGCAAATGAGCACAATCTGTTTACTAACCTTAGATCTACTATATACCTAAAACCAGGTTCTGTTTCTGCTGTGACTACCTCAGTATGCACTGCTTTTCATCAGTAAGCAAGCTGCTAGACACCGTATCTGTAGTAAACAGGTGTCTCAAGGAGCCACATAACATTCTGCTGGAATGAAATAAACTCATACTTGGGGTCTAAGACCATAGCAAACTAGTTCTTGGCCTCTAGAGATAAGAAGTAGCCATGATCTCCAATGCAGGGGTTTGGTTCACTTTAATGCCAGTTGAGGAAAGTACCTGTCATGGATACAGTTTCAGACAGGAGAAACTTAAAAGGATCTCAGCTACATTTTCAAGGGATGTCTGTCTGGGGAGGTGCTTCCTGTAAAAGAAGGAAATTCCTCTATAGAGTGTTCCTGGTGAGTTCTTACCCACCATCCAACAGGGATCCTTACTGATTACTTCTTAAAGCTTTTTTTTTTTTTTATTTCCAGCTATTTCCATCAGACTGACCTGGTGTTTTGTCATTTTGTCCAGCACTTTATGTCCTGCTTAAGTATGACTCTGGGTACAGCAGTAGGTGTATTACCTGATTTTTAAAAGGATCAGATACTGTTTACATTAAAATTCACCAGGAAATTTGGCAAGTCCTTTTGAGATACCATTCTGGCCACTTGTTTTGAGAAGTCCTAAGCATTAGATTGAATGAGCCCTTCCAGAAACTCTTTTGCTGATCAGAGGCACCTAGGTATCTTTACTTCCAATCAATAATGAGTCCTGAGCCCACAGGGAAAATGAGCTCTTCTTGCCAGTGCTTTTTGAAAAGCTACTGCAATTCTAGTTCCTTCGGGACTGGATGCCTGGAGTAGTACATGCGTTACTGACAACTGTGCATTAAGTAAGCAGCAACATTTCATAGAGCTGTGCTTTATTAAGTTACCGTAATCTCCCCTAGCTTTCAGGAACATGGCAGGAAGCCTTTATGTGCTAAGTTAGATGCTACCTAATGAGTCATGACAATTGGCATTCTATAATCCTTCTTCATGAAGCACCATGGCAATAAATTGATCAGAGTGCCTGTGGATCAGCTCAAGAGTTGGGAGATTATGGTCTTGTCAGGCTGGAAGTAACAATCATTTGGCTTTTACTGTAGTAACTTGATAATTCCCATTCTGGAGAGGACTAAAACTCATGAAAGAACTAAGTGAAACAAAAACACAATAAAGAAAAATGATTCTTGAGCTCTGACATTTGAATGCACAGCTCTGTCTGGCAGTTCTGCACCTGCTAATCCCCTTGTGGTCCTCACTGAGAACCTGTGTAGTAACTGGTGAAACATGGACATGGATGTTTCCTCTTGCTTCTTCAGAGCTAATACTTTATCCTCATAAGCATGCTTGAAATGAACACAGGGGGGAAAAAAAAGAAGCAAACAACTGCAAAAAAAAAAAAAACCAAAACAAAAAAACCCACAACCCAACCCTACTATTGAGACCTTGGCAATTGTCCTTTTTTGCCTACTCCCTACAAGCTACCCTGTTCCTTTCTCTGGCCAAGGCAACCTGGACCCAGAGACCACGATACAGACCATGTCAGCTTTTCTTGAAATCTAGAAGTCTGTTGTTTCAGGGTCCTGAATTTGGAGTTAGTAAGGTCTCCCCTCAGCCTCATTTTCTCCAGACTAAACAATCCCAGCTCCCTCAGCCTCTCCTCTGGAAAGACTTATTCTCTAGACCCCTCACCACTTTCATTGTCCTAAATTCCTTTTGTTCCATTCTCTATCAGATAGCAGCTGAGAGACTGAAAATATATCCCAACCTGGCTTTTATGATAGAGAAGATGCTGCTCAAATTGTTAAGCCAACATGGAGCTCACAAAAGAGCACGGATTTGTCTGCCCTATCACCAAGTTTGTTATTTTGTTTTCACAAGGATACATTCACATTTAAGTTGTTTGTTCCTATGTAGATTTCATAGAAAAGTGCTAATTCTGAATGCCACAAAGCACCATGACAGCTGAGTTTGGATTTCAGAAATATGAAGAGGACCTTAGTTGCTTTTGAAGAAGTTCTGATCTTGTGGATGTCACAGATATATTTGAAAACTGCCTGCCATTCTCAGGAGACTTGTGTCCTTTTGTAAAAAAAAATCCTGACTTCATTGCATAAGAGTAATGCCATACCTGCCTACTGTATCATGAAATTAATGCATCAGAGTAGAATCAAGATGTTGGTATTAAAGGTCTGCACTGAAGGAATTATAGGTCAGACAAAAATTAATGACCATGTCATGGGACCATGCAGTATTTCTATTCAAGGTATTAATGCTGTCAATGGCAAAGAAAAATTCAAGCAGGTCTTCTGAAAAGAAAAACTCTGATTACACACAAATTTCTACTGTTAACCTAGAGTGTAGTTTTTACAGGCAACAAGCTGATAAATGAAATAGTATAAAATAAATACAGCTCTTCTCCTTTTAGCTAAATCCTACTTTCCCTGTAGATTATGCCAAATGTAGCTTTATGCGGTACCCTCTCAGTGCCTGCTGTGTGAGATGGGGCTGAGTATATGACAAGATTATCTTACTGCACGGCCACATGGTGAGCTGCTAAAGGCATACCGTACTAAACAGTATCTATTACTTTTGTATACTGCATACACATGTCATAGTGGCTAAATGGCTTTGGAGGGGGGCTGTAGAAGGGCATTAATATTGAGATGACAGCTATTGATGACTCTCGCTAATTTCTCATACTTTACTCTTATCTACCCTTCGCTGCACACCTGCATCTACACCTCTCTCTTACTTACCTTGGTTTGTAAATTGTGCTAAACAAGTGCAAATGCAGAACTCACCAAACAGGCCACTAGTGATAATAAGTGTTACAGTTTCTGGAGGGTCAATAGCAGCTAAACAACAATGTTTATTGCAGAAGGAGAAAGATTATTCTAAAAAGTAATTGACTGTCATCCAATTCATTCTTTTTCTTGTGTAACCCCCCTATGCGCTGAGTGAATTGTTAGCATTACAATGCATGGGAATTTTGATCAGTTTTAATGGGGTCAAATTTTGCTCCACTGAAGATTGAAATGTTTAGGAAACACCGTTGAAGGGATTTCTGAATGTTCTTTAAAACTTCAGAAGAGTAAGCAAATGAGATGTGTTAACACAACTGGATGAACAGAATAATAACAGAGGAAAATGTTTCGTTTTGCTGCTTTGTTCCTTTCCGTATTCTCTGGGAATGGCTGAATTATTTCAAATCTTGGAATACAAGTTATTACACCAAGGAATCACTCAGTGATTTTTATCACACATTCTATACTTGTATTGATGGTAGACTATTGACTGATACAGTCAATTGCCCCTATAATGTGTTTAAAAATTTAATTATCCACCTCATAAATCATGGAAGGAAATGCCCTTGTCAAGCAGGTAATTAAAACATCCTAATTTTAAACATTGTAAAGATATTGAAACGCTCAGCATCTAATCTGTTACTAGAATATGTTACTACAAAATCTTGCTGGCTATAATCATATTGTGAGATGGTGAACAGTGAACTTTTTTATTATTGCTTTTTCTGTTTCTGATATAAATGGCTTGAATTAGAAAGGCAAACCTACAGGGAGTGAGAAAAAAGTGAAAAAGGAGATGGACATACAATGGCAATGAAAAGGAGCTATTTTTTAGCATGTAAAGATAATACTGATCATTAAGATGTGTTGGTGAATTCATAAAAGTAATTCTTGTCATACAAGAAACCACAAAATAGCACAACTTTTCTTGTCAGTGTTGGGTTTGAGTGGTGTTGGGTTTTTTCCCACATGGCTCTGTGGTTACTGAGAAGCTATAGAGAGAACAGAGTGTTTTGCTTTATATTTTTTAAAGGTCAAGTTGCTGTATCAGCTAATGCTACAGCAAAGAACTAATCAACAATTCAGCCTCTGTTACCTGCTTTGCAAACTAGGGCTTGGAAATGTTGCTTCTTTTGCTCTGCAGGCTGTTTGTGTGGTTTAGTATAAAATGGCAAATACTCCCTTGTGTCAAATGGGATTTTACAAAATCTAAGAAATTAGCTCTGTCAAAGCAATTCTTGGGAGTCCAGTGCTTGTAGTTTGAGAACATGAGGATTAGATCACTCACACAACTAAAATGGTCAATAAATACAGAGACATAGAGATGGAGAAGCTGGTCAACATGCGGAAAAAGTACTCAGGAACACACTTTCGGAAGGTTCTTTGACTATGTATAGACACTTCCTATTTCCTAACTCCAATACAACAAAAATACCATTTATCCTGAATTAATAACAAATACAACTCAAGGAAAGGTACTTCCTTATTGTTATTAAGAAAGTTGGAAAGAACTGTGACTGAATCATGCAATACAAGCAATTACACAATAAAATACATACTTTCATAAAGCTTATGAGATTTCTGAGATTTGATGTAGGTTTTTTGCACAGACACATTTTCTTTCATTGAATTTCAGCCCTATGAAAGAGGTAAATCAAGGTCTTAGTGTGATTTTTTTAAAAGTGCACAGGGGAATAGTGTACCAAATCTCATTCATTTTCTATAGGAAGCAGTTGCCTAATCTACAATTTTAAAGTATATCTTTGAGTATGGAAAACATTTGATGGTGCTCAGTGCCTCTGATGTTACTTCTCTGAAGCAAAGCTGGGTTAAGAGATCTTCATAAGTTCTTCTCTTAATTGTTAGGAACTGTAAATTTGCTTCTGTCATATTGCTCTTTACCCTGGAAGAGTTTCAGTGATAAGGTGAACACATAAATTTCTGTCCATATTGTAAATGTACTGGATCCTGCAGGAGCTTCAGTTAAAGATGCTCTTCTTCAGCAGCTCTGGTTGCTAACAAGCACAGATAATTCATGTTACTGTAATAAATTACAGTTTCCCACCTCATCAGAAGGTAGTAGACACTAGTGTCCTCACTCTCACTGCTGTTCACCAACCTTCACAAAACATATATTGACAAGAATGTGGAATGAAAGTATCTCTCTTGTGATCTTCTGTTTGCTCATGCATGTCCAAGTGCTTCATGCAATCATCCCCCCATGCTTGCTCTTGCTGCAACAGCACCCAAACTCTTCCTCTTTTTTTTTTTATTACTCTCTGGTTGCTGCAATGAGAGGCATTATTTTCCACAGAAGGAGACTTGCAAGGCACAAAAGGTTAACTAGGGAAATGCTAAGCCTGTCTCATATAACAAAGATGTAACTTACTACCCTAATCAATCTGCCATGGCTGATTAGACCTGCAATAAGGTTGAAGTCTGATAAAAACAAGCTGACAGCTCCAACCCCATGTTAAATTTCCAATTTTCATTTTGGGTCTTTTCAGACTATTTGAATCTCTCGTCTTGTCAGTGTGAGCAAGCAAGTATTGTTGACTGAGCATCAGAGAGAAACCCCAAGTTTGCTAACTTTTTTTAAAAAGAAAATCCACGTAATAAATACGGTCAAAGACAGAGCCCAGAAAATCACAGAAAAGTGCTCAGACTTCCTGCTGTTAAAGAGTCGAGAGCATAAACATGCCTGGTATTGGATAGACAGATTAAAGATGAGGTTTTGATTCTCTTATTCAGATAGTGCTTATCTTAGAAGCAATTTAATGGAAATAAATGGCAGGTATGGTCAATGTAAGACTATCATGAAAAATAAGGATTAAAAAAAAAGGAGCTGTAGATTTAAGATTGTTTTCTGTTCTGGGCTTGCTTTTTAGTAATGCCTTATTAAAGAATATGAACTATTAGTGGCCATACACAGTTTATCTTTTAAATTTTTTCTATTATCTGAGGACTGGACATGTAATGAACAAAATAATTCTTTTAAGTGCTGTGGATCTGGTCTAATTTGATGGTTATTTGCCATATGTCGAGGTCATAATTGCTGTTCTAGCAGCACATATATGAATTAACATGAGTGGGAAAGAATTGCCATATATTTTGTATATGGGGGACATGTCTTACAGATGTATCTTTGAGTTCTTAGCATTCAAAGATGTGGGTGATCTGGTCAGCCATGACTTATATGGGCTGAATAATGGTCAGGTTTTACAGGTGGGAGAAGTTTCCAATGTCTTCCACTAGGATCTGTTCTGGGACCAACACTGCTCAACAAATTCAGAAGCTATCTCCACAAAGTAGCAAACAGTGATAGGATAACCCTCCCTACCAAAGATGGTTTAAAAGTTTCACAGAAGAACAGGCTGATATTGAATAAGTGGGTGAGAATAAAGCTAAGTTCAGTGCTGATATTTTTAAACAAACATGTGAGGAGACATGAGGATGAAGGTAACTCCACCTATACAGCTATACAAAATTAGGAAAGAAATGTAGGAGCTTTTGCAAAAAGTTTGATACAAAATATATTATTACTCAACACCAGTTGAAAAGCCAATTGAAAAGATGGACATGATCAGGAAGGGAACAGAGACCAAAACAGAATACATCATTATTCCATTATAGATTCTATTATTCCCTTATTCTAGAGTTCTTTTCCCGTGTTTTGAATACTGGATAACATTATCCAGGTTGGAAAAGGATGCTTTAGGTTGCAAAGCAAATAACTGGGATATAAACCTGTATAATCATAAATTATGAGAAAAGATTACAGCAAAAATATGAGTTTCATACTCATAGTTGAAGAAGCAAGGGAAACCTGACAAAATAACCAGGTAGAAGATTGAAAACAAGAGTTTGCCATGCTCTTCTGTGAGCACTGACCTAGAAGGTCTTTAAATTTTAAGAAATGGAAACATGCATCTGTAGGTGCAGCGGTTGTATTTAAGACTGTTATACATTTCCTTTGTACAGAATCTGGGCACTAATTAGGGCAGCCTTTTCCTTTGGACTGGGCACTCTATAATAGCAATAGATTTTCATTTGAGTCTTTTGGAGGATACCATAGGAAAATGAAATAGTGGGAGAGTGATTGTAATATGCACTGGGAATTGATATGCAGACACTTGGCATATTCCAGAACTAAGTCTTATGGTATTTATTTCACTGTCCATCCTTTATTTTTTCCCTAAGTTATAACTTGCTTATAGAACAATACCTTGAGGAAGGTATCTTATAGCAATCTTCTGTGTGTTTTTCTTTGTCTATTCTGTTATTTTTCTTTCCAGTGTGGTAAGTACTTCTATACTGTCAGGGAGCTGACCTCATCTGAAGATTCTCAAGTTTTTAGACAAAGAGACCAGACTCTTTATCTGAGGTGCAATAGATTTATATTCCCCATCAGGCCTGAATTCATCCAAATCTTGTGCCTAATAGAGGCAGAGAAAAGCTGCAGCTCATTTCCTTATTTATGTAGTTTCCTGTTTCAACACCTCTTTAGGAGCTGTTGGATGGAAAGGCAATTTTGTCTCTCTCTTCCTGTTCTCTGTGTCTGAGGCCAAAGGGAAAATCTATTCAGGCAGAACAGTCATCAACAGAACAATGGCTGAGTTTTTAGGAGCACATTCCAAACCCTGAAAAGTTCAACGTAATTTTGTATTACATTAGTACTTTTCATCAAAATGAGCTTAAAATTTTCTTTAGTTTGAAAGGAACAGTACTGATTTACACCTATTGAGTTCTGCTCCTGCATATCTTTTCTCTCCCTAGATGTTCCCCCTTTGTATGCTTAACTTGTCAGCAGGTAAGAATGGGCAGTATATAAGAGAATACACACTATTCACATGGTAGCCCCTACAGATAATTAAAAGTTACAGAACCGTAGGGGTTGGAAAGGACCTTCAGAGATCATCTAGTCCAACCACCCCCACTGAAGCAGGTTCACCTAGAGCAGGCTGGACATGAACGCATCCAGGCAGTTTTGAATACCTCCAGAGAAGGAGTCTTCACCACCTCTCTGCAGCCTGTTTCAGTGCTCTGCCACCCTCAAAGTAAAGAAGTTATTCCTCATGTTGAGGGTGGAATTTCTTGTGTTCCAGTTTGTGCCTGTTACTCCTTGTCTTGTTGCTGGGCAGCACTGAAAAGAGTTTGGCTCTATCCTCTTAATACCCATCCTTCAGATATTTATACTCTTTGATGAGATCTGCTCTCAGGCTTCTCTTCCCGAGGCTAAACAGACCCAGGTGTCTCAGCCTTTCCTCATAAAAGAGATGCTCTAGTCCCTTGAACATCTTTCTAGTCTTCTTCTGGACTATCCAGTACTTCTTTGTCTTTCTTGAACTGGGGAGCCCAGAACTAGACTCTACTCCAGGTGTGGTATCACCAGGGCACAGTAGAGGAGGAGGATAACCTCCCTTGACCTGCTGGCCATGCTCTTTTTAATTCACCTGAGGAGACCACTGGCCGCCTTGGCCACAAGGACACATTTCTGGCTCATGGTCAACTTGTTGTCCACCAGGACTCTAAGGTCCCTCTCTGCAGAGCTGCTCTCCAGCAGGTCAACACCTAACCTGTACTGGTGCATGGAGTTCTTCCCTAGGTGCGGCACCCTACACTGCCCTTGTTGAATTTCATCAGGTTCCTCTCTGCCCAACTCTTCAGCTTGTTCAGCTGTCACTGAATGGTGGCACAGCCTTCAGGTGTGGCTCCTCCCAGTTTTGTGTCATCAGCAAACTTGCTGAGGGTACACTCTCTCCTCTCATCCAGGTCATTGATGAATATGTTAAAAACGACTAGACCCACTACTGACCCCTGGGGAACACTGGTGTAGTTATAGTCCTCCAACTAGACTCTGTGTTGGTGATCACAACCCTCTGAGCTCTGCCATTCAGGTGGTTTCAATCCACCTCACTGTCCACTCATGTAACCCACATGTTATGTCCTGAGTTTACCTATGAGGATGTTATGGGAGACAGTGTCAAAAGCCTTTTGGTGCTATGGAGGTAAGGCACTGCTGCCCATTTGAATGTCCCCAGTGTGAAAAACCTGGAAAAGTTATTTCAGAATATTAAATTGTCACTATCCTTCATGAGAAAACAAAGACCGCAAGGGGGCCAGTGTCTAGTTCTCTTACTATTGCTCACCAGTGAGGATTTTTACCTAGGAAGCAGCTGAGTTAGGCACAAATTTTGTTTGGCTTGAGACAGTTATAACATGCACGTCCTACCTCCCCTGTGTCTGCTAACCACTATCCTTGTTTTTCAGAGACTTGCTGCACTCATCCTTGCTCATTATGCTTCATAGACTGTGACTTCCCCATAGTAGGGGAAGTTTGAGTTCTGGGTCCAATCCCAGCTCCCAGAACTACTTAGTTATTTTATGCTGTCTTTCTGTGAGGTAAAATCTAGAAACTATTCTGCTCACAGGGCTCAGAACACAGACAGTAATTGCAGCTGAATCATTTTCACAGATACTACTTTAAGAAAAGGAAAATGATCATCTACTAAAGTTGCCACCATTAACCTTTTCTGCTTTTGGGGCTCAAGAGGGGAAGAAAAAATGGCTGAATCACAGTGAAGAACAGTTTCTGAAGTGATACTTCAACAGCCAAGTAAAATTATTTTTGGATATTGTTGCAGGTTGGATTAAACTCCTCTGAAACCTATTATATGTTCTAGTAAATCAGTAGACCCCTTCATGAAACTGCAAATCAGAAGCAGAAGTGCTGCACATAGCAAAAAGAAGCAGAATTACCTTGTGGTATGTAATCTTAGGTATTTGTATTCAAAATACTTAACAACAACATTACCAAGTTTCACATTTGCAAGAGATGACATGATGGAAACAAGCAATCAGGTACTATTTATCATCTCCTGTGTGCTATTTGTCTGGAAAATGCGTACTCCTATCCCATTGTAGATGAAGTTTGATTTGGAGCTGTTTGTTGGCCCCATGAAAGTATCACATCAAGGGATTTCTCAGTTATATTTGCAGGAAGAGTGTTAATCATTGAATGAAGTGAGGGGGTTATCTGTTCAAAGATTGCTAAATTATCTTAATCTTTTCAGAACCTGATTTTCTCTCCAGAAAAAAAAATTCCTTCAGAAGTCTTATCCAAAGCCTGAGCAAAAATAAGGATTTTGTGTTACATACCTGCAATTTTAAATATTCAAAAATAGATATATCAGTGTGAAAATGAGGCCAACCTTGGTGGTTGGGGGGGGGGGGGTAGGGGGGCGAGGGGATAAAAAAAAATAAAGCATCCAAGCATCCAACCTGCATTTCTTGCGACCGTTTGTTAAAATCTGTTACACAACCATGGGTTTCGGTGACTTTATCACTATATCCCTATGCAATGTTTATCTGTTTTTCTATCTGGTACACAGGCTATAAAGTTATTCCCCTCAATCCCTACATGCAGGAGTGCAAAAGCAACAGTTTTACTACCTGGGTATTTCTGAAATCTCTCTCTGCCTTCATTCTTAATCTTGTGTTTGTATGTCCTAGCTTTCTTCTTGGTGTAGCTGTTTCAAATGCACCCTTTTACAACAGTGATACTGTCATTATGTGATTCTCATTGCAAGGAATAACATGGTCAGCACAACTAGATCCCTTCGTTATTCATGGAATTAAATATTGTTGTACTCAGTTATACATAAATTATATTTAAAATATTGTTATATATTTTGTTACATGGAAATTAAAAGATGGATTGGATAGGAGTCATATTTTGCAAATTCACACATGTATTTATTTTCAGAAATCAGGTAGCATGAATATAGCTGCACATTTGACCTTAATTGTAAGAGGTAAGCCTTCTCCATGTTGACATGTATAAGAACCTGAATCTGTCATTACTTTGAAACAAAAATTTTCTATTCTTTTAACAAAATCTCCAGATCATTGTTCTTCATTAATATGTATTGCACATGAAAAAGTCAAGTCATAACCCTGGTGACAGTGTTTCTAAGTCATCTGGCATGCCTTGCCAAATGTTATTTTTGTAGAAATTTTTAACTACTTTGCTGTCAATGTTCTGAATTAGAGATATGCTCATCCAGAGCCATACATTACTGAGCTTAACATGTCATTACATAAAAAGTAACTTGAGTTTTACATTAAATATAAAAATGTCTCAGCTCTTTAGTTTTGTTTAGCTTGCTATTGACCTATATAGCAATTTGCTACCTTAGAAAAGCATCTTCAGTGTTCCTTAAGTGCAGTTCTGTCAGCTGGGAACTAAATGCAAGAAGAGTTCTTCTGTCATCACCTCTGCTGTGTGCACCCTTCATCAGCCCTGGGGTCAGTACCTGGCAATTCAGGGGCTCACCATGAGTGGAGCAGCAGTACTTGGATGGGAGCCACTCTGGGCAAGTTCAGGTTTTGTTCCAGGCACCATCCTTGTGTTCATCCTCTGGAGAGGTAACAGGTCTTGCTTTTCCCATCTTCTCTTGACACTGGACTCAAAGAAGCTTTCTAAAGCACAGAGAAGCCCCTATGGCAACCTCTGTTTCAGATCCATTTGCTGCAGTCCCTGTTTTCCACATCATATTATATTTTAATTCTGTGCCTGAAACTTTTTGGCATTTTGTAATGGCAGACTAAAGTTTTTGCATGTTACTGGTTTTATGGAGAAGATTTTCATACACGTGATCATTACAAAAATGAGCTATATGTTCAATACTCCAAATCTTGTGTTTGTTTTCATGCTGGATTGAAACCATGCCTACAGTTTCCATATTTAGTTCTCACACTGATATATAAATATCAGATATATCTTATATGCTGTAGTTAAGTGAAGAAAATGCAGATTTTTTGATATTTAGGGTTTAATGCAGAGGATGGGACACCAGAGTGGAACTTGGCATTTTGAGATTAGGAGGTAAAATTATCTCTCTTGATGTTTAAGGTCAGATCCTGTTCTGCAGAAGAGGAACAGTGGAGACAGTTAAATGTTTTCCATAGGTTTCACTGTCAGAAGCCCATTGTAACAGCACTCTAAAGGACTGAGCTATTCTGTTATTTTCAGTCACACATTTCATCAGGTTGATGGTACCAGACTAATTGCAGTTAGTTCACAGTTTCAGGATTCTTGACTTTAAACAAATAAACAAACAAATGCCATTTAAATAGTAAATGTTTTTAATAAAATCTTAAATTATCAAAGCATGTTAACCAGGGGAAGGATTACTCAGTGAATACAGGATGCATGCTCACACTTCCAAGTCTGTATTTTTTTCCACCTAAAGCTAGTGTAGTCATTGTTACATAATCATTAGGCATTGTTATTTCCACTTATGGAAGAGATTTTGAATAAGAGATTTAATTATTTAGACAGATAATAATCTGATTAGACAGATAATTTGGCTTAGTTTTTCAAAATGTCCACGAAGTGCATGTATATTTGTAAAATCTAAACAAGGCCTTCAAAGAAAGAATTTACAGTATGCACATAAGTAAACAATTCATAAAGAAAATTGTGCTTACCCTATGGCTAAACATTACAAATTATATCATCATAGTAATGTAAGTAGTTTGAGATCTACAGCTATAGAAAAAGTTGTTACTCGAGAGACATAGAAGGTAATAAACATAACAATATAACATTTTGCAAAGGAAGTAGTCTTGGTTTTTTAAATTAAACATTTTGGAGCCCAAGGAATTAAATGTCTGTAGTTCCTTCATTTTCTGTAATAATGTTGATGTTTTAATCTCTGTTTTTTAAATATGAGTACTCTGAACAGCAGGGTGTTTCCATGTCTTTTGTGCAGCCGTAATGGGCACATGCAAAGATCTACTGTGGAGGAGTCTTGTCGTGGCAAATAAGTGGTGCATTTCAGTTTAATTAGGATTTGGCTGTGACTTTGGAACTACAGGTTCCTCTAGGCAAAGGCTTGTCAGTGGTCCATAATGCATTACATAAACACACCATAAAATGGTACTTAAGTCTGTATTTGAAGTAAGGATGTCGATCCAACAATTTGTGGGTGTGCTGGAGTACCCTGGTGAACAAGCCTGTGACTCTGCTCTTGTCCGCAGGGAAGTGGGGACACAGCAAACTCCTGTTGTCTCTCATGCTTAGGAAAATCTGCTTCTGGTGAAAGATTAAACCAACCTTTTTAGCACTTGTTATGCTGAAAATTAGCAAAGCATTTCTGTAAATACATATGGAAATCTGAGCATTTGTATAGAGAAGAACTTTTTTTAAGAGTACAGTTATAAAATCATACTTTCAATGAAAGCAAACTCAAATTATTACTAAGCCTTTTTTAAATTTCATCTCATTCTCCCTGTAATTTCCATGTGCCTTGATGTCTGCTGGCTGTCTCAGAAGGTAAAATCATGCAACTGAGTTGTCTCTTCCTAAGGAGCAAGCGAGCTCATCCTTTTGTGTGCATGCAGGAGAAACCAGAGCTGCTTTCTCGGGCAAAGCTGACGCTGACAGTAATAAGAATTTGGTCTAGGGCCTATGGACTTTTCCCTTTGATATGGTTGTGAGTTTGACTTCTATCTTTTGCCTGGTTTGCAACAGAAAGTTTCTCAGTTTTTAAAACAAGATGAGGAAATTAAAGCTGCTGTTTGGGTTTTTAGGAAAATAAATTGTAAATCTGGCTAATATAGGTTTCTGAAATGACATGTCCTAAGGACATGTTTTACTGTGAATTAAGTCCTTTAACCTGGAAACAGTGAAGTAGAGGACAGCATTACAGGGTGGTGAAAGTCCACTGCAGTTGCTAAACTTCTTCATCCTGCTGAGTGCCACTACTATAATTTCACTGCCTTCAGGAAATCTTCCAGGCTATTATCAATGTCATGATATGAGGAGAGGGAGATTCCTATGATATTGGATACTACCCATGAGAAGTTTCACTTGGCTGGAGTTTACCTGACTGTGATCTTTGAGTCTTAGGAAAGTCTTGTGTTGTCCTTTTTCTTTTTCTTTTAATTTTTTTCTTTTATTTTTTTAAACATGATCATTGATGTGGATCCCAACTTTTTTCTTGAAATATGTGTGTGTGACATTAATAATTGATGACTGTAGCATGCATGAAAAGCAGAGATGTCATTCAGATGTATTGCAAAGACTCTATGTTTGCCTAGGTATTTGAAAGGCTGGGGAATGGGGAGGAGGGTGACAGATGACAACAACAGCTGTAGTATATTTTTCAAAATCATATTTTTTCAAAGAAATTTTCATAACTTCAGAATACCCATCCTAAAGTGCCCCACAATACGAGTGACTAAATACCTCTGAATACAGCATTGCCTCAAATTAAGAAGGTGACTTAGGCATCAAAAATCAGCAGTGTGACCCAGAAAACTCCTGTTGAATGCCTAGCTGTCTGTAGGTCTAAGGTTTCTAAGATGCCAAGGGCTGTGTTCTTTCACATGCTCAGATCTGCATTCATTTCAACAGAGCTGAATCTCAGTATGTGTCTCGTGCTGAAGTTTAAATATTCCTCTGACTGTGCTGCTGAAGGACCTGCCATACCTAAAGCACTTTCACTACAAAGAGCATTGCACAAATTACAGTGGTTGCAACTGCTTTCACTTATTGAGCAAGAAAATGAAGGTCTGAGATGATGAACAATACAGGTTTTATGGCAAAAATGGGAATATGGACTGGAACTGTGGAGATAAAAGCAGATCTCCTGAGGGAGGAGAGTCCTGAACTGTGGTTCACGTTCCCATATTGTACTGAACAATGGCTAAACATGCAAAAATAGATCAGGTAACTGTCTCCTGAATGAATATCATCCTCACTGAGCACAACACTCATGCTCACTGTTGCTTTCTTCTAATTGCGTTCTTTGATAAGCAGTAGCACAGCTACAACAGGAGGGATGGAGAAAGTGTTGTTGTAGGATTCATTAGTAAGCAAACAAGTGTCATGAACAGATTCTGACTCAAGCTGCTTGATCAATACTGGGCTGTGTGTTTACCATTTTCTGCATCTTTTAGCTCATCAACATCTGTGCTGTTCTCTGGTCTGTTACCTCTAACTGCTGCTCCACCTCACAGGCTTATGAGTGTTCAGACAAAGCAGAATTATCTTTACCTCTATACCTCTAGCACCTTCAGAGTTTATATCTCTACCCAACAGGAATTGTCACAAGGTTTTTACTGTGAATTCACTGCTGGGGGAACCGTTTTCTGCATACTTCTGCAGTATGCAGAATGTGGCATAGAATCACAGAATCACAGAATCTTAGTGGTTGGAAGGGACCTTTGAGATCACCGAGTCCAACCACATTAAAAAAAAA
>JAOTQQ010000023.1:30667885-30685726 GCA_026546715.1 Gallinago undulata
CCTCCTCTTCTCCAAACTAAACATGCCCAGTTCCCTCAGCCTCTCCTCATAGGACTTGTTCTCCAGACCCCTCACCAACTTGGTGGCTCTCCTCTGGACACACTCCAGCACTTCAATGTCTTTCCTGTAGTGAGGGGCGACATCTTAGGAAGACAGGTACATCCCTGTCCTAAGCAGGTCCCAATTTGCAGAACCAGGGTCTGAATATATAAAATGGATGGAAAGAGGTGGAAAGGTTGAAGTGACAAGAAAGGTGGCATGTCAGACACAGAGCAATGGAAATGGAAGCCTGTGGCCGTAGCATGTTTGTGTTAAACTGATCCGGATGCTTCATTGCTTCTGGATGGCCTTAGAGATTTTTGGGGGAAGGACGATGAGCTCACAGGAACTTGGATAGCTAAATAATTAAAGAAAGTATGTAAAAATAAAGACTGACTAAACGTTTGATAGACTTCAAGCAAATGGATTTTACCCTGTTTTCAGTTCATCAGTTCAGCCTCATGCTGGATAGTGATGGTTTCGTAGTCACTTCTGTAAATGGAATGGGCAGGTCTTTCTCACAGCTGGTTCCTAACTCTCCCTCCTTCCCAAGCACATTGGCATCTGTCCTCTTTCCTTGTGTAAGCTGCTGAATTCTAATTTTCTGGTTAAAACAAGTGCTGGGACCTTGCCTCTTCTCAAAGAGTGCTGTCATTCAGACACCTTTCATGATCAATTGAATCAGAAAGCTTCAAGAAGTCAGGCATGAGCTGAAAGTTAAATGGATTCTTGCTTCAGGCCCAGAGGACCAAATCTGAAAGTCTTTTGGGCATATCTCCTTGTTCCCTACACATGGGATAAGGTTAATTCCCTGCAGATAAAGACAAACCTTATGTAGTCACTCTTCAGATACAGACAGTAAAAAGTTCACTGTCACTTTAAAGGGGGTTGAATCCATCCTCTACTTTGACAGCAAAAGTAATGTAGCAGACTCGTTTTCATAGCTCATTCAGAAAGCAGAGGAGATGTGAATCAACTTGTTTGACAGATGAACTCCCTAGAGACAATTTCAGTTTGTCACAGTATGTGTGGCTTCTTTATAATTACCGCTGAGCTGCAATGGTGTAAAAGACTGGCCCATAAATGCCAGCCTTTCTGCTTCCTTTAATTCCCAGAATATAAAACACTCTTGCTTAGTTTTAAACATGAAAAACATAATTAGAAATTAAATCCTTCACTGGGAAAACAGACCCTTTTTCTGATGTTGCTTTACAGTCAGACAGGAAAAACAAATCACAAAATGGAAGAGAGATGAGGACCATGGATTTTGTTTGCTTGTTTGTTTTTCTTCTTATTTCCTCAAACTCTGAATGAGATGAGTTTGAAGGAGAGATCCCGTGTGCCTCCTCCCTCCCTGTTTCGAAAGGGGATAGTGCGCTGAGCAACTCTGTACTGATTCTCTGAACAACAAGCAGGGAGATGACTTAGAGTGTCAGAAACACCAGATGCATGAAATAGTAAAATGCAAGAGAGAATTGGCTCCTCATGTGGCACATGTTCCTCTGTCTTCCTGCTGCAGCACTTCAGGCATCTCACACCTCTCTTAGTTTAACCTGGATGCAGGTTTGGCTCTGAAAATGCTGGAGGGGAACCATGTGGTTTCCTGGGCAATCAAAACCATTTTGTTCTAGGAGATAAAGCAGTGGTGGTTCACACCACCATATTCACAGCTCCAGCAGCCCAGTTCCTCCTTAACATATATTATTCCTGAGAATTCAGCCTTAAGTGACAATGATTTTAAGTTGGGTATTTGCCTAAATATAATTTCATAGGTGTGGGAAAGTAATAGTAGATTGGCAAGGAGGATTGTAAATACACTCAAGTGACTGCTGGGGTGTAGAAAAATACATATATACTAACCGTTGTTTAGCCTTCTGCGTTGGACAAATACAACATCTATGTTGAGATAACAGAAGCATGTGATAGACTTAGAGGTACCCTATCATGCAAAAGCATGTAATATACAGGCAAAACCAACAGGTTCAGTGATCCTGTAGCATGGACCAAGCTTCGCAGTGCCTGCATCCTCCTTTGTATGCTTCTGCCTGGGTGCTACTTTGGACATCCCCTGGTTTACAAGGTAACAAAACTTATACTGGCTCACACAATAGGTATCTAGTGTTTATAAAAGGATGCATCTTTCCCATATTCCCCTAATGTTCTTGTGTCAGCTTAGGTACCTCCATTCTTGCCTGCCCTGAATAACTTGATAGATGTCACACACAGCAAAACCTACTGTGGCTTTTTTTCTCTGACTGACCCTGCAAATGTTCAATTTGCCAAGCTGGCCTCCTGCACATCTGCAGGACCAGACCCTATGGGAAGGAGAGCTACCCTTCTTTCTGTATGTAATGATGAGATAAGAAAGATGATTGCTGTACTGCCTCCAACTCTTCTTTTGGAGACCACAAAAGGTCTTCTTTTGTGGTTTTTTTCCAGACATTTATTAGATAAAACACACCTACAGTCTCTACAGCACAGACAGGATCCAAGGACTCCCCTGAGAACTGGGATAACTGGTAGTTCCATTCTGCCAATTATTTCAGTTTATCCAATTTTCTAACTCAAAGTAGAATCAGTTAATAGGAAGGACCTAATAGGAAGTCCACCCCAAATTAGCCCATATCTGAGTGGTTAGGACATTGTCATCTGGACATGTCATTGTCATTGTTTTGGAGAATTTTCTAATACATGTGGCATAGTCTAAAAAAGGTATTCAATGAAGAGTACTATGGCTCCCTTCTCTTGGGAAGATGCTTTAAAATAATGTAGTGCTTTGGAAAAGTGTTGGGACCTATGCCTTGTTTCTAAACCAGATGATCTGAGAACCTAGTTTACAAAGTAAGGCTTCAAAGTTGCAGTTTCTCAATGGCTTTAGGAACCTTTCAGGGCATAGCAATTAGGCAACCACATCTGATGTTTCACCAGGGCCTCGCTCACAACAGTGTTTCCATTGGTGTAGTGAGTCTTGTAAATCCCTTTCTGTGGGGCCTAATTTACGATTTCAGACTATTCTTTACAGGTATATGGAAGGAACAGAAGACATGTTAGAGTTAGTTATTATAAGGACACCTAATTGTCCTTGTGGATGCACCCTCTGCTGTATAGTTGGACCAGGTTTACACACAGTGAACACAGGGTTATAGCTGTATTAGCCAGTCCTAGTTTTAGAAGCTTAGTAAGCATAGATAAATAGATTTATCTCATCATATATATAATTTATTCATGCTCTATTACTTCCTTTTGCAATATGTGCAGTAAATTTTGACTGTTACTGTGGATCTTAGGTGAAACCCAAGATGGTAGCAGGGACAAGGTAGCAGAGAAGGAGGAAGAGAGAAAAAATGACTGAGAAATATTTATACTTCCTCCTGCTTATTATTGTGCACATGAAGTCTCACCAGATGACCTTATGACTCCTCTAAAATTGCATTGCTTATTAATTTCCTTACCTTTCATCATTTGTGAATCTTTCATTGTCATTTACCAACCTTCTGATCATCTACTTTGTGCTGCTCAATCCATCATGAAGGGGTGAGTGTCATGCTGGAGAAAAGCAGCCCCTGCTCTTTCCCTGTGTGCTCTCTCTACTGACTCTACCAACTGTCCTTCCCACTTTGCTGAATGTCATTTACAAGTAGTCCTGGCACAGTGCAACTAGAGACTTCTGTTGCAGAAATATTACCATGGCCATATTTGATGGGAACAAATAGCACATAGAGTGGTCTATGGAACAGAACTGTTGGAAGGACCACACTTCTCATCTCTGTAAAAATTCTAGCATCAACATTAGTTTTCCCCTTAACTGGGGGGCAAAATATCAAATTTTCCAGTAATTTTTATTTATATTTTTAATTCTATGAAGAACACTATGGAAAACCATAAACAGTCTTGTTAAGTTCATCTATAAACTTAATTGAGACATTCACAGAAACACAGAATCACAGAATGAAATGGGGTTGGAAGGGACCTCTTGAGATCATCTAGTCCAACTAATCTACAAAGGCAGGCCCGCTTAGAGCAGGTTGCACAGGGACATGTCCAGGCAGGTTTTGAATGTCTCCAGAGACGGAGACTCCACCACCTCTCTGGGCAGCCTGTTCCAGTGCTCTACCACTCTCACAGTAAAGAAGTTCCTCCTCATTTTCAGGTGGAACTTCTTATACTCAAGTTTGTGCCCATGACCTCTTGTCCTGTCACTAGGCACCACTGAAAAGAGTCTGGCCTCATCGTCTTGACACCCAAATTTTAAGTATTTATAGACTTTGATCAGATTCCTCCCTCAATCTTCTCCAGAATAAAAAGACCCAAGTCCCTCAGCCTTTCTTCATGAGAGATGTTCTAGGCCCTTGATCTTCTTTGCAGCTCTCTGCTGTACTCTCTCCAGCAGTTTCCCAGCCCAGAGCTGGACACAGTACTCCAGATGGGGCCTCACCAGGGCACAGTAGAGAGGGAGGATAACCTCCCTCAACCTGCTAGCCTCACTCTTCCTCATGCACCCTAGGATATCATTGGCTTTCTTGGCCACAAGGGCACATTGCTGGCTCATAGTCATCCTGTTGTCCACCAGGACTCCTGGGTCTTTTTCCTCAGAGCTGCTCTCGAGTAGGTCAGCCCCCAACCTGTACTGGTGCATGGGGTTATTCATCCCCAACTGCAGCACTCTGCACTTGCCCTTGTTGGATTTCATCAGGTTCTTTTGGCCTCTCCAGCCTGTCCAGGTCTTGCTGTATGGTGGCACAGCCTTCTAGTGTGTCAGCCATCCCTTCCAGTTTTGTATCATCAGCAAACTTTATCCAGATCATTCATTAATATATTGAAGATGACTTGATCCAGTACTGACAGAGATGAGGTTGATTAGCCTGTAGTTTCCCAGGTCCTCCTTCTTGCCTTTTTGAAGACTGGAGTGACATTGCCTTTCCTTCAGTCCCCAGGTACCTCTCCTGTTCTCCAGGACCTTTCAAAGATGGTGGAAAGTGGCCCAGCAATGACTTCTGCCAGCTCCCTCAGCACTCACAGTTGCATCCCATCAGGACCCCCGGACTTGTGGATATCCAGTTTACTTAACTGTTCTCCAACTTGATCTTCCTCAACCAAGAGGAAGTCTTTCGCCATCTAGACATTCTCTGTTATCTCCAAAATCTGGAACTCCTGAGGGCTGGCCTGAGCAGTAAAGACTGAATTCAATTTTCATCCTGGTCCTATGTGGCACATATAATCCAATAGCTGAGGGCATCTCTTATCTGTAAGCTGCCAAATGACTTATGGTTTGAGGCAAAGTTATTTGTACCTTTCTCTACCCAGCCTGAAGGACCAGATCCTGTTTCTCTACTGTGTCAGAGATTGTCAGCACATGTCTGAAGGCTGTCAAAACTTACTATCTCTTGATGGTTATACCATAGCAAGATGGCATAACCAGTTCTCTGCAAATATTACTTTACCATAGCAAGATGGCATAACCAGTTCTCTGCAAATATTACTTATTCCCTAAATGAAATGGGGGGGGGGGGGGGGAGGAAAGATTCTATATTCCATTTCATCAAGAAAATATTTCCATATTTTGCAGTACTTTTTTATGAAATGTTGATTGGAAAACCCTGCAAGTTTCATGAAATGCTGTTGGACAGCTGATGTCGCACTGTCTAACTATCAGGTATCTTCCTAGTGAGCAGAGAGAAGCTTCTTTGTTTCCACCCATAGCTTTCTAAATGTTCTATGGTATTTGAGCATATTCTCCTCCTCCCATCTGTTGCCTCAACTTCCCAGCACATCTGTCCCGCTAACGGCTGTCTGTTCAGATCTCCACAGCATCTCATCTTACTCCAGATGTTATTTTTATAAATCTTCTCTATAAAGAAAGGCTGGTTAAGTGAAATAGATGCAGGTGTAGCAAAGAAACAGAAGGGCCAAACATTTTTTCAGTTGCTTTAATTCTATTAAACTTGAGCTGATAGGGGCTATCTAGTGCTTTCTCAACTAAATCTATGTGTATCCTTGTTGTAAACTTTGGTTATTGAAACAAATTTGTACAATGCTAAACACTTTTCCTTCTCAATGCATCAGTCTCATACTAGTGGTGAAATTAAAAAATAGTTCTAGTGAAAGAGGAGAAACTACATAGAGATTGTTCTGGATAACAGTAACAGTTTTTATTGTTTTGTTTAGTCTTCCAAGTAATTCTGCTGTGAATTATATTCTAGACAAACCTTCCAGAGAATCAAAACTCTCCAGTATCAAAGGAATTGAAAGCAATTACTCATTTTCCTTTTACCTAGAAATGTTTTGCCTAGAAACAACCAAAAAAAAGTTATTTAGGAAACTTTATAGTTATTCTCTGTTCAATTAATGTTTAAAAGCTATTGTCAAATGTGCTTGTTAGAAGTGAGAATACAGACAATGCCAACCTATTAGTTGTGACAATTCCATATTTATTTAATGGGTGCAAACATCCCAAGCAATGAGTTATGCCACAGAATGTATGTCAAAGCTGTACAGCTTCATAACAAATATTAATATGCAAAAGTTACAGGCTGAAAGTGTTTGAGTTTTGAATAGTAGCTGCATATTTAATGGCATGGCTTGTAAGCAAGAAAAAATTATTTTATTTTATAAATACCACCATAGTCAATTCATTTTGAAATCCAATGTGTTGTGCCAGTGGATCAATTTTCTTTCCAGTTTCATCTCCTGACATATTTTTTTGCTTCTTAGTGAACTTTTATGTACTATTTTCCTGTTCCAGGCTTCTTGAGTTCCTTTTTCATACACTCCTCAGGTGATGAAGTTTTTGGCACCACATGTCATTTTTAGCATTCTGTTTTCTCTGGGTTCACTTTCATCTGAGTTTACCCCAAAATAGCTCTGTAATACATGTCTCACACACTCTGGTTAATTACATCAAAACATTTCCTTACCCAGCACCATGACCTTAGCGAGGAAAATTATTTCAAAACTTTTAAAAAGTTCACCTTTCTTATTACAGGTGACCCTAAAAGTTTTGAATATCTACTATGAGATTTTGTGTTTGGAGAAGTTATTTAGAATGGCTAGAGCTGAATGACAACAGATATTTTTTAAATCAAATTACATGTTAATTATCATTCTCTGCAAACAAATCGTTTCAAAGATTTCTCACTACTTAGTGAGTTTATTGGATTGGCCGTTAATCTGAAGAGTGAGGTAGTCTCTCTTCAGTGCTTTGTGGTTTCTGCACCATCAGTGTGAGAAAAATGCATGCCCTCCCCCTAAATGAATGGCTCAGAAAAGTTGAAATAACTAAACATCTTCTTGAATGGATAATGCTCCCACATGAAGATCCACACAGGGAAGGAGTTGTAAAGATGGTAGAAATGCACTGCAGGACCCTTCAGAGACTTCCTCAATTTCAAGCACCTGATAATTTTTTCCTCTTCTTAGGAGTTTATGAAAGAATTCTGTCTCACTTTTATTTTCATATTTATGTTTTAAATTCTTGTTATTTTATGGTTTCATATTTCACTTGATTTAGTCATCCTCTAAATTGACTGCTGCACAGGTAGCATAAAAAGGAACTTTGTTATGAATAGAATAAAGGAAGGTCAGACACTAACATAAAGGGGGCAGAATGACATCAGATATTGACTCTAACTGCAAGAAGTTAATGACTGTTTGTTGACAGAAAGACATAAATAAAACCATTGCATAAAAGCTAAAGAGAAAACAGTTTTTACACAGGAATTTTCTCAATTGTAGGTCAAACAATCAAATTTGATTAACAGACTGCGAGTTACTTGCCACAGATAAGGATGAAATTTACATGTTGGGCTGTACAGCACAAAATGAAGTGTATAAGGTAATGTTCCTTTGCACATGGCAGCAAGAAGGGGATGGAAAACTGGCCTTAACCAGTCTCTGTAAATATTTCTGCTACCCACAGATGATCCTTGAATACATGTATGTGTGGAGACAAGTAATCAAAATAAGGTATTGCTCTTTTCCTGTCTGCATCAATCATTTTTCTTAATTATCTTGTTGTTCAAGCCTCATAACTTCTATAATTTACTGCTTATGACAGTTTGCTGCTGAACTGTGCAATGCTGTGTGGATATGATAGTACCAGACACTCCACAGTCTCGCTCTGTGTCTGTGGAACCCGATTCTCCGTTAGGCTGTCATTCCATCATCAGGTGGAATCATCGGATCTCTTTATGGCTGAAGGGCTTTAGGAAGTCCTGGGCTTGTGGCGAGAAGAGCATTGCCACATCGAAGAACAGTAAATAGCACACCATATTGTCCCAAGTCACACAGAAGATTTACACTAGCATCTATTAGTTCATGTCTTGGGCCACAACTATCATTTTTGTTGATAAAGGAAATGGTTTTATTTATTTGTTTGTACTTGGCAGATTTTGAAGTGTAAGGTCTGCTGCTGATGGGTTGATTTCTTGATTTCTTCTGTAGGATGTAGGCTGCAAACTGCTTGAACAGCAATCATTTGTCTAAGTGCCCTATGGAAGAGAGGGATGGAAGAAAACAGAGCTTAGCTTCCATGATGACTTTTTAAATACTAAAGCCCATTAATGTCCTGTTCAACTTCTAAGACTATGATTCTTAGAGACTTGCACATGAAGTCTACTCTTGATGCTGAAATCTGAAAAGGCCAACAATTCTCCTGTATGCTGTCTCCCTCAGAGTACTGAAATGCTTTTTGGGTGAGAGTGGCTGCTAAGTTAAAAAAAAATCAGGACAGTATTTAGGCAAACATTGTGACTTTTGAGAAGAAACAGAGAAATACTGATTTTCAGAATATCAGTCCTCACAGCGTATGTTGTTTTTCTCAGAACTTTCACCTAGCACTCATTCTAGTTAAATGTTTAAAGGAAACATAGATCTGTTGCTTTGAAATATATTAAAAATTCATGGTTGCTTAATTTCTGCAGCACTTCTTTGCTGGGGTTATCAAATCATATTTTATACACTATTCACCTTAATCTCTCAGCAATCCTATGTCTCATGTACAAGAAGTTTCAGCACACCTGATTTGCCATTACACGACCTGAAGCAGAGTTTTGATTATTCAGGTCAAATATCTAATTCTGGCTAGGGTCCTGCATCTTGAACAGATGGGTTTTGTCTGCTTATCCATTCATCTTTGCAATACATAGATTTATTTTTCCTACTGAGAAGGTTTTTGTAATACACAGGCGTATTCCACAAAGCAGAAAAAAATAGCTTGCTACCCAAATACTGTGCACACCAAATCCTTGTATATAGTGGTGCTCTGTGTGGAGAATAGTTGACTCAAGTGCCTGGAGAGGAGCAAGTTACAATTAACCTCCTGCCTGTGATGGGGCATTTATAAAGTTTGCACTTAGCGATGTAGCACTGCAGAACATGCTCTCATCAAGGACAAAAATAATGGCTCCTCCTCCCAGTTGTTGGTTTTTGTGCCATTTTTAGTTTCTTTGTACTTCTAAGGCTTCATCTGCCTGTTGGATTTAATTGACCAGTTGGCTGAGGGAGTACAGGGAAAGGGGAAAGGCAGGATGGAAAGATGAAAGGGTATTATCTGTAAAACTCCCTTTCCCTAAGAAATTTCTTTACCATTATGCTTAAGATATTTTTTTTTCTTTTTTGTAATTCAGATTGCAGTTTCTTTTCTCTTTTGATTTTCTCCTCAACTAGTATAGGAGTTTTATAATTTGAGGAAAACCAGCAGAGGCATATGAGGTCACTGTGTTGTAGTGCCAGTTTTCTCTGTAATGGATTAGGTTATTGTTTTTTATTTTCCTCGGCTTTTTGAAACATCAAACTGCATACTGCAAACCCCTAACTCTTCACGCGTGCAGGAATACAGTGCAGGGCAGAGCACCTCTGGCACTGCTTGTCACTTGATAGTAAAAAGTCAATTTCTGGAGGCAGGGGTTTGGCTGCTCTTGGAAGCAAGCTTGAACTTGATCTTAGTTCAATTCAGAACTTTTTCAGTAGCAGTAAGAGTCCTAAACAGCTATTCAAAGCTACCCAGATACCTTCAGCCAAACACTCACGCAACCTAATTTTACAAAGCTTTTGATCTCATTCAGTACACCTTTGTCACTATTAAAATGAATTAAAACTGAAATTGTCAGGCCCTTTGCCTGATACTTTACTTTACGTTGACTCTCATGCACTATATTGCCTGTATGGTTCCAGCACATTTTGGAGAAGGACGCTGTCTCTCCTCTTCCCCTCCTATGGAAAGCCAAGTCCTGAATCATCTCTCTCACAGAGTGGGGTTTAATCCACCATGAGTCCTCCCAGCTCCAGGTGAAGTCAGGCTTGGAGAAGAAAGGAAAATGGATGTAATTTTTGTGCTCATCACTGATCTTTGCCCTGGTGCAGTTTAGACAGGAGCCCTTATGAAAGCATATGCTCTCGGGAGCATCCTGGGGCTTTTACCCTGGGCTCAGACACCCTTTGGCAGAGGGCTCCCAGCTCTGTCCTGGCTGGTGCTAATGGCAGCATTCAGGATGTGATAAGGGTCACTGAGCCCCATTGACGCCTCTCCCTTCGAGAACCCCAGAGAGAGGTTTGGATGTGTTCTTCCCAATTAAATTTGCAGTGGTGGAAGAAAAGGTTATTAGTAACTTTTCCATGTGGAGTGGGCAGTCCCAACCCCTCTGCAGCCCAGCCTGGGCTCTGTGACCCCATGGCATTTCTGTGTGTGCAGCACCCATGAAGGCAAAGCAAACAAAATGAGAAAAGCTGCAGCCAACACCTCAGAACACACCCGGGAATAAGTTACAAAATGTGCCTGTGCTCTTTCTGTGGGATCCAGGCAACATACTACTAATTAAGGCTTAAGCTGTGCTTTGTCATAACACATCTGTTCTTCAAGGGTAGGAAAAGGTGGGCTGAAGATTTGTTGAGAAATTTTTTTTACTTGATCTGACAGGAAGTTAGGCTGGTGGTAACAGCAACCTTTCTGTTTAGCATTCTTGGTTACTGCTATGTGTAGAACAGTCACTTCATCAACTGCACAATGCTTGGCAATAGAGAAAGAGAGGATATATTTTTCTAACAGTGTAATAGAGGTATATTGGGAATGACAACAAAAATTTAATTTAAGGTCTACCAAAATGTATTCTCTAGATCCTAGTAAACTCTACAAGCTCAGAAAATGTCATGAAAAGAGGACAGGCTTTAAGTATGCCATTCTTTCCTTCTTAAACAATATGATAAGAGGAGGAGTAAAATGGTTGGGTTTCGGGTTTTTGCCTGAGGGAAAATACTTTTCAGATAAATTCTAGACCTTCCACATATAAAACATGTAAAAATAATTTTCATTCACTTCAGAAAGTGAATTGGCCAGAGCTGTTCAAGAGACAATTGCATGCTGGTAAATTCCCTGTGAGATGTACCTTTCAAGTGTGATGTGCACTGTTTTGCAAACAGTTTGCGTGGGGTCAGCAATTCGTTAAGGCATCAAGAGTAGGCATAAGACAGAGTCAGTGTGCTGATTCTCTGCACAGAGGTGAACTGGATTTTTAGGGAATGGATATCTATTCTTTTTATAACCCTGAGCCGAGATACAGCTGCAGCTCTCTACAGACATAGGTGGGGAGACCTGTGAAGAAAATCTGGATTTATTAGCCTCCTTATAATCATCTCCACAGGCAGAGGATGTACATTTGACCTGGCCTCCCCAAGTATGTGCTCAGTTCATTTCATAAAATGCACAGGAGCAAGGAGAAGTCAGTCACCACATAGTGAACACCCACAAAGTTGTTTCACAGAACCTTCACTATCACTAGAAGGCTTTAACGGGGCTCACTTCTTTATGAAGCCAAAAAAACATATGGTGGAGACCATAAAACCTTTACTACCACTTTTTGCATCTTTTGTTAGGGCTGTTTGAGACATTTCTGTGCTATCAGGTTGGTTCATCCTCCCAAGTCTCTGCATGGGGCTTGAATAATAGAATTGCATCAGTTCTGTTGTGTCTGGTGCTTTACCACAGTTTAAAGGTCCAAAGTTTAGCCATTGTGAACTTACCCTTTCTTATTTGACCTTACCTAGAAGCTGAAGGTGGAGTGAGCCTGCCCACTCATCATATTCAATACACGGTTTCTCTATGGGGTATTTATGAGGGAGCTCCAAATGACTGCAGTGACAGAACTAAAATTCCATGCATAGAGGGCATGGCAGATAGGCCATGTGCATACTCTGCATGTATTTACATTGTCAAGTTTTACACATCTACTACATCGAAATGCAGCTGCTAGACAACTGAAGTGATAAGCAACAGCAGCTTTCAAAGGGGGAACATGAGCTAAAGATTGTTGCCGTTCCTGCCTTTGATAAAGATCTTCCGTCAGGGTCTTTAGGGCATTTTGACTTGCAGAAGCCTCCTGAATCTGACAACTTGACTCTGCAATCTGGACATCCAACCTTCAGCTGAATATATCTTCCCTTTGGAACAGTCTTCTCTAATATAAACAGTAAATTAAGACTCAATCTTATATGCCTCCAAATTGTCTGCTTTTCGTTAAAATACCTTTGTCAACAGTTTTATGAAATAGTGTCATTAGTGCAGATGTTGTATGACATGCATAGAGCTGGTCAAGAATAACATGGAGGAGGACTTGCTAAAGGTTTTTAAAGGTTGATGTGTATTATACCTTTTTTTCTATAAGAATGAAGCCTTCTCATATCTAGTCTTCTCACAGATCTTCCCTGAAACCTCAGTCAGACTCTAGAGATCATAAAAAAGGTGACAACATTTACAATCTTTCATAACGTTGTGTTGGTGATGTTACTCTTGATCAGGAACTCAGGCTATAGTTTGAGTTAATAGCAGAAAGGATGAGTTTGGATCTTAATCATGAGGTGGTTAATGGCCTTTTTGAAGTTTTTTTTCAATCCATTTGTTTCACAATGACTAACAAAATGCTGTTTCTACAGGTTGTCTTTGACCTCAATTTCAGTTTAATTACTTCCCAGCAAAGGAACTTCCCTCATTCAGGCTCTGAACCTGATTATAAATACATGCACTTCTGTTTTTCTTAAATAATTTGCACAATTAAGTTTCTTTGCTGCCACCAAGGATAGCAGTTTGTGTGTCTGCAAAGGGAAGTACTCAATAGGAAACATGGCACAGCTGCAATGTATTTAAGATGAACTTCAGTACACTTGGGATCTTGACTTTGTTTTCAATCCTACTTTGAGGCTTGATTTAACCTTTTAGATATACCACTGAACTAGAATTGGCAATTGAACTGTTCAATGAAATTTAATTTGGTCAATTTAATTTTCAATTTTGCCTTTATACATCGTGTGACTTAATCCATCTTGAGAAAACAGTAATATGGTTGGAAACATATATCAAACTGATAACGTTCATGTGAAAATTGATAGAAGCAATATTTTTAAAGGAGGTCTATTTTTAATATGACACTCTCTCTAGGAGGAAAATAAGGCTATTTTGAATTTTCATTGAAATTTCAAGTGCAGATAGCCTAAACACAATTCAGAAGAGCCCAAGCCTCTGAAGTATTTTCATCCTGATCAGTTTCTCCTGTCTGGGTGGATGTAAAGAAAACTACTCTCTGAGGGACTCTGACAAAACACTGATTTCACATCAGGATTAAAAAGAGGTGAATTACTTAAGGTTTAGGCTTGAATTTTAGATTAGGACTATCTCTCTATCAGGCTTGAAACCAGAAGGAAAAAGATACCAATTTGTTTTTAATAAATAAGTCAGGGAGAGGTAGAGAGCACAACTGTTTCTTTTTCTGAAAAACTTCTTAAGTCTCTACATGGGTTAGTTTTTTAGTTAACTGTCTCAGCCCTCACAGTGCACCATAGCAAAGCAATACTTGGCACAAGGGTGGATAAATGAGGTTCCCAGTAAATGGGTTGGTTCCCTGAACTTGGTTCTCAGCACTAGAAGTGTTGTCCTGCTGCATAAAAAGAATGCACTTAGCACTGCATGTGCCTATTTGGCTAAATTATTAAAATATACACTTCAAAGAGAAGGAAATTAATCAAAGAACAAAGTATGTGGCCAGCTTTATGTATTCAGCAAGGTCTGATCCAAAATCCACCGAGGAAGGTGCAGTACATTTCTGTGTGATTTTGAAGGGCTTTGGCCCATGAAATGTCAATGGCTTGACAACTCAGATCAAATTTCCCGAGACGTTGCATGTCTGACAATGCAGATGATTGCTCAGTGGGCTCTTTTGCCTGGCTTTAGCAGGTTTGGCATCTACCTGTTACTGACAGCAGTGACAGTTAGATACCTAATTCATCATCTTTGCATGGGTGTCCCCTTTATCCAGGAGGAAGGGTGGTCAGAGTTCTGTCAAATAATTTTGCTCATGGTTTGTCTTGGCAAGACTCCAAATGCAATGTGGATGCATAAGGGTAAATGCCTGCACCGACAACTGAATTTCCAATTATGAGTAATCGGCTAGTACAAGAATTGAGTGAAAGTCTTAATCATGTAAAAGTGAGACCAAGTTTCATGTTCTGTGACCATATTTTGTGTCAATTCATGGTGCAGCTCTTACTGTTTGTTCTCTGGCTGATGCCTTTTTGGGTGCTGTACGTGGCTGAGATGTTGTCCTTGTGTAGATGAGCAGAGCAGACCTTGTTCCCAACCAGACAGGTTTCTTGAGAGTGACACAGCTGCTTTTCAGTGTCTGACTCTGTACCGTCCTGTTGTGCAGCCAGTGATGGGAACTGGTCCTGGAGGCACTACCAAGCCCCAATGCAAACACTAGGGTGGGGAAGAGTGGGCTGCACCTTGGTTCCCAGCGATGAGTGCTGCCTCTCTGCTCTTTAATGTCTGTCTCTATTTTCGCTCTTCTGTGCTCTCTCTGAGAAATGGTGCCTTTGATCAAAAAGAATGTGCTGCCAAAATTGAAACATATGTATAAATGTCCCTCTCTTCTGTCTGCATATATAAGAGAAAAGCACTTATACACATCACGTGAAAACAGAAATAATTTGGTGTTTGATTGCACATCAGGCTTCCCAAAATGCATTTTCATCAAACACTCAGGAAACATTATGGTTTTATTACCAAGGGAAGGCTTTTGCTTTTATTATTTTTGTAGGGGAAATTGTTCTGGATTCTATAAAATACAGTCTTCTAACTAAAGATACTGTTTGTTTTCAAACCTTTGGCATGAAAGAAATTAACATTTCTGCTTCAAAGCTTTTATAATTGCAGATTATCTCTAGTTTTATCTCTAGTTAGCTGCTGTGAAGCATGGAGTTCTTGTTATGTTTATTTGTTTAGAAGTACCCACCTCAGGTTCAAGGCACTCATGTTAATAGACTGGTACAAGATGATGGGAAAGCATGAAAAAATATTGCACACTTCAATGATACCCCACAAAATGGTTTGTCTTGCCTGATGATGCTAAAGCCATCAGCCCATATTTAATTTGGTACCCAGAATAGAAAGAGAGAAGATGACCTTTATGGCCATCATTCTGTCTCTTTTGGCTCCCTCACCAATTCCCTTTTTGAGTTCTCACACCTTCTTTTCTTACCTTTATTTTCTCCTCTGCTCTAGACTCCCCTTTCTGCACTCAAAATCTCTGTTCTTACACACATGCAAATCTCAAAACCCTTTGTGATGTCCCTGTTCATGCTTCACTTTCCTGTTTCACCCATATACCTTTGGTCCCTGTTCTCTTTCCACATTTGATTAGTATGGCTCTACCACTCCCCCATTTACTAAAACATTAATCTACCACTCTGGTGGCTCTACCACTCCCCCATTAAATTAAAAAACTTTTTTTTTAATGTTTGTTCTGCCATGACAGCCTAATTCCCCATCTTTTCCCAGGAACCCTTGGGGACCTCTATTTCTCCCTTTTCCTCTACTGAAACCCAGGAATTAAACCCTTATTGTGGGTTGAAAAGCACTTCAGCAGCATGGAAGGAGTAACTAACACATTGGGGCATTTGTATCCTCACCTTCCTGCAACAACGTCTCCTACACTACTGCATCATGGGAGCAGATTTGAGATCTGGGGCAGATGTGAGACAGGGACGTTTTGGGGTGCATTCAGCTCTCATCTTCCTCTCTTTGTAAAGCAGGATGGTGTCAGCTTGGTGGCATCTGTTTGCAGGAGGTGTAAGTGCTTCTGAGCCAGCTCCTACACAGGAAAAGCAACATCCATCTAAGTTAAAGCAGTATAAAGTACAGTGTTAGAGATGTAGGCTAAAGATATGTTCTGTGTGAAATGCTCTTAACTAGAGGCCTGCTCCAGCATCCATTAATTTAATGGGCAGTTTGGGAATGGCTGGAGTAAGCCTCCCGGGGGGTCTTGGGTCATCAACCATCCCACAGCTCTGCAGGCTGTCTGCTGTCAGGGAGACCACCCAGACCAAAATGATGATCAAAGGCCTAGTTCTCCTCATCAGCACGTCCGACATCCCATCTATATTATAAGCCCTGTAAATGTAGAAGACCCTGTTTTGAATGTAGTCTGTCACCTGTGGAGTATTATAGTATTGTAGCCTTTGAAGGGCCCTAAAGTCTCTGAAGCAGCTCTCCAGCTATCACTGACTTCATGTGCATCTCTGTGTATGTATGTACACATTGTATAATTTCACCTTTTCTTACACTTACAAGGCTTTTTCATATGACTAAATTTCATCTTATAGTTTCCAATACTCTACCAATATCATCTACATTTAATATTTTCAGCTGCCTAATTCTGGTGAAAAGAAAAGATCCAGCTGTGCAGTAGTTGTCAATATGTTCTAAATATCCCATTTTATGCACAATTACAGAGACAATGATTTACAGGTACAAGAGCAACATGGAAATATTTCAGGCTTCTGATCTGGTGGTCTCATGTTCAATCCTAAGTACAGAAAAAGGGGCAGCTGTCAAAAAGAAAGCAAGAATTGCTCATTCTAGTTTGTATATTTATGTGACTGGTTTCTCAGAGATTTCTGTAGCTCTTTCAGAATAATTTCCTTTTAACTTCTAAAGAGTATTTATTTTCTCTGTAGTGTACCAACTTCCAAGCCTTATTGTATGTCTTTATTATGCCTGTAACCACGAAGACATTTTCCATATCTCCCATTTTACAACTGTGATAAAGACACAGCAGTTGATCAGTAATCAAGTCCTTCTGAAAATTTCATTTTTTTCCTTTATTCTGATCTGAAACTGAGCTTGCATTGAACAACATTAGACAAAGGTGAAGTCTCTGGAGGTAGATCACATAGTAGCAGGACAGGTATTGTCTGAGGAGAACCCAATGAGCTGAAAAGAAGAGCAGCACAAGAAGCTCCTTTAATTTGATATAGCTATGAATATTTAACACTTTATAAGGAAATACAGAAATGCAATCAGCCTTACTCACTCTGATGCTCTAGGAAGTACAGACTGTCTTCCATGTGTTGTCTCTGTGAGCTTGAGAGATTGAGGCGGCTGGGGAAGAGACAGAGAGCTCATGCAAAGGTTGTCTAACCTCTATAGAGCAAATTTACTGTAAAAATTGAATTCCTGAAGTTTTTACATTAGGTGCCAAAATACTGAGCTGAATCACACATGCCTTGCAATAGATGTTCAAGTTTTTAATACACAAGAAATGTTTTACTCCGTTTATTCTTATTGCTTACATGCATTGTCTTCTCCAGTGTCTCTGAGCAGAATAACAGCAGAGCTAAAACATGTTGAGAACCCTCCAGGTCCCAGGCCAAGTGCCAGGTCCTGCACTTCGGTCACAACAACCCTAGGCAGCGCTACAGGCTGGGGGCAGAGTGGCTGGAGAGCTGCCTGGCAGAAAAGGACCTGGGGGTGTTGGTCGACTG
>JAOTQQ010000023.1:30685826-30725784 GCA_026546715.1 Gallinago undulata
GTGATGCTCCTTGTTTGTTGTGTGGGTGTCTATTTTTGTCAGTTAGGTTGACGGTTGGACAAGATGATCTTTAAGGTTCCTTCCAACCTAGAAGATTCTGTGATTCTGTGATTCCCTTTGGAAGCTGAGAGCACAGAGGACAGTAAAATCCATCTCAAAATATTCTGTATTGGGGTCATTCTTAAAACGCTAACCTATCTTCATACTATGCTTGAGATAACCCAAAACTTCAGAAATTACTCTGTGTCCCCTCTTGGTCCTCGCAGCCCAGTAGTTCTTGTTTTGTGTCTTCTGATCACAGCTTGAATTTAAGTACTTCAACTTAGGTCTTGCATTCACTGATGTTTTTAAGATGGCTGGTACTTTCTCTTTGGTTTCTCTTAACAGAAGTAAATAAGTAAGAAGATATGGAATAAGTAAGAAAGAAGATATGGACTAATTTTTCTCCTTCATTCTTTTCCTCTGATGGAATCAAGTAAGTACAGAGGCTGAGAGGTCTTGGATTCTTCCTATTAAGTGCTTGCACCCATCCGTGGCAAGTCTAATTGCTTGCGGATAATTGTGACCACAGAAACTAAGTGCTTTGTGACTGGGCAGAATGGCCCTTTTTTCCCAAAATTTACAATGCAGGTTATTGAGATTATTGATGAATACATTTGTTTGCCACCTTCACGCTATAAAGTGGCAACTGTTAGCAAATACTGACTCTATGATGATGTCTGTAGTTTTGACACAAAGCAAGAGTCTGGCCAAAGAATTCTCACCTCCCCCAAGTACTTTTATTCATTTAGGTAAAAAATTGTAACAATTCCTTTCCATGACTGAGAAATGTTGAAAGCAAAGGTTGGTTTGTAAACTGCTTAAGTAGCCAACCTTGTCCTAGATATGGGCTGTCATCCATTGTATGCTAGAGTATCTGTCTTCTCACATGATTAGTGTAAGACTGGTTTCACATTATCCCTGGTTGACAAATCCTGTCTACCGGTTACCTGTCCCCAATCTCTCATGATTCCTCTTTAGAGGTTAGAAAACCTTAAACAACCTTCTCTCCCTCCAAACAGTTTTTAAACTAACAATTCAAAAACAAGCCAAGATCTCTATCATGTAACATTGCATCCAGACAACTGATTTACCTGGTGCAAATGTGGGACCGGCAGGGGAGTCGCTGCAGTGAGCCCCAGCCAGGGCAGTGGAGAGCCCGATCTCCTTTACATTGCTACTGCTGCCTGTGGAATTACAGCGGACGATTGCAACCTAACAGCATTCTAACCAAACCAGGGACACCTTGCTGCATGACAAGTCCATATACCCTCTTTCAGTAGTAAAAAACATTAGCATCCATCATTCTATGTGGCAAGGGTCAAAATATAAAATGAAGGCTCTCATCCACTCTCCTCTTGTGCCATGCCTTTATTGCACTGACTGCATGTGGAGCATCTGCTGCCCCCCCGGATTTTGGTGGTGGCTGGGAGAGCTCTGTGCACAGAAAGAATCATAATCAGAGGTTGCGAACCCACCAGGATGAGGTCCTGCTTCCTGATGGGCAGGCGGCAGAGTACTACTGCCTCCAGGTGTACTGTGGAAGATAATGCTGTACTTCCCATCAGATTACAAGAATTGGGAAAGCATTGCCAAAGCAGTCTCTCTTTATTCTGATGAACGTTGTGCTGAAACAGATGGCCATTAAACAAGAAGTTTGTTTGTTTGTTTGTTGAGTAAATAGATTGCACTGGTCTCAAATAACATGCTTTAGCCCCCAGTGGAACAAATCCCCTTATCTGGGAGAAACTTCTGCTATTCCTAATTTTGAGTTTTCTGATCAGGAGATATTCGGCTATAATTCATAATTATCACTTTGGGCTTTTGATAACATACTAGAAACTTCTGACTAACAAATGAGGTGTGGGATTTTTTTCACAATGACAATTAAAGATTGGACAGACTTATAGAAAGAATGGGGAATGAAAGCTCCATTACTTGAAATCTTTAAATCAAGAGACTGTCTTTATAAAAGATATTCTCTGTATCAGTCAATAGTATGAAGATTGATGTAGGAGCCACAGAGAGGAATTCTATAACTGAGGTTATGCAGAAGGTCAAATGAGATGGCCATAATGATCCCTTCGGGTCTTAACCTATCAATCAAAGGGCATTAAATTTCAGTAACTGAGCTGGACATGTGATTATGCAAAACAGAAGTACAAGGATTTCCCTGCTTGTAAAGGGAGAACCTGAAAAGAAAAATAACCCTAGGACAAAAATATTATGCTGACCTTCTTTCAGAGCATCTACAAAGTTACAGTGGATCCTCCCAAGGTTAGCATAATTGGTTATTTCAGTTGGAATGAATGCTTAAAATGGCTTAGATTATGAATGTGCAAATGATTTTATGAAACAACTGTTTCCTGGTATTTAGAAACCATTCTGCATTCAGCTACAAGATGGACAATGAAAGATTGTTATGGAGTTGTTGAAGTGTTTTAAAGAAGTTCATCTTCATATTTCTTATGTGATATTGGACTATGCTTTCTATAACCGTGCATTGCAAAATGGAGCTTCTGTGCAGCCTTTGTCTCATCAATAGCCTCAAGAATCCTTTTTATTCTACTGCACGGTGAAACAACACTTGTTCTTAGTTGTACCTCTGGGTCTAGAAATTCAAGACTAGGACTTCCCCATAATAAGATGCAGGAAATGGATAGAAAGCATATTCATTTTGTCTGTTGGCTGGAGCTGCTTTTAAAAGCAGAGGGATGTGTGGGTGGAGGATGTGAGAAGGATATTTTGTACTGGCATATACAAGTGTAAACAGCCATTCAAGGATTTGTAAAGAGCTAAGCTGAATAGTACCCAAAAAATATACAATTTTTCCCCACATCTCCAATGTTTGAAAGTTGGTGGATTCAACTCCTCATAACTGTTTTCATCAGTAGTGCCACAGACTAAATGGTTTATAGACTGTGCTTCAATCAGGGTAATTGATTGACAGTCATTGATTAAACAATTCTGCGGACCAGTGCTGACTCATTCATTTTGGAAGGGGGTGGGCATTGGAAATGGAAATGGCTAATGTCTACATGTATAAGCTAAATTGTATTATCAATCAGATGGTCAAAGGCTGCAGTATGTTTTCTGGTATACTTGGAAAGAAGAATTCTGTTTGTGGCAGGTAAAGTTGTCCTGGAGGTTGGAAAAGCATGTCAATTTTATTTTAGTCTTGGTCTGCTGCCATAGTTCAAACTTTTCTTGGGTTTTGGTATTATACTTTGCATTGTATGTCAAAGGAGAGCATCCCCATTACAAAATTTCTGTGTCAAGCTAAGTCTTTTGTGTGGTTGCCATTGTACAAAGGAACTTGTATGAATGTAGTTTTAAGGACTTTATGAGATCTCTTCATATAGAAATTATGCACTCTGTTGGGGCACAGGAATTGTTGCATTGCTGAAAGATTCAGCTGCTCAGCAATGCAGTAGTTTTAAAGCTTCAGTGAGCATGGAGTTAGTCTATAGTCATGGTCTTTCATGTATTTTCTAGATCTAAGTAAGGAACAGGACATTGAAACTTGACAGTTCTTTCCAGGGGTGGGTGTTGTGGGCTTGTGAGATGCTTACTTACCTAGGCAGAGAAAGTTTTCTCCTGTGGTTCTTTGGGTCGTGATAGGATTTCCTTGGAGGTTGAAATGAGAGCAGATGTGCTAAAGTAACCATGTTGACTGACTGTGAACTATGGCAAGATTGGAGAAGGGGGAGGTCTAAGCAAAAGAGAGGAACGGAAATGGTAGCTCTCTTCCTGCTAGAATGACCAAGAAAGAAAGAGATTGATTCATGAAGAAGCTTCTTACTTGGGAGAGAAGAAATATATTTCAAGGATGGTTAGTGGAGAGAAGAAGCTATGGGATGAATGCCAAAGAACTCTCATTTAGGTCTAAAGGACATCAAAGAAAGCTAGAAAGCACACTATACTAGCACATACTATACCACAGCCTCATGAAAATCCTTTTTTGGGTCACTTTTTGCCAGGGATTTTTCCTTGGGAATTGACACTGTTGCAACTTTGGCTGGTGAAAGATTTTTGGGAGATTTTTGGAGTGCCAAAAATTGATTTCTGCCATTGCAAGCAATACTTTGCTTTCAAATCAGACTCTGAAACACTAGTCCCAAAGTCTATTATTAATTCCTGATGTCATTAAGAGATGTCTTTTCTGTCTGTGATGCAGTGACATTTATTTTATAAGGTACTGACATGATTAGAGCTTCAATTTGATTTTCTAGCCAACACGCTTAGCCCAGGATTCCCAGGAGCTATGTTTAAAGCCACCTTTCAAAATTCATGTTTTAGTGATCTAGTAAATTAAGTAATTTTTTAAGAGTCTTAATGTCTAGTTTGGCAGTTACCAGCTTCTCAATTATTTCTTTGACCAGGCAATTTATTTCAGTTCCCAGGAAGGTTATCGACAGTTGTAACTCTTGACCTTTCTCCCAAGAAGAGCCCTGCAGCACTGTTCCACATAAACCCAGGGAAAGTTGGATATGCTGCAAAATGGGGAATTGCTCTGTCCACAGTCCTTCCTCATCTGTTCTACCACGGTATAAGTCCCCTATGTGCCACACCTGCAGTCTTCAACTTGGGGTGTAGAAAGTCACCTGGAAACACAGCAGGCAGGGGACAAAGGATCAAGACTGGCAACAGTAAGGGATCTTAAGTTTGCAACAGACTCTTTTCCATGGGCCCCTCAAAAAATGTACATGTTGCTCTCTGCAGTAATTCTCAAAAATATTTTCAAAGTTTTCATTTAGGTCTGATTTGACTTTCTAGAGGCCAAATTTGATACCTACATATTAGCTGAGTGACCTGGTTCTCCTACCTGCACTACATGGCCTCTTGAAATATCTGATGTTTCCACCAGGAGTAAGGAGTAAATGAAGAGAGTAACTAGGCTAGATGAGGCTATAAAAATATACTCCTCCCTCTCCAAACTAAAATAATACAGTTCTTTCTGAACTCTCACCCTTTTTTTCACACTGGGATGTTTACAAAGCATCAGAAGATTTTACTCTTTAGATCTGGGGTGCCTAAAAAGAGGTGTACTTTATGCCAACTACAAAGGACCTCAGAATCAGACTTTACATGTTTAATCTGGATGTGCAGAGGCAGACTGTTCGCCTGCTCATGCTTCAGTGTGTTAACTAATCTTTAAAGAGCAGGGATTAAGGAAAAGCTTTGCCCATGAACAGATTAGCTCTGTCTGTCTAGCTCTGACTGCACAAATTCATTCAGATTCCTCAGATGTGTGTGGTACTGATCACAACATACTGGACTAGATGGACTATAGGTGTGAGCCAGGGCCACAGTTTCCAGGTAAATTTACACTGCAAAATTATACTTCTTTCTGGATTTTTTTTATTCCTTCCATGTGCATTATAAATTGTTCTGTCTGTTGGTGTCTTGATACTGGTGCATGGTAATTTGAATGAGTTGGGGTTTTGCCTATTTAGTCAGTGCTCATCTTTTTGCTGGCTGTGTCCAGGAGCCTCTTCAACGAAGGAAGGCAGAAAATGTGTGTCTCTGTGTCTGCAGGGCTGGAGAGAGGAACCTGACGGTAAATGGGAAAGACTGATCTATCCTCCTGAGTTCTTTTACCTTAATTCAGGTTTTATTTAGCTATTCCAATACCATTCAGTACAAAGGGAGAACTACTTCTTGCCACCAGCATTAGAAATAATAATATTTAACAAAGAAAACCTTTGTACGTGCTCTTCTCTTTGTCATTTAAGTTGCTGAAATATAGCAAGGGAAAATTCTTCTAGCATTGAATAGCATGAATGGAGCTGACAGTATTTATTATATTTATTGTATATATTGTATTTATCTATCTCTCCCTATATAGATACAGATATATACAAATTCCACTATAACATTTCAAGCATCGGTACCACCTGAGAGCTCTATGCAGCTGCAGCTTGTGCATTTTGCAGTAAAATTTCTCTCGCCTTCTCTTTTCCCTCAGCTTCCCCCGCCCTCAGAGAACTGACACGCTTTCCACTGACAAACGTTGAGTGTAGCTCCTGAGGATTTAGCGTGTCAGGCTGTGTCTACACGGCTTAGGTTTCTATTATTACGCAATGGCTTAGAAGGCAGTGCTTTGCCACATAATTACAGACCCAATCTGTATTAGGAACAGGAGTTTGGATGCCTCTTTCTGTGCCACTATTCACCTCCCACCCACTCAAGCCTCCTCCCTGATACTCTTACTTGTTTAATAGCTTCTTTTGTATTTTTTTCCCTCTGGTTTCTGATTTTCTTCCCTTTGCTGTGCTACATATTTGTTTATTTCAGAAGTGAGGGGTCTGACTGAGTCGCGCCTGCACGGATTCCTATGCAGCACAAAGCACTTGCTGTATGTTGCATCGTCAGAAGAGGTAAGAAGAAATTCCTGAAGCTGCCTGCTAGTTCTCTTGGGTTTTTCTCGCTCTTTTTTTTTCTTTTCTTTTTTTTTTTTTTTTTGTTGGTGTGTGCACATTGCTTGTCTTACAAGCCGTGCAGGCTCTGCCATCTAGAGCACTTTGTGAGATCACTCCAGTTTGCTGTTTTTCCTTTTTCCGTCTCTGCGTGACTGTGTGTGTGTATCTCCCTGTCTCTCTTCCCCCCGCAGTACAACTGGACCCCCCCTCCCTAACACACACACACATACACAGAAGCTGGGCTTGCTAGTATGAACTTGAAGACTTGCAGTACCAAAATGTGTGTGTTACCTTGGGATGCTCTAGGATCAGAATGCCTGAAAAGCCTGCAGGCTGCTTAGTCCTCCAAGACTGGGTTTTTTAAACCAAACAAGAAAAGAACAAGTTATTCACTTTTTTTCTTTCCTTTTTTTTTTTTTCTTCTTTTCCCTTCTCTTTTTTGTGCTTTGGATATTACTGAAAAAGGAGTCTCAGGGATTCACACACTTGGACTTTACTGAATCAGGCTGCATCTGACAAACAATCTAGTCTTCATTTTGGTTTGCTAGATATCAACCAGGATTTTTCTGATTATATCTTCTTTTGAAAAAAGGATGCATGGCATAGAAAGAAGGTCTAAGTGCCTGTCTGAGACTATTTTACTGATCCTGGGATAAATGTTACTTCTCAAAGGTAAGTGCAAGGGTTTTTTCATATGTATATATAAACTATATAGCTATAATATAAACTATATATAGATATGTGCACAAAAAAAATATACGCAGTTATCTCTGATGGCAAAAAAATCTGTTGTTGTGCATTTTGAAAGCATCGGAGAAATATGTAACTTTATCTTCCTTTTCATGTTAGCCTAGATAAGACTGTTCATGTAGAGAAATGAATCTCTGTTTGGTTTCTGCTTCTCTCAGCATGAAAAGGCAGTTCAAAAAGAATATTTATTTTTTAAGCATTGATAGGATTTTTTTTTCATGGCAGTTTTGAAACATTGATGTGAGGAGATTTGAGAGAAAGAATAATAAATTGGTTTCTAATACAGCAAAAAACTGAGTAATAGAGTAAAGCTGTGAAAGTGATTTCAGCTTTCTGGAGGAATTAGCAAATCCTGCAAAGCTAAGGAAGAACTTTGCTGGACAGATCAACTCTGCTGTATATAAGCCCACACAGTAAAAGAGGGGGGACCTTGGCAAATGTCATGTGAAGAAGTGGAAGGCACAGGAACAGCTGGAGAAGGAAAGGGAGTGAAGGGTGTGGAGGGGTAGTGGGCACCCAGTTTGGTGTCTGCTGTCACAGAGGCTGGTATTCTTGGTAAGCTGATGCAACTGATGATGGACATCCAAAAATGTCAAGGTGGGCATGCGAGGCGTGGGGTACACAAGCAAGTAAATGCTATGTCATGTCTGTCTGACGTCATCAGACATACATGCTTTCAACAAGACTAAGTGTACTGAGAATTTGGGTGGGGGGAAACATCTAAATGGCAGCACAGGACAAGATAGAGCAAAATGGAAACTGAGTCTCTCCCTGACTTTCATGGACCCGTGCACTCTTTTGCATCACAAAGCAAGTGCATGACTGAACAAAACAAGAAAGAAATGAAAGGGGAGAGCCAAAATCAGTGATGAAGTCAACAAGTCGCAGTAAAATGGATTAATAAACTGGAAATTAAAAGTGGTCAGTTGTGGTAACGTATGTAAAGAAGGGGTCTTAAACTGGATAACTGTTTCCTATCCAAAGGAGACAAATAGTGGTGATTTAAAGCAACAATCATTTTTTTGCCAAGAATGATCTACTCTTTTTTTGGGGCAGTGTCTTGGAGATACTAAGAAGAGTAGGATTTATTTTATCTACCCCATCTTTGGGATTAATAGGACAGAATAACTCATCTGACAAGAAGAGACAAGCAATCAGTAAGCATCATTTTAAGTTTATAAAGTTAAATTAATTAAATAGTTAATTAAATTGGCCTCGCTAAACTTTATGACAATGTTGTCCGTGGATAAGTCCAGCAGACGCCACAAAATTGTCAGTAATATTTTCTGTTCCTCGGGAAAGAGGAGACCTTGCCGTGCAGAGTATTAATTTTCTGTTGGATCTTGCTATGTACAGAGGCTGTGCTAAGGCAAATTTGAGCTTGTGGAAAGAAGGAAGAGAGACAGATAATTACTTCTACTCTTGCCTTGTTTCAGGCTGCTTACAGTTTCCTTGTTTACAGCTTACCCTGGGTTGGTGGTTGGTTTGCATTGCCTACAGATCACCACTTGAGCACAACAGAGTGCTTTTTGTGTGCGCTCTGCTCATAGCTGCCTTGTCGCAGCAGCGCAAAGCAAAGCCTCAGACCTTCTCTGAAACTGCTACTAATTCTCAGGCTGGGAGGGAATGCAATTAAAAATAAACAACAATGCTAGGAGGCAGGAAGAAAAAAGTGATTATGCTCAACCAGGCCATTTTAACCTGTGATTCCCAGCAAAGATCTATATCACCTTTTGGATTAGAGACAGCACTGCCCTGCTCTCCCCATCACAGCTCTGTTTTCTTTAGGGTGACTCTGGGCCTTCTGCCCAGAGTCTGGCTGTGCAGGGCACTGGCAGGCAGGCAAGCAGGCAGCCTCAGGTGCACCATGCAGGGTGAGAAATGTGACCCATCCTCAGAGCCACCATTTGCTGCTGTCTCTCTGCCTCATACAGCTCTTCACAACATTAGTGCTTCTTGTTTAAATTTATATTTGGAACGCAGCTGATAATTTTTCCCAAGGGGAAGATATAAATGGCATGTGTAGCCTTGCCCCTCAGCCTCTTCTCTTCCTGCTGATCAGATGGACCTGAGCTGACAGCTCCCTGTCAAATTGCTCCTGCTCCCCCTCTTTGCAGAGGATTCTGGCCACTGACTGAAACTTGCAAAGTAATGATCTTAGACCCATCTGATTCCCTTTTCTTTTTTTTTAATTTTATGGGATTTTTGTCCTTGTGGTCAAAAAAGCAAAATGGGAAGCTGATTCAAAATTATCAAGATTTAACTGGTAGTAGGTGGGAATATACTTCAGTTGACTTAGAGTGAATCTAACTCCCTGGTGAGGGGTTGCAGACTGATAACTCTAAAGACTGCATTTGCCATCCACAAAGAGAAAGTAGGGAGGGTGTGATGGCAGTGCCTGTTCACCACTATCACCCTTTTTGCATTGCTGATGCATTTCAGCATTGACCTACAAAGATCACCACAGGGAGAAAAAGGGTAGTTTGTTTCAAGCGTGTACTCACTCGTCTTTCTGGTCTGAGTGCTCAGCCTTACTTTCTTTAGGTTTGCCATAGCATGTTTGTTTTTGTGGGGAGAGTAACTGTCCCCTAGGTGCTGGACTGAAAACCAGTACCACTATTTATGAAAGGCAGAAGGAAGACATCCATGGCTTCTTCAAGCCAGTCCTGATGACTGTGTAATCCATTGCCCAATACCATACGGACCGTAGCTCTGTCCCTTGTTTCCTCTTTGCCAACCATTTACACTTCGATTATTGTGACTAAGGATCTCACCGAGGTGCTGGAATTCACTCTGTCACTGTCCAGAGGCTGCGTGTGCTCACAGAGCTCTGAACAGCTTCCAGTCATCAACTTAAACTTGTGACAAAAGACAAGGTTTCATCTGAGTACACTGGAATAATAACAAAGCTCACAAATCACCCAGTGTGATGCAGCACTTCAGTGAAGGGCCACCTATCATTCTCTGCCCAGCCCACCTCCACCCAGGATGCCCAGGAGGGAGGGGAACATGTAAGCAGTACTTCAGCTTCTAAGAACTCAAATTACCTTCTGAGTGGGTGACTGCAAAACCTTGGCATGAAATTAACAGATGTAAACATGTCATTAAAAGGCCCACAGTGATGCCGCATGGAAAACTGGGAAAAGGGCATTTAATTTAGAAGTATTTCTGCTTCCCTAGGAGCAGTGATTGTCTTCATACTTCAGAATATTTCCATGACAGTGTTTCCAGTTTTTCTCTCTTCCTGTCATTTGGTCTGTCCTGCTTACGATCTGGGTCTCTGATGACACCCTCATCTTCATGGGAAAACATTTTTGACAAATCCAAGATGCCAACTTCAGCATATGAAATAAGCAGTGGCAGCAAGAGTCAGAAAACATCATTTCAGTAAAAAAATACTGATTTAAAAACATGGGAGAAAAGGAAGAGATGTGCTGTCAGGGTTTGGTCCTTTGCAGAATCCCTACATAGAAGGCAGAGCTGAGTGGGATTTTTTCATTGATAAATGTTCTTGTTTTACTTCAGAAAATATAGATTTGTTGGAACAAACCATGATTGGGAAATGGTCAGTTTTATTAATTTCCTGACTGAAAAAGGTGTAGGAAGAAAATTGGTAGAATGCCCCCTCTTTTTTTTCTGGACCATAAATTTTATTATTTCTTTCCAATTCATGCATTTTGTAAGAAAACTGAAAATAATTCATATGAAACTTGATGATAGAAAGAGCCATGCTGTGATCTCATTTTGCTAAATGACAAGCAAATCTGCCAGTCCAACTGGAACTAAGCATTTCTAGCTCATTAGAAGGCTTGCATAGTTTCTATCTCAGTTTGGGCCAAGGACATCGTAAGCACTTTCATTTCAATTCATGGGACCAGAAAACATTTGTCTGCCAAGCCATACCTAGAAGTCAATTTACTTGGCCAAGTGGGATTACTCCAGGAGCATGTTGCCAACAAGTACTATGAGGTATCAAGGCCTCTGAGCGTCTGCTTTTGAAATCATTCTTCCAGCTATGGAAAACTTATGTGCTGGGAGGATATGCCAGCTAAATAAGAGTAGATATGAGAGGTTGGCTGCAGCCATAGTACAAGAGGCACAATGGAGCATTTGTGAGGCTTCTGCTAATCAGTCCTCAGGAAGGAACAAGTCTCTAATCTCTGGCAGATCTGCTATTGCTGTGGTGTTATGGAAAGAGGTGAGATAAGGAGATGGCCCTGGAATAGCAGTAAATCCAGGGTCCCGGACAAAAGGTTACAGGTAGGGCTGGTGCATCCCAGTACATACCAACACAGGTTCTGAGAAGAACAGAAAGCTGGATTAAAGATAAAATCTACAAAAAGTACATGATGGCTGAAAGCACCTTGTCTATTTTAATAGAGCTAATGTTGTACTGAAAATTAAGGAAAACATGTGTGTGGCACTGGTGCAGAAAATTATCAGTGTGACTTTCCCTGAAACCAGAGGAGGTAGGTCAGGGCCGAGCATGTCTTTATGTGCAGGACTGAGACCAATTGCTGCATCTGCCCAGTTAAGACTGTAGAGTTTGAGTTGACTTAGTTGGGAGCAGGACAGGCTTTGGAAGACCTCAGTATGATCAAGCCACAGGGATTGTGGGGATCAGACACATGCGATATTGGAGGAAATACACACACTGGTGAGGAAGTAAAGAATTTTTCCTCTCCTGGTTCTAGAGTTGCAATTTGCTTTGGCAGGCTGAGGAGCAAGGGAGCCCAAAATGGCACCAGGTGCAAAGAGTACTCAGCCATTCTCTCATGTCTGAAGTCCTCAAAAAAGCTTCAGCATACTTGTCAGTTAGAATGAGTAATCATTCTTTTACAGCCTAAAGATAAAAATTAAGAAAATTAAAGGAAAAGAGGATGTCTTAAACATCTGTTTTTACCATCTTTTAAACATCTTATCTTAAGCATTCTCTGTTGCGGTGGCAGGATGGGTGGGTTATCATATCAGCGAAAGGGCAGCACCTGTATGTGTGATGGAAAGGAAAAACTGACTGTACCAGAATTTATATCAGATCCCTAGGTTAAGACCCTCAAAAAAAAAATGTATCTACCCTTTCAGTACAGAATGAAAACAATGAGCAGTCAAATGGCAGAAGAAAAGTTGAGAGGAAAAAAATGCCTCTTGTGGCTCACTCAGCAGTCACTGTCTGGTCTGAAAGCAGCCAACAACAAATGTCTGTCTCCTCAGAGATAAAAATCAAAACCTTCCCAATCATTTCAGTAGCCATTTGATCTCCTTCCCTTTGTGAATATTCTTGTGACTAAGTAAATATATGTGATACTCAGAAAGCTCTGCAGGGTTTGAATGTGAAACAAGTGTACTAAACTAAAAAAGAAAAAGGCCAAACTGTATTGAGAGAACATAACTTACCTGAACTGAGACCATTTTCTTGGTTTCCTAAACTGATGGCTGGTTGGCATTTTGTACGAATTATCTCCAGTGTAAGTGAATGTTATCACTGCTGATGGCAGATATTTACTGTATATTGGTTTTTAAATAAGGGTACAACATTGATTTCTTGCTCTCCAAATTATTGACTGTACTTTCTCTCTGTAGTCAGGTCAGATAAGTTATCTTCTCTGGAAATGTTCAGTAGAAAAATGTGTTAGGTCTCAGAAACTCTCATGGAGGAGAAAATCAAGGGGTTTTTTGCAGGCTGCCAACAATCAAAATATCTTGAAGTTACTTAACAAATTCCACTGTGTGGTGTGCAAATATTTTCTAATCCCATTTCACATGACCAAGTAGCACACCAAGCCATGAATGTTTCAGCTGATACCCACTTTGCAAGGACAGTGTGACCTTTCCTTATCAGCTACATCATCTGTTCTCCCTAGATGCATTTTTACAGTGGTATCTTCTTGAAGTGAGGGGGAAGGCGAGACTTCACAATTGTGGCCAGGAGTCTCACAGAAGGTGAAGTTTCCCCTGTCTATGGTCTTCCAGCACCCTATCCTAGTCCTCCAGCTGATGGGAGAAGTTTCAGGTGCCTCAGTAAATTGTATTTTCTTTCAGATCCAGGAGTGGGTGACAGTAGTTTTATGTTAACTGGAGAAAACTGGCCTTACTGGTAGAGAAGTTGAAGAGCAGCCTGATTTATGAGAGTAAATGCTGAGGGCAAAGAGGGTCATATTTGGAGAAAGACTTGAGAAATTTTGGTAGGATGAGCAGGAAGAAAGAAAGAAGAATCAGCAGTGGTACAGCTAAGAAGATGTCTCTGTCTCTTTAGATATTTGTATGACCCTTCTTGCAGCTGAGCCGGCATGCCAGGCTAAGCTAAAGGGCTTATGACATGTACCCTTAGTGACACTGTACGTAGCTGATCCCTTCTTGAGCCACTGCAGGGTGCTTTATTTGTCACATCTAACCTGTTTTGGCCTTTTGGTGAACATGGAAAAAATTATTTAAACACTTTGTGCATTTGTTTCTGTTTCCTCCATCTTTCTTTCTCCTTTAATCGGTGCGTGGAATGAGGATGCTCTTTATTTATTTTTCCCTAGCCCTGAACACAAAGAGTTTTTTATCATCAGTGAGTAGATGACTCACTCATTAATAATTGTAACCCCTCCCCTCAGTTCTTAGTAGAACCTAGCAACAAGCTTTCAAATTAATGTGAGAGACCCTACAAAATGTGACAGGTCCAACTTTATATGGTGTCTTTTCCTCCTCAGCAAGTGCTGAGATCTGTCTCTTCTGTGCTCGACGTCAAATGACTGCATTTCATGGCATCTCAGTGTTTTGTTTTTCTCTTTGACAATTTTTTCACCTGCCTAATTCTGTAAACAGCATAACAAAGGTTTGTGATGACCCAGTGGGTTTGTGGTTCAGGAAGCTTCCCTTCATTTGAGATTGTGCCAAGAAATCCATCCTCCTGGCTGGAGGCTGAGATAGGCCATGAGGAATTTCGCTGTATTGCTGACTTCTTCCCTACATCAGTGTCCTAAGAGGGAATGGAAAAATCAAAGTTACGCTACATCCTATCTCAACTATAGGATTTACATTTAAAAATAAATAATGCCCTCAGGCCAAGGAACAGCTGCTGCAGTTCTTTCCAGCATGGCTCATTGATCTTGTCCTATTATTTGACACATCCTGCTACTCACATGTTGCTGTACTTAGCCTTAAATCACAGACAGATCATGTAGTGACTTAACTGAAACTGAGACCTACTTGGGTTAGACTTTACACATACAGGCCATCAGATATATGAGCCCTTACACCACCACCTTGCCAGGCACTGGAGAAAGGCCTGAGAATGAGGTCTTTATTAGGCTGTGTTATCTCTTTCTATTCCTTATGGAGTTTTTTAACTTATGTTAGTCTAATCATGTTCATTTTAAGGAATTGCTTTCAACTTTTTTTTTTTTTTTGATAGCATGTGTTTTTTATCATGGAACTGTGATGAGCTTAATGCATACATTAAAAGTGCAGTTTTCCACAAAAGTCCTTCTATTATGGAAATGAAGCATCTTTTAGGAAAACCTAAATAAAAAAACCTCTCAAGTTTAATGTGTGATGTAGTTGCACTCACATGCTCTCGCACTCATTCCCTCTCTTTTCTTTATATTGACAGGTACATAAAGAACAAAAATGAACTTTGCAGCCAGCTGTTCTTCCTGAATATTTCTTGTCTTGCTGGCTTAGGTAAAAGGCAAATTGAAGCCTGAGACTTCATTTGTGCAGCAAATTTTAGTCTCCAGCAAATCAGGTCTGTTTTCAGAAGCCTGTTTCTTCAGTCATTGTATTTCAAGATGGGAAACTGGGCTGTGTTCATGCCCCAAGCTGATTATGCAATGTTTGCAGAGGCTTTAGTCATAGGTGGCAAAAATATTTAAGAACAAAAGAACATGGATTTGGACCTTTGTTTCCCTTTTTTCCATTCCTGATTGAATTTTCAGAGCCTTTCTGACATTTAAATACAGCATTATCTGAGAGCTGTTTGGAAAGAATTAATATGGGATGTCATATTGTCATTCTCAGAATAATTTCCACTCTGCTTCAAAACAAACTCTCCTGTAGCTATAAATTTATTTGATAACATATCTTATTTTTTTATAACATTTCTTAATGTTTTTGTTTAATTCTATAGTCTTACCAGGAACAAGAAAAAAAAAAAACCACAAACAATTCCCTTGCCAACACACAGTTCTGACCACCTTGTAACTGAGTAATAGATATTGCTGAATGCTTATAGGGCATCAGCTAGTAAAATCATATTGATCTCGGATAAGAAAACAGCATATGATCTTACTAGTAGCCATTTGCAAATTGATACTCAGGAGTAAGATAGTTCCTTATGATTCTGTGGATAGATGCAAAGCTTTGGGTGACATTAAGTGATATTTGTCATCTGGATTCCCACTAATTTTTCTGGGATTTGTTTGACTAGTGTGCTCTTCAAATGTCCATGCTTTCAAGTGTTTCATTCAGAAAATCAGCAGAAGCAGACATATCACACCTGATCAGGATAACTCACATCCTGAACACAACATGAACAGTGATTAAACAGATCATGAATATTAGTAGCAGGCAAATCATACATGGCTAGAATATGAAGCATTTGCTTGCCAAATAGATATGAAACAATTGGGATGAATAAAAAATAAAGTAAGGATTAAATCGTAACAAATATTTCTTGAAATCAATATTTGTAACCACCATTAAAAATTAATAAAAATAAAATGCAGATTGTATAGCCGTAAGTGCATTTTAACATTGATATCCAGTAAATCTTGGCATCTCACAAAGGAAAGGAATGGCAGTGCCAGCCCTGTGACATATATATGTATACATTCATTTATTGTAGGGCAAAACTAGAAAAAAACTCAGGGAGGAAGCATAACCTTGTAATTAAGGCTTTGCTCTTAAAATCAAAGTAAGCCTGCAAGAAGCAGTGTATGCAAGACTTAGTAAAGCTTGCCAAAGCCACACTTGATTGCAAAGAAAAAGGGAGGACAGCTTTCATTATTACAATTTTCTTATTTTTGGAAATATTTTGCCCTTTCATATATTGCATGTTACATCACTTCTGAAGTGGAAATTGTAATTTGACGTGAAATCGTCTCATAATTCACAATTATACTTCAGAATCAATACATATTTTTTGAAAGGTTAAATGAGTCCAACTTAACCAAAGTATCTTCCTCTTGTTTGATTAAAACATTGCAAATAAGCTCAAAAAAACATTTAGAATTCCTTTCTGTCCCTTTTAATTCCTTTTTTCAAATCATTAAATGCATATGTTTGTATATACATGCTGCATATGTCCGTGCATATGGTGAGATCCATTCTTGGCCACAGGCATAAACTTCACTTTTCACTTCTGCTTTTGTAATAGGAGATAATGCTAACATATATCAGAGACCTGTCTTAAGCTTAAGTGTACTGATGTTTATGAAGTGTTTAGAAACTACTGAAGATGAAGGATACACTCAGGAGACTAACTGTGTTGGCAAAATGAGAGACACAACTTAATGAGAACTGGTGAAGAATTTCCAACCAACGTTTTTCATTAGAGAATAGATTTCATTCAAATTAGTTTACTGGGGATGCTGGGCAAGGAAAGGGGCAGAGCATGGAGGTTATTTGGCACATCGTCCTTTGCTTTTTTTGTATATATTTTCAGTTGGAATGTCAGTGGGTTTTGTTTTAAAATAAAATTGAACTTTTTGGCGTGTGAAAAGCTTTAATGTGATATTTCATCCTATTTTTACAGAAAATATGCTTTTGCATTTCCTAGAAAACAGACACGCTCCAAATTATAACTAGTCAGTCTAATTTAAATAATTCTGACCACATCAGGCTTTCTTTACAGTTTTAGGATTGCTGATAGCCATACAGAGACTGTACCACTTCTCATTGTAGAATTTTTCTTTCTTCCTTTTTCATTTTTCTGTGTTCTTGCCCTAGTAGGTTTGTTCTTTGTGGATGGTTATATATAAAGGGAACAGATAGTTCAATGACATCTCCAAGTAAAATGGGCTGTAAAAATGCTGAAATTGCTTTAGTGTTCATAGCACAGGTAATATGAATGGCAATGAACACGTGGTGTTGGAGTGGGAGACTTGGGCCATGGCAAAGCAGGCTATCACAGTTCCTAACCTCCAAATTTTAGCTGTACAGAAGCAACAGGCGGTAAAAGGGGACACAGACACGACTGATCATCAAGGAATTAAAATGGCCTGCTAACGCTTCTGTGAGAGCAGAAATGTAAGAGAAGCAGCTAAAAAAAGTGAAAGAGAGTTCCCATGGTAGAGCAGCCACATGCAGAAGTCCAGTGCTTTTGGATGGTACATGGTTCATATTATCTTATGCTTAAAAATTAAACTCGCAACAACTCCACTTTTAAATGTGTTAGGCATTATCCTTAACAGGTGATTCTTCTCTCTCAGTCATGGGAAAGGGGAATGAGGAGTTCCTGATGATTTAATTACAAATCTTCATGGAGTGTAGAGCTTTTGGGGACTGTGTATTAATATGCTGACACTGCGGTAACAACACCAGATACTTCTACTCAGGACTCTGAGCAAATATGAATAAATTGATCCTTCACACTTTTCATGTAAACTAGGTTATTGATCTAGAAGTGAGAAAACGGGGCATGGATTTTGGCTTAAACTAGTCTGTGATCACACACAGTGTCTGCAGCAGAGCTATTGGTCAGGCCCACCTCTTAAACTGGGTGTCATTGTCATGAGGCTTAGGCAACGGCAAGGTACAGCTAAACTGGGGGAATGGAAACCGGATCAAATCCCAGAGACGTGCAGCAGCAGCAGCAACAAAGTCAGCTATGCCTACACGAGTAAGCCCACAGGAGAGTTTCATTGAGGCTTTTCATTTCAGCAAGACTATTATGAAAACAGTACTCAAATAGCAAGCATTAGCTAAAGTAGAAGCCACTGAACCCTTTTGTACAATTGTTTATATGTTTTAACAGAGTTGAAGAAAGTAGTCATCACATGCATTATCTTCTTTTTTATTTTTGTTGGGTTTATTTAATAGACATTTGGGAAGGATATGAATATACTGACATCTGGTACTATCCAGAAAATGCAGAAATAGCTATACTCAGCTTTCTATCTTTCTTGGGATGCTAGAAATCTTCCAAGTATATGTCCAAGCAAACCCAGTCTTCTTTACATATTTTCTACTTATTATTGTGAATTGTCGTACTGAATTACTGATTAAATTCATAGTAGGAGAAATTCTAGTGATATTATTTTACTCCAGTGACAGACTGAAATCTTTTATTCACATAACATATACAACTTATCACTATTTATCATGCTACACTGAAGATTTTTTTGGCTTCTTAATTTTGGGTGTTCCTTATTTCAGCTGAAGTTCTGGAAGATGCAATTTATCTCAGCTCATGGTTGACATTCCTAGTTTTTAAATGAAGAGCCCAAGGACTTCTCATTTCCCTGTCCTACTGTGCACGTAAACGTAACCTCAGCCTCTGGTAGTGAAAATGGTCAATCTAGCAAAATCAGAAACCCCAGCTGACCCAAAATCACTGACATAATTATTCATTGAGAAAAATACAAACTCCTCTGAAATGGTTCATATGGGAAAACAAAGTAGAATTCACCCCTTACAAGATTTGCACTTACTCATGTAAACCCAGCAAAAAATTTCTTAAGTCCCTTGATCACAGTTTTCCCGTGTTGTTTTTACAGGACTCCCTTTAAGTCTGCACTGACAAACAAATAAACAAAAGTGCCATCAAAACCAAGAAGCTTCTGCACTGCAGCTGTCAACCACCTGTTTCACATTTGGTGTCATCTGGCTGAATTGCAGCTAGTCTTTCATTTTGTAGACCACAATCCACTCTCATCTGTCCAAACCTGTTACCCAAAACAGGGCGATAGTCCTCCATGGCTGTTAGTTGCACTGATAATTCCCGTAGTTACTCAGACACATTCTAGCTCCCCGTGACATTCAGTTAAATGAAGATGCACTGCCTGTGAAGATCCATAACTTTTAAGGTCCCACTCTAACTCCCATCATCATGCAGTCAGCAACAGCATGATTGCTTTCTTTTCTTGATGCAAAAGCTCCTAATATGAGACTACAGCAGAGATAAAAAGTGACAATAAATCTTCAAAGACAATCACTATGATTTGCAAATGTAGTCCATAAGGGAAGAAAAGTAGTAGTCATTAAGTATAGATGGTTTACTCCCTGTGTCATCAATAATGTTATTTGTGAAGTCCTGAGATTTTTCAGGTGATGATTCATTCATGATTTTATATATTTTTCTGTATCATGGAATAGAATGGCAGAAGGAAGAGATTTTGGCTGATGAAACAAATATCTCCTTATTTGCCAAGATGTTTTTCTGTACTCCCCAGCTCAGGAAATAAAAGTTTAGAGGTCTAGTCTCTGTAAAACTCCTTGACAAGCCTGGAAAGTGCTGTGAGAGATTTTGTGGTTGGTACAAACTGGCACTGCTTTGTAGTGCAGTAGCAGATGATTATCCGGTGACAGGAAATTGGTCATTGACTTTAGTGCTAAGCATGCACTAAAGGGGATCAACCAGTACAATTTCCTGTTTGTCTAAACAACTTGAGTTGCAAAGTGACTTCAGTGCTCTTATCAATGATGTTAGACAGTTCTGGTGCTGGAAGAGAACAATTGGAAAAAATGCAGCTAAGTATCGCCCTATCAAGACTCAGCACGTAAGTGCCAGTCCTGACTTGCCATATCAAGACTCAGCACATAAGCAAATTAGAAAACTGGCATAAGTTCATAACAGAAACAGTCTAAATGTGGTACAGGTAATATACTAAAATATGTCTTTATTTCCAGTAATTTCATGGCGTAACTTTCCTTTGGCTGAGATTTTGGTACTATTTTTCATGTGGTGTTGAGCTACTCTGAAAACTAAGAAATCTTGAGTTATTTTATATTATGGAATAACTGTGTCCCAGGAGGAGATTCTTTAGGCAAAGTTCTTCAGCCTCTTCTGGGTGTTTTGAATACTGGTTAAATAAATGAATTTGAGTTGTGAGACTGTTTGCTTCCATAGACATTGACCATTGTGTTTGACCTGGAATAAAAGAAAGACTGGCTGCATTGCCCTTTTTACTGGGATCCCCACATTCATTTCTACCCTATTGATCTCTCCTTTTTTTTTTTTAATAACCAGAATCTTTAGATCTGTGTAATGTGGTACAATAAAGGGAAACCTGCCCCCAAGAGGACACTGCATTGATTCTTTTTCTAATGCAACCATTTACAGAAGTGCAATTGTGTTCTAGGAAACATGAAGGCTCAGGTTTGTTTTAGAAATTGTTCTACAGAGTTACCAGATTTTTTTCCCTTTTTTTTTTGTTGTTGGTTTTTTTTGCCTGCTCAATTTTTCAAGAACTAGCTTTAGGCTGAACATAAGGAAGATTTCCTGACAGCAAGATTCATTAGGCTGTGGAATAACCTCCTAAGGGAGCAAATAGAAACTTTGTCACTCGGGATTTTTAAAGTAGCTTGGAATGGGGGAGGGAGAGAACCAACCCAAAACTCAAATATTAAAATGTACCACAGGAGGAAAAGCTATGTTAGTAGAGAGGATGGTCTAACTGGCTTGATAAGGCTATCTTTTTATGTCTAGTTTCTATAGATATTTGCACAGAAACATGAGCACTGCTAATTAACTGCTCATCTGCTTCATGTGCTTATGGCTTACCAGCTATAGTCAAATCCCATCTGTCACTTGAGGACAATTAAGTGGGCTGAGAAGCATCATTTTATGACTGCACCTGGCCAAGAGGAGGTATTCCAGATGGATAGCCTGGGAAGCAGGAGATACCTAGAAGAGGAAGGGGGGAGACTGTCTCTTCAATAGGCAATTGCAAGTTGTTGTAAATGCATTTATATAAGAAGAAAAAATTGTTCTGGGGAGGTACTGGTAGCACACATAAGTCATACTTGTGGTTCCAGTCTCAATGCAAGAGCTGTGCAATTTTCTTTGGACTGCTAAGTCCCTGTCTCCAATTTTGTATGAGTGTTGTTACTAGACATGGGCAAAGAAGTTTGGGAACTGTAAGACCTGGCCAAAAGAAAAGAAAAATGGCATGAAGGACATTGGAGACAAGGGAGAGATAGCATGTATCCATATTTCCAAGTGAGGCCCAAAACTAGGAATTAGGTAATGGTGTTTTAGCATAGCTAAACATAACTAAGCTAACATAAGATACTGTGTCTTAAATTTGTTTGGGGAATGGTCCTGGGGTCCGCCATCTGCATTATAAAATAATTTGGCTCACTTTTCCATGCTGCTGTCATAGATCTCACTTTGTGCATTCCTATCCAGGCAGTTCTTGTTATCTGATGCCTGTGGCTTACGATGCATGTAAGCATTTAAGTCAGAAAAATGCGTGATGAATAATTAAATTTGTCCCTAAACACAATGTTTTCTCAAAACTCTTCAAGCGGTGTCACCGGCTCTTTAGAGGCCATTTTCAAAGCTTACAGCAGTATCCTCTGGTAATGAGGTAATGATACTGCCTCAATTATGCGCTGCAAAGGAAGATGAAGACTTAAGCTGCAGTTCAGCTTTAGAATTACTGCTGTAATTTTAAAGGTATCTGCCCTCCCTTTCTCTTTAAGCAAAATCATCCCACCCCATTTGTCAAGTTAAAGCCATTCATGGCCAAGAAGGGCCTCTCCTTGGAGTTATAGCTTCCACCAGAGGGATGATGCTAACAACCTCGTTTTCTAACACCTGAATCCATATAGTTTAATTCATCCCAGTTCTAACTTTTTGGCTGTTACTAGCCATATCTGCCTGTTATGGATGAACAGGAGACTGAAAGGAGCCATTGACATTTGTGCTGATAATTCCCAGCAAAGATATATATATAAATGCATTTATATATGAATAGGTGTATGAGAGAGAAAGAAAGATTTTCTTCTTAGTAAGTGAAAAAACACAAACAAACTTTTCCTGGAGGTAGAGATTACAAATCCTGTCTTGGTTACAAATTGCTGTGGGTTCTGTCTGCAGCCCCTGGCTGGCGCTCTGCGGGGGAGCCGTCAGTACCACTCAGTGGCGTATGTACCCCGCTTCCCCTTTATTTGTGGGAAGACAGACAAATGTCTGGCTTCTCTGCTCTTCCTTGTACAGTTTCACGTGTGGAAAGGTTTCAAATAAGTCCGCCTCTCTTCTGGAGAGCGGGGGGGCTGCAAGATGGTTGTGAAGAAGCAGTAGAAAATACTAAGTCTTGCTAACCATAAGCATTCAGACATCATCACTCTGAACATAGAATGAGATAAGCTTATGTGGCTTAATCTACCTTTTATAGAGCTGTCTAATTTTAAACTCCCTTTTCTAGTTTACAAGCTATGGTTGACCATCTCTTTAAAAAAAATAAAATGTTATTCCCTAACCACAAGACTGCAGGAGCTGGAAAAATACAAACAAAAACCTGCTTTTGAATCTTGCAGTGAACATAGAAGTTAGTAACCCTGAATCCTTACTGTCCACGCTCCCTGTAGAGCTGTATTAGGGGCTGTTTGATGTTATTTTCTCTTTGTGTATTTCAAACTAAAAGACAGTTTTTTAAAACCATTTTGAGTTTTTATGGTTTTCTTGTTTGTTTTTTTAAAATATTTTTGTTAAAAACAGATTGCATAATAGCAGCAGAAGTTGGGGTCTTTTTTGTCTTTTGGCTTTCAAAAAACTTTTTTTTTTAATATTGGTCAAGTATTGTGAGCCATAAACTTGAATGTGAGTGTACCTGTTGGCTCAGGAAAACAAGGAAATGAAATGGATCCTTATACAGAGAGAAACTGATCTGTTTGACTGTGCCGACTAAGACAAGACAGATGAAATAAAAGCCAGCAACATAACAGGAGGAGGAAGAATTTAAAATACTTTAATTCTTGTCTTTGCAAAAGAGTTAGTGTAAGGAACATAGGAGAATACTTCAGACTCTTTTCTTTTTTAAAGACCTAACTAAACAGATTTTCTTAACCAGAAAAGTCAAATGTAAAATAAATATATAGAAGTTTAGGCATGCTCCTTCTAACTTGTACATCACTTCTATTTTTCAAATTAGTATCAATACCAGTCCTTGGATTTTGTAAAACTTCAAAACCTGTAAAAGCTCCTGAGAGTTATTAGAATGCTTAGTTAGGTTAACTCTCATCACTTATATTCTCATAAATTGTTGATGCTTCATGAAAGCTTGGTTGCTGTAGAGAAGCCAGGTTTCCAAATTAAAGTTTTCTTTTTTTTTTCTTTCCTCCTTCCCCCCAACTTTCACCTTTCAATCAAGCTCTAAGGTCTTTTGTAGCCCTGGAAGAGGGATGAGGAGTCATATATATTTTAACAATATATATTTTTTTTAAATTTTCTTCTCTCTCTTTATTAGAGAGATTCAGTCAAGACAAAAATCACCCTTTGATGGTTGTATCTGACACAAGCATAGCCAACAGCCTGAGATACAGTAGTGAATTACAAGTAAAAATACTCAGATGTATTTTGGCAAACTAGATACCCAGTTTCAAAAGACTGTGATTTCACTTTTCTTCGCCATTCCTTTTCTCACTAACATGACAGCAAGCACATTTTCTTCAAAAAACACATTTTGAGTCTGTCAGAGATAATAATTTAAGGTCAGATTTTTCAGATGTGCTCAGCATACTAAATGCAGATGGAGTGCTAAGCTCTTCAGTTTTTGTGTTTGGTTGGTTGTGTGTGGTTTTATTTTTCTTTATTTGATCCTACAATAGGACTTCTGGGTACAGAATAACTTTGAAAGTTCAGCTTTTGTATAAACACCTCAGGTCTGTGACAGCTAGTTCTCAACAGCCTTTTGCTATTTTGGAAAAGACATCTTGGTTGTGGGATTTTCAGGCATTCCAATTGGCCAAATTCTGCTCTCACTGAAATCAGTGAAAATAAAGTTATCTTAAATTAGTGCTGTCTACTGTTGATCTAAGCCAATTTGAACATTTGGCCCTGCTTGCCATCTTTGCCGCTCGTTCACCTGATTTGTTCAGGAATAAACTTAATCTGAGCTCACAGAGTACCAAAACTGTGCCTCAGCATGGGTCCAGGCTCTTTTCTCCTGTACTGTAGGTGGACCAGGCACATATGGTACTAAGAGGCTTATACCTTAGCTTGCCAACAGGTGTACTAATTGTGGCTTTTCCCTAAACTTAACAGCAGACATCTGGGATTTAGGTGCCTATATTGAGGTTTTCTACATGTGATCCTTTAGGATTGGTGATAAGAAATTAACTTCCATGGTACAGTTCAGTTCAGCTATAATAAATGAGATATCTACTATGGTAGAAACCTGCAGTAAGTTTAATTAATCATGTCTTAGAACTGCCTGGGTCTTCTGATTCATTCACAAAGGTTACTAGTACATGAACGTCTATACTATAGGCCCCAAAGTTGAGATCAAAACCACTGCTGGACATGGCTGTAGTGTGAATGTAAAACATAGTGGCCATTCAGCATGCGCAAGCTCTTCATCTCTATCTTAGATTTGCATCCTTATCTTATTTTTGCCCCACTGGCTTCACTTGGGAAAAGTAACTCAGTGTTAACTGCCTCTGAAATCTTTACCTACAACTCAGATGTTGTGTAGTTTTATGCTCCATTGTGGCCATTTCCCTTTAAAATTGCTTGGCTTTTCATTGTGAAGCAATTTGTCCCTAGGACTGTTTTAGTACCACAGACACAGAGCAGTGACTACCTGTTTCACTCTAAGACATCATTTATTCAGTACTGTATCCATCTGTGGTATGACGATACTCTTCTTTATTTTCTTATGTTCCTTGAACTGTCTAGATACTAATTTAGGAAACCCTTTGCTTAGCTTTTTTTGGGTAAGATTTTATGTTGTTGATATCACTATTCCTAGACAATGAGCAGGAGGAGATATTTGGTCTGTCTGCTTGGGGATTTTTCTGTCTTTGTGAAAAGATTCTTATTTTAACAGATTACCCTAGGATAAAAGAGACTAGATCCTAGCATATCAGTGCTTTTTGCTTCTGTTACTGTAAGTGGGATATATTTTTTTCCTTTGACTTATCACAAGCCAGTATAAATCTCTGGGTTTTGTTGTTTTTTGGTAACCCTCATCATCCCTGCCCCCGCCTCCCCCCCAGTCTTGATCTTCTACCTCTTTTTTTTTTTTTTGAGCATATGCTGAGGATGCCACCCATAGCAGAGGATCAGTGTAAAGCATCTGTTGCAAATTATCCAAGAGAGTTTAATGCATAAAATAATAATAAAAAAAATCAAACTCTCTTGATCTGGATTTCAACTTAGACCTCAAATTAATTTCAGTAATGATACATATGAGGATATAACTGCTACAGAGATTCTAATTCAATAAATCTAACTTTGGTAATAAACTGATATTTAGTCACTGGTTGACCTTACATATTGCTAAAAACCTCCAGGAAACTAATAGGTTAAAACATAAAGAACCTTTCTGGAGTGTTCCTTGTGGATTAGGCTTCCAGGAGTGGCTGGCACTGAAGCTTGAAGGTGGCTGGTTCTGGAAAAACCTGTGCTTCTGAGATTTGCAGCAATCTTTCTAGGATTGTTTGAATAGGATTTACAGCCAAGCAGTAAACTAAACTAGCAGTAAAACTTCTCAAATTATGGTGCTAGGCAATATTCTAAGCTGTACTGCAAATGTAATCGCTTTCAATTATGAGTCTTGATTTATTGTTTCTGAAAGAAGACCTGCACTGTATCTTAGTCAACTTATTTTGTTGTGGCAATAACTGTAGTGTACCTTGCATTCTTCCTCTACATCTCAGTATTTACTGCTATCAGTTCAACAAAGTTAAGAAGATAAGAGTAGAAAATCCACCTGTGACCATATCACTTGGAAGAATGGATAAAGGCTCTTTGCAAGCCAACCAAGTAAAATGGATAGAGTTTTCCTCAGCCCAGTTGGAACATTGAGTACTTGACTAGCAAGAGATATCAAGAGCTCAAAACCTGTTCCTATTGGAAACGTGAAAAAGTAATTTCTCACCATTTCCATGAAATATTTGTAGATGGACCAGAAGGGGAGATAGTAATGTGGGATCTCTAGCTCTACAAGGCAATCTCAGAAAATAAAATGTATCAGAGCTCTTTAGGGTGTTCTTGTTTTAGTTTCTATGTTGAATGAAAAGTTAGGAATGTGAAATTTTCTCTGCCTTCTGACTGTCTATTTTTTTTCCCTTCCCAAAAGGGACAAGATGATCTGAGTCTAGTATTTTCAATGTTATATTATAATACTGCAAAGCCTGATGAATAGGCAACTGCAGTTTTTTTACAGAGTCTTGGCACAGAGAGTCACTTGACTTGAAACTCAGCTGAGACCATACATAGAATAACAGCTTTGTGTAAGCATCTGTAGCACTGTTGCAAACTATAGTGTAAGGAATCAAGAGTCATATTCTTCATGAGCTTATGGGTACTCCTTATATTTCTGGCATTCTGTTAAACAAACCCCCTGTAGTTATGAGCTAGTTCACAGAAAAGTTTATCCTTTGTGGGTCTGCTGCAACTGGGGAATATATGCAGATTCAAAAAATGGTGCAGGCAAACATACCATCTGCTACCTGCTGCAGAGCCAGGGTAAGAGGGGCTCTCCCAAAGCACAAAGTCAGGAGGTTTCAGTCTCCACCACCACAAGGGAGAGATTGTGGGCACACATCAGGCTTGCTCCCTTAATCTGCTGCCCAACAGGAAGATGAACACAGATGGTTATCACCACCACTGACTTGAAGGGCAGGGAAAGAAAGGCCTGGGGAGATGCAGTCACTAATGCAATATGGTGGTGCCTTTGGCTGCCTACCTGCCTTGCAATAGGTCCCTTGCTCTTTTTCTGGTCCTCAGTTTGTTGGTAGTTGAGCCTTCCTCGCTGCTTTTTTTTCCAGCAAATTTGTTTTCTGTAAAACGTGTGCTCTTTTACACTGTCTTATGCTGCCCTACCTATACCAAGGAATACAAAGAGTAAATAGATTTTAAGTGACTACATGACAAGCACAAGACAGACAGAAGAGACATTCTCTATTCTAGTCTTGTGACTAAGATGGGATTTGAGTTCTGCAAAATGTACCACAAAAGGCTTCATACAGTGTTTGGAGTTTTATTATGTGTAGCCAAAAATGGCTGTGATAGTTAAATTCTGTGTCTGCTTTTGTCACCTTGCATCATGTTTTGTGAAGAGGACCAGGAAAAAGAGTCAGTCTTGTTGCAATAATGCTATGTGTCATCCTTTTACAATATTTGCTAAGACCTTCATTTGAATAGAGGATTTGTGACAAAGACAAGAAATATTTGCTCTGAAGTATGTTTATGGCTTCTTTCACTTTGAGAAATAGAGTACAGTGGAGACATTTCAGGTTAGAATTATGTCTATATCTAAAATCTTTAATCAGTAATACCTTTTTCTAAAACTACTTCATGTGAAGAGAGAGACATAGTTCAGAGCCATGACCATTTAAAATAATAAACACTCTCTAGTATAGAATGGTCCTTCTCAGTGCATTACACTTTCCCATCAGCAGCAGTATTGAGAAGGTGTTACAGCAAGGTAAGGTACAGCAAACCTTTGCTTAATATGCATGTAGCACTTTTCTAGGAGGTTTAATGCTGAAGACCTAGAGCATAAATTGTTCCATCAGTTTCTGTTTTGTGGAAGGTAACTCATTTTCTCTTAATTTGCTAATGATATATAGCTTTAGCTTGGCAAGTCATACAACAGATTGGTTTTGTTTCACAAAACAAACAAGAGGAGAACAGGTTCAGAGGACAGACAAAATGTCTTGACTCATCTTGAATCTCATTTGAGTAAACCTAAGCCTTCAATTACAGTTCAACAACGGATGAATAAGTATTTCTTTTCCTGAAGTCCCAGCAGGTGTCCCACTTGCTGACAGCAATTCCTGAATCTCAGTAGAGCAGATAATTGGAGCTAAAGTACATACACATTGCCCCCTCACCTGGTGTTCAGAAGGCAAGGAAGTGTTTTCTGAGGTGTTTCTGATACATGGGTTTCCCTGAGGCTGTCAGCATTGATTACAGAAGCGAGTTGGAGTCCAAGGAAAAGGATATTTCTACTATTTCTACTGCATAAACCTCCACTACAGGTCAAAGATTGCCTTCTCTCAGAAAGAAGAAATTGTATTAACTTTCAAGGAGACCCCTTGGAGTTAAGGGCCAGGGCAAAAGGCATCAGTTTTAGTAGAGGGCTAGAAACTGTTTTACCCTGCAGATCAAGCTTTGCGATTTCAGGCATCTTCCTGTTGCTTCCATGTGGAAAGGTGGGATAACTAGACTCAAGTGTTCTTCTAGGACGTGGCAGCCCACATTCAAGTCTCTGTTCCTCTCACTGTAGCCCAGGAACATGCACTCCTGTTTCCTACCTTCTGGCCAGACACTAGTCTCCTGGCTGTTCTGAAGTTTGTTCCTAGTTTCTTCTGCTGCACAAGAACCATTAAAAACAGGCAGATGTCCAGGTGTGGTGAGAGCAAGTGAGTGAGCGTGACTGGCAATGAGGGCATCTGAGGTGCAAGAGGTGCCTCCAAGTTGGGAAAAGCAGAGACCAAGTGTCCTGCCTTGAAGAAATGACAGTTTGATCTAGGGGCTCTGTTTTTCTGCCTTCTCTGTGATTTTGATCGGAATACATGTAGGTATCTGCTGCTCTGTTTTATGACTAGCCTCTCCCTGAAGAAACAAAGAGCATTTCCAGCTGATCTCCAGTCAGGTCCAGCTATTGAGAGGAAATTTAACTCATCTAGATGGTATAGGCAGCTGAAAGCTGTCTATGTTCCCATGAAATATTAGAGAAAGCAGTTTAAGTACTTGCTGTTTGAAGTAGCGCTTTTTTTTCATTTTGTTGGAATTCTGCCACCCCAGTGGCAGAATCTCACTCCAAACTAGAAATAGTTGGGGGGGAGGGGGAAACTAACTATCAGAGGGAAAATTAAAATATCGAACCCAGGAGCCTATTATCTATACAGCTGTAGCTATGTAGTCACACTGTAGATGTTTGATTCTCACATCCATGACCCTACTGCAAGAATATTTTTTTTTTAATTCTTTTCATAACTTAAAATGAGACTAATACTGTCAGAAGTTCTAGATTTGAAAAACCTGGAATGTAAAGTTGTCTTGCAGAAGAGCACTGTAGATAAGATCTGAAATGATAGATCCTTACATAAGAGAAATGTTTTTCCTAGGAGTCATAACCATATCAATTTGGTTTCTCGCTGCGGTGCAGTACTACTTAGAACAAACGAGTTTTTGTGGCATAAACTTTTGTTCACAGTGAACAGTAAGGATTCAGTTTAAAACCTTCTTGGTTCCTGTTTCTTTAATATCAAGAACATTTGCCAGGCTCGTCTGTGTGTGTTTAGTCCACTAATAAGCATTATGGAATCCTTGGCTCACCTCTCCTATCCGATGACTGCAGGTAAATGGATGGAGAAATGGGTTAGATTTTTTTTTTTCCTGAGTGTTACCAAGCACACAATTTATCCTAATTAGCTGGAAAATATTTGTTTGCGGAAATGAAGGTGTCATATTGGGGGTAATTAATTTTGGCTGCCTAGAGCCTCTCTGAGGTAGGGAGGGGAAAAAAAAAACAAAAAAACACAAACAAAACCAACCAACCCACTTTAAAAAAAATAAAATCTGCTCTTGTCTTGGAAAAGCATTTTGCTATTAACTAAAGCAAATGTTGCACAAACTTCAGCAACTAGAGCTTTTATTGTTGTTTGACAGATGGATGTGATAGTTTTTAATAGCCCTGTTTTGCCTTGATTATCTACATTGTGTCACTTCTGGCTGAGCACAATGAAGCTAGTGAATATGTTGGCACACTTTAATGTGGACTACCTGTTGGTAGGAATATGCTTACAACAATAACACTACAGCTGGATTTAGCATATTTTTTTATGGCTTGACTGAAGCATAGCAGTGCTTTCTGGGGTCCATGAAGTTACTAATTTCTGCAGTCAGCATTTGAGCAAGACAGGAGCTCCTTTTTCCTACTGTCCTCCTAGGTACAAGTGGTGTGAGGGCTTACAATGATTAAGTGCCAGCCTCCTGTCATTAATGGGTCCCTTCTTCTTGTCACTGCCACCTGTTTAACAAGAAGCTAGGGTTGGTTTTGTGTTTTTTTTTTTTTTTTTTTTTTCTTGAAAGAACTGAGAACAGCCCTGGGTTTCTGGACACAGTTCTTCTGCTTAGAAATGTAGCACCTGTTTATGCCTGTGCACTGTATTCTATGCTGTGGGTTTTGCTGAATTAGCCAGCAAAGTTGTCAAGGCTGGCTTTAGGCTCAGGCAAAGAAGGCGCTTGCCAAGTGAAGCAGGCAGCTGGGGGGCCACAAGGCAGCTTCTGGTTCTGTGCTGTGTTTAGAAGCCCAGAAAGCTGAGCCTGAGGGGGGAATTTTGGAAAAGAGGCACTAGTTGCTGCTGAAGAAGCACAACCAACATCCTTCTCCCTAGCAAACAGCAAATTTGACCCTCTAGATCTCTATTTCTGTCCCTTATCTTTATCTTGTTTCTTTCCATAGCTGGAGTTATGTATCCCTGTTAGAGGCTTAACTCTTCATCCTCAGGGAAGTGAGATTCTCCCTGCATTCCTCAAAAGCCTTGAAGTGGCATCATCCACCACTGAACCATCTGCATTCCTCTACTTTACTTACATAGCTATGCAGTTTCTGAGTGTTATGGGTGCACTGGAGCAAATAATCCAGTCACAGAAGACGAAGTGCTCTTCTTTTTTTTTTTTTTTTTTTTTAGCTTGTGCAGCACTGAGCCCTTGTGAAAACATCTATATTTCTATGCTTCTGTAGCATCTGGGGCCTGATGGTGCCTTTACTCTGCTCTACCTCAACTTTCTTCTGTGCCCTCTCCAAATGGCAGCACAGAAGTTCCACAGCATATGGGGAAGACATAGGTTTTGCACATACTTCACAAATGCTGACTATTGCATGGACAGTGGAGCTTTTCCATCCGAAGAGTACGAGGGAGGACTTAACACTATGTTAAATGTGAGTGCAGAAATAGGCACAGGTGACTCCACAATGCGAATCCCTCTCCGCAGGAGAAGCGCAGTGGGCCTGAACAGCAAGAAGGGAGTGATGACAGCAGGCAGGGCCCAAAGCACTGCACGAATTTTTGGGGCAATGTGTGAGCCCCTCCAGCCTGGAGCAGAGCAACTGTTTTGCAGTGTCCAAGCAACACTGGACTAATCAGAGGAAAGGCCAGTCTCACAGAAACCTTGGAAAAGTTGGCCAGCTTACAGTGTTCAAGGCTGTGGCACTCAGCAGAGAGCTGTAATTGACACACATGATCACTTTGTCATCTATCTGTCTGCCACCAAAGAAAGTGGCATGGATCCTTAGCATCCCCGTTCATCACGTTAGCGTGCAGGCAATGTGTGGCTGCAGCTGCTGAGCTCTCTGGCCAGCCTGGCTGTCTGCCACGCTCCTCCAGGCTGAGCCCTGGGTGCTGGGACTGGATTTCAGTGGGTGGTTTTCCTTCTTGTTTTGGAGTATGTTAACATCCTGCCATACCCCTCTGACTGATAGCTCTCCATGGTGTTTTTCTAGGAGAATCTCCTCAAAATGCTATGGGGATGTCTCTGTGCAAATAGTCTTTCACTTTCAAATGCCATTAGCATATTTGAAATGAGCTGTACGGTGCATGATCATTATCACTTGTTAAAGGAGCAGGTTGTGCTAAATCACAAACATTGGTGTCTACATAATGTGGTCTTTCACCACACCTGGTAGACTGGTATTTCTCCAGCATGAGAGCCACAGATCAAATGGCTCTCCATAGATAGTCTCTGAACCCTGAGGTGTCCAATATGAATTGAGTGTCTTTAGGGTATTCCTTTGAGAAATCCAGTGTCCACCCTTAACTTATTTGTTTTATTATTTTATTTTTTTTGAGGCTCCTGTGACTGATGTTGGTGGAATATTGTTTCTTTTTCTATTGCTGACAAGAGAAACTGGGTAGTTACAGTTGGAACTGAGCAAGTCCCAAGAGCATGATAATGTGCTTCACTTTCACAATTACTGCTGTTGTGTGTGTACATAAATAGAGCAGTTGCATGTACGTATAATGCAGTGGTGACCACAGATATTACTGGAGTTACTTTTCCTATGGGTGTGCAAGTGAACTGGAGCAAAAAGAAACAAATTACTAGCCAGTATTTCATTCCTCAAGTTCAAGTCAGTAGCCCACAAACAATATCATAGCTTTAGATCTAAGGGTTCTATTTACAGTTGTTCAGGTTTCCTTTGTGTTAAACATGAAAACTCATGAACACTCACATTTTGTTAAGTACTCTACTATGCATCAGATGCTAGAATCCATATGACTTTGAGAATACATGAAAATAGAAAGAGAGAACAAAATCTCATACCTCTGTTTAGTATGATCTCAACATAATTTGTGCTTCTAATTGTTTATCCTCTACAGAAATGCCAAGTTCTTTTCAGTGGTGTCCAGGGACAGAACAAGAAGCAATTGGCACAAACTGAAACATCTGGGGTTCCATCTGAACATCAGGAAATCCTTTTTCACTTGAGGTTGAGGCGTCTCCATCCTTGGAGATGTTCTAAAGCTGTCTGGATGTGGTCCTGGGCAGTCTTCTGTAGGTGGCCCTGCTTGAGCAGGGAGTTGGACCAGATGACCACCAGAGGGCCCTTCTAACCGCAGCCATTCTGTGATCTCTGTTCTTGTACCTCTTGCCTTTTACATGTTAAATTATTTCTTCCAGGACAGAGAAAATGATGTGAAGGAAAGAAAGGAATGACAAAGAATGGCAAGGGAAGCATTTGGGAACCTTGGGATAAAGAGACACGAGGGAGTCCCTGAAATCTTAGGGAACAAGAGATGATTGCAAAAGAAACCTGGAAATGCAGAGCACAGGAATGCTAAGGTCTGGCCACAGATGCAGCAAGCTCAGTCCAGAGAAGCTAAGAAGCATACAGTTATCTATGTGTGAACTAGGACTGTGAAGAAAATCTTGAATGTTGAGTCCTGTTCCTTTTTGACATACAGCTGTGGTACAGCTCAGTGCTGTAATACAAGTACCACACACAAGCTCCCTGCAATTCTTGATATAGAAGTAACTTTTTTTCCAGGACCAGGTCATTTGGCAGTATGGTGCCTTGCTGCTCCAGGGACTTCATTCTGTCATGATCCTGGGGGCTTCACAGAGAGTATCAGCCTCCTACAGTGTTAAACCAGACATGCAATGAACACAAACTGAAGAAAGGACATTTATTTCTTTATACCCTATGAAATATCTAAGAGAACAGGAAACACTCTGTGTCTATCACCTTGACAAAACCGGCCATCTTCCTCCACTTGTCATTTTTCTTTCTGCCTGCCCTATGCCAATGTCATTGTCTTTTCTTTGTGGAACCTTGGGGGGAGTCACTGATGCTATTGTCATGGAAAAGGTCCCTACATATGATTGAACCTGTGCATTTTCCATATTATTTTCTTTTAATTGAAGAGTTCTGTTTGTTCAATCATTCTTCCCAGAGACAAGTGACAGGTGCCACTCCTGAAGAGAGATTACATTGAGGTATGAACACAAAAGTCTTTTTAGCAGGCTATCATACTGATGATAGGTAGCTGCGTTAATGCTTGATTTTTCCTCTTTTTTTAAATCTCCATTGAATAAAAATATAAAACAGTGATATTGTTTTGGCCACTTGAAGTCTAAGCAGAACACTTGTTGTGTTATTTATCTGTCCTTACTAACAGTAACTTTCCTAGTTTCTAGGCTATTGTTCTTGATTATTTTCTTTCAAAGAAGCATAGGTGTCCTGTCTTTCACTGTTGTCTTTCTAGCAATTCTTGGTTTGTTGATGATAGTAATGTCTGAATATAGGCCCAATGTACCCTCATCTTTAGTGCAATCCTAACTGCCATCTTTTCATCCTCCTGGTGTTTGTAATGTACATCTCGCCTACACTGTGGTAACACTTCATAACTTTGCTGTTTTGCTAGTCATCTTTTGTGCTTTCCCATCAGGTCACAAGTTCTTGAAACTAAATCTTCTTCCCTAACTGATTCTCTATGTTTCTTTTTTTTTTTTTTTTGCTGTTTTTCTAATTTTAAACTTTATCAATAACCCTTAGTCTAAACCTGAAGTATCTCATGAGATCTGACCTCTGTTTCCTGGGAAAATGTCCTATAAAGTAGCCTGAGAATGTCCACTGAAGTTTTGAAGGCAAAACAAACTTGTTAGGGCTCTGGAATGTTCAGAGAAACTTGACGTGTTTCCTGGAGATGCTCAAATGTTCTACACAGCATTTCCCAAACATTGGATTTTGTTTTCCCTATGGCATTCACATAATAATTTTTCAGTAATTGGAAGTTACAGAAATCAGAGCTTTATCATTTAATAACCTTCTTAGTGTTGTTTGCTCAGATGGCTATGATATTATTAAAAATGTTATATAAATATCTTTATAAACAAAAAGTAATCAGTCTGTGGAGGGAAGGATGTCAGAGCAGGAATATACTAAAAATAAGAGAAAATTAATATACCTTGACTTGATTTCAGAAAATTCTGATCATTTCTAATTTTATGTGAAAATAGTGCATGTGCTGACTTCTTAACAGCTATGAAATTCTTGCTTTCTTGTAAAGTGTTAACTTGGAGTATTTGGTTGACATCAAATGAAAGAGGCTTGATATCCAACTGATCTCTTATTAAGGTACTTTATTCTCAGTTGTCAGGAGGATGGTTCCTTCCATCTTTTATGTCTGTGATCTAAGATCTAGTCTTCCACTACAGATTACGGTTGGGTTTTTGAAGTGGCAAAATATAATTCAGCAGCAGAAACAGAATAAAAGCAACTATCTGGCTACTTCAGGGAAGGGGAGAGCGAGGGCACCTGTTCATGTCTCAGTTTGAGCATTCTGCTCTGAGCCACTGCATATTTCATGAGAATATGAAGTTGTGCATTACTAGCAGAAGTATCTTAGCATGACTGTAAGAGTACTTGATAAGGACCTGGTGATTTGATTGGTCTGTAGGAGATCAGCTTTTTTTTTACTTTCAGGAAGCAGAAATACAAGGCCTAATTTTACTTGTTTTGGGGTAGTTAGAGCTACTATCAGTGGAAATTGCAGGTGTTGGTGGCTGGGGGAATTCAGTACCTGGAAAGAAAGTTTTGGAGGTTTGAGTCCAACATAACTGCTTGAATTTTGTTTTTTTTTTTTTAATAGAGGATCATGATAGTAGATCAACTGCATAAAGACTCATATGCCTCTGTGGACAATAAAGGACTCAAGTCATTTAGGAGAGGAGCCAAACACGCTGCTCTGAATTGCAATGCAACAGGTGCACAAGCATTTTAACAAAACAGATGGGGACAATTGTATTTTTCTTCCCTCCTCAGGCAATTAATTGAATGCTGGTCAGTGAGCCACAAAGTCTGTATTTGCACAGGGCTAATATCTCGGCTGTTTTTCATTAGATCTATAAATCCATGGACTTTTCCTTCCGAAATTCAGATCTAGCTGACTGTCCTGACTTTATAGATTTGACTAGCTTTACTCAGCTTCTGCTCAGAGAAGTCTCTAAATCAACATGTAAGGCAGACTTTAAAAAGTAAAAACATGATTTCTGTCTCAAACCATCTCCTCCCTCTCAGGGCACTTGGTACAAATTTTATTGGAAATTGCTCCTGGCAGTATGTGACACTTATTTTCCTTTAATCCTGTTTTCATCTCACCTCATAATGATTTCAGGAATGTTTTTAGTTTCCAAAGCCAAGGAAGTAGTTTCTTCTAGGCAGCAATTGCATTTGCTGTTAAATAAAAGAAATGTGTTCTTCTGGCTAAGCTCTATAAAGATGATTGTACAATCTGTACTGTATGCTTCAGAACTGCCGCAACAAGACATGTACCATATGGTGCCTGTGGCATCCCCTTACCTTGAGTGTTTCCTTAGTCAGGCTGGCATGGTTGGTAATGAGCTCATTTTTTTAATATGGAGAAATATGGGTGATTTTCTTCCCAGGGAGGGGAAGTGGAGCAGAGGTTCTGTATATGCAAGAAGAACAGGTCGAAGAAATATTATTTTTCCTCGCCTCAGCCCATTCTCTCATAAGCTTTAGGTATATAAAAATCAGGAACTTTGTTAGGGAAAAAATAGTCTGTTGATCAGAGGGTTAATTTTAACATGATGCTGTGACAGGAGTATAGAATTTAAGTAAGAATAGTTTTAAGTCCTTCCATCTGACAAAAGCATAGTCAATAAATATATTGGAAAATAGCCAAAATAGGGAGGGGAAATGCAATGATCAGCTGGCTTTTACTGAGTGAGAAAAGAACGGGAGACCTATTATCCTTGGGAAATGCCTCTTTTAGAAGCCACCTCATAGTAAAACCTGAAGAGTGTGATACAGAGAAATCAAAATTAAAATTTCCTGTATCTGTGTGCTCCTTAAAAACAGAGGCAGAGGGGGGAAATTGATTTGAACCATCATTACTTTTAAGCATAGTGGTTTCAGCATGTCGCCATCCTTACCTGATCTGTCCTAAGCAGAAATAGCCAGTTCAGGGAAACTGTTGACCTGTATGGCCAGGCTGACACAAAACACTGTTGCCTGCTACCAGGTGTACCACTCATGGTGTGTATCCTGGTAAAGGATATGGTCTCTGAAATAAACAAGTACTAGATAACATGAACCTAAAGAAGCTGGAGATAGTTTGGGGCTTTTTTTTGTTTTTTCTCTAGATCTCACTGAGATGTTTTATTCTTCATCTATTGAAGATGAACTCCATCAAAAATAGCATGCTACTGCCACTTAAGAGTGTGGGGAAAAAAAATCAGCATGCATCTTGTGCACTGCATTCATAATAATGAATGACACTGTCCATCTCTCTAAACTAAAAGATAAACTGACATCAATCTGCAAACAGATTGATATTGTTCTAGGTTTTCTTCTCATAATGAAAATAACATTATATTTTATACCTGCAACAACATTGTAGGTCCACAGGCAGCTGTGAGTCCCTTTGGGCTATACAATCCTTTCCCACTGTCATTACAGCAAGTGTTAATTCCAGTGCTTTTGCAATCAGGACTCTGTTCCTTGTTTTCTTTTTGCTTGTCTTCAAGAATCTATGTCCAAACCTTTGTCACTGTCTTTTCCTTATTTATCATTATGTTTGTCAAGTACATAGTCTGAGGCGCATGCCAATTAAAAATACTGCTTGTTCTTCTCTAAATGACACTTGTTTGCTATTGCCAAGTCCATTGTAAAAAGTTAATCTGAGAAGTCTGAAGGTCCTTTTGGCTTTGGTTCTGGAAACAGATGTGGATTTGTGTTCTGGTAGCTGGTTTGCTAAAACGTGTTGTTGGTAGAGATTCAGTTTGGAGAATCTCCAAAGGCTCGTAGATTTCATTTGGAGAAGCGTCTGTTGATTTGGGTTTCCAAAGCCTGTGGTTGACAGCAACCCCTATCCCAATATTGTCAGACATATTAGGAATGAATGTCCATGACACATTGTCTCACACAGAAGTCTAGAACTGGGTTAGAAGTTTTTTGAGTTTACATTTACATAGTAGTCTATTCTGATGTCCTAACATAAGATGAATCATGAGACCAAAAGAATTAAGTTGATCCTAAATAAAGAGAAGATCCTTTGTCAAGAGCCAAAATAGACCTTTTCCTCCAGGATCTAAGTGCTACGAATTCTGTATAGAATTTTTCATCAAGGACCGTGACGTTAACCTGAGAAGAAGGCGAATGGATTGTAGAAAAGACAGATGCTTGGAGTTGAAACTGCAACTGCTTATAGGGTGAGCTGCAGGAGAAGAAAGGGTAAATAGCAGCACCCACTTGTTCATGTAGTGAACAAAATGAGCTTGGAGTCCTACTGTAGTTACACAATGAATACTGTCAGAATGTGGAAATAAGCCCCAAGAGCTGGCAACTGAAGGGACTCTTGGTAGAACTTCTGCCATGTGACTTGTGATGAGAGCAAGGAACTTCCCTGCTGATGATTCTTGCTGCAAGATGATTCCAAGTCCCAGGCTCCTTCCTTGAATGAAAATGGTCCTATTACTACCTGAATTTTAGGGATATCCTTTATGTTGAATCTTGGAGTCTCACTTTCATTACCTGGGGACAAAGTAGGAACAGAAAATGGAAAAAAAAAAAAAAAAGACTGAATCGTTCTTGTAGTCCACTCTTATTGTTTTAGCTAAAAATACCTTAATGATCATTCATGGCAAGATAAATATGTATTGTATTAAAGGGAAAAAAAATAGCTAATTTTGAGTTTGACAGGCATCAAGAACAGAGTATTTGATTATTAGACAAACAATATCTGAATTTTCTAGGCTTAAATTGACATTTTTAAATTAAAAATAAGTTTATATTGCAATAGCTGTTAAGAAATAGATTATTATATGTGACTTATTACTAATGTTATTAAAATCCGGGCCAACATGAGTTCTTTAAATTGTTATTATCTGACATTCACAAAAGTTTCTTACTGCATGTTTTTTTTGTGGTGTGCTGGGGAAGGAAAACATGCCTGAGTCAATGAAATATCTTTGTATATCGTAATCACAAAAAAGTAATTGCATGTATGTATATATTTGCATGCTTAGCTTAGAAGTCAATAGACACTTGCCCATTTCTCTGCACAGAGTCAGGCTTTAATTGTCCACTACTTTATTTCTCATCACTTATCAATCTGCAAATGAGAATATAAGATGCTGTCATATTGATTTGGCAGTAGTCCTTTTGCATTGATTTGCACTGGTGCTGTTAAGCAAAGGAGAATCAGAACCTGAAACTTCAGTGTCAGTTCAGAAAATTGTCAGACAATTCCTTCTGCTCCCATGTGGGAGTGGACTTGAATTACAATCCCAAATTGTATTTACACTCTGGATTGCTATCTTACTTTCTGGGATGCACAAAGCTAGTTCAAGGTCAAGGATCATTTCACTCTGAGCTGTGAATGAAAGCAATTTTGCCACTAGTAAAATAGTCAGGGGCCACCAGAGAGAGAGAGAGAGATGATTCAAACCCACGTTTCCTCAAGAATCATGCATTGCAGGATAAATAGAAGCTGATAATAAACCTTAGGGGGTTGTGGCATGACCTCCTTGTCCAAGAACTTCAGAATATATTGTTTTCCTGGTATATAAATATCATAACTCCTGGAGAAAGGGCTTTCAAACAGAATATCAAATATTGTAACTGTGCGACCAATTCTAAAGACTTTTCCAACATTCTTACTTCCAATAAGAGCCACAATGTAAATAAAATGTTGATCTCATTTGAAATCCAAATACTCAATGAAACTAGATTGTAAAAGTCAAGATAGGGACACTATGCAGATTCCACAGATACTTTCCTTTTGAGTTTCAAACCATGGTAGCCTTGAGGGGGTTTTGTTATGAAAAATATCCAGCTCTGAGGATGGATAAAGGTGTACAAGTTCTTTTTCATAGAATCATAGAATTGTCTAGGCTGGAAGAGACCTTAAAGATCATCTAGTCCAACCATCAACCTAACTCTGACAAAAAAATAAGAAATAGGAAATAAAATTACTAAAACATATTCCTGAGGATATTTTTCTGCTTGAGGTGAAGAAAAATGTTTGCTTCTGAACCTGTTCAACATATTCATCAGTGACCTGGATGAGGGGACAGAGTGTATCCTCAGCAAGTTTGCTGATGATACCAAACT
>JAOTQQ010000023.1:30725884-30818949 GCA_026546715.1 Gallinago undulata
TCTAGCTCTGGGCAATCCTGCTTCAGCAGGGGAGTTGGACTAGATGATCTCTATGGTCCCTTCCAACTCTAAAAATACTTCAGTGAAATTCAGTGAAATCTCTTTCCAAAATCAATTTAACCACAAGATTTACCAAGGCATATGCTTACCTGCAGTTGAAGGCAGAAAGCCTTAAAGACACTTTACTACCTTGTAATTGGTCTTACATGTGTAAAAGTAAATCTTCCTTGGGTTTCTGAGCTGTGGAGAGTGGAAATCTTCCCTGTTACATAGGCATGGGCTTAGGTGAAAAATCATTTATTTACTAGGGAATCTGTTCAAGATGCCGTGGTTCTCTGGACAGCCTCTTGACCTGACGATACCTCTTACTTCTCATGTTGTTACATCAGGAAAGGATGAGCTGTTTTGTATTCCTAATAAATGTTTACTACAGATCTAAAAGCAAGTGGGCTGAACCCCACCATAATCTGCAATTTTTAGTTTTTAGTGTTACCTGGTCAGTCTGTTTGCTGACAAGTTTCCATCCAAAGTCTGAACTCTTTCTGAACTGTATTCCACTATTAAAATGTGTATTGAACTCTTTACTTTCATCACCATAAGACAAGAGATTTTGCTAGAATCTCATTTGTTGTTTAAAAAATAAATCAAAAATTTACTACTTAACTTTTATGGTTGTGAGTAGAAGCTTAGGGAATTGATATTTGCCCTCACAGCTCAAAAACCAGCAAGCAAATAATAAAGCATCTTGGCATATCGGTTTTGAATTTCTGCCTTTCTGTTGGCTCATTTCATTTTTATTATTATTACTTTTGAGTTGACATTCAGATCCCTGAATTACAAGACTTCCTGGAATAAAATTCCATAATTCAGTTTTTTTTGGCTGAGTAAAAATTCAGGGGTGCCTTCATTAAAATTGTAGCCCCAGCACTGTGCTGCCACTTTGAGCAGAAATTAATTTTTCCAAAACTCATGTGATGACAGTTCTGTGTGTGAGGACATTGGTACTCTAGAATGGAGCAGAGAATATGGACCACAGTATAATTCTCTTCTGGCCTCTAAGGATCAACGTTACTCTATTCTGCAACCACTCAAATCCTCTTTGAAGCCAGTTTGGTTGAACAGTGATGATCAGGAGCAGAATGAACATAAGCATCCAAGCTGAAATCAGGTGAAAACTGAACACTGTTTTGAGCTTCTCCATGAAGCTCAAATAGCTCTCCCAGGAATTCCTATTTCTCCTTATGGCCTGATCCATCCTTGACCAAAAACCTCCACCATGGGTGTCTTGCTCAGTGTCTGGAGGAAGGAATGGAGGAGGCATATTCCCATCATCACCAACAAAGGCCTTGGTGAAGTGCCAGCTTCATACAACTAATAACAGCTACAAGACACATGTTTCTTGGACAGGGTGGAGTCTTAACACCATATGGTTGTCAGTGTTTACAAATGAGGTGCTAATAAGTTCTCAGTTAATTACAGAAATGAAGGGAAATGGACTGGATGAGGAAGGAGGAGTGACCTTGAGTTAATGACACACTATGCAATAAATAATCCCATAGTTAATAAATACCCTGTCCTCATCCATGTCCCTTTTCATTTGTACCTTCCTGTATTATATCAGCGATCAAGCAGTCGGTGCATATGGCTGGAGGCAAGAAATTAAAAGGTATAAAAAAACACATACTAATTGAAATCCAACTGTGAATGCCTGGCCTCTGTGATTAAACCTTTTATCACCTGGATTGACCCACCACAGGTACATTCATACTACTGAGAAAATGACTTAATTTTGGGGGGTTGTATTTTGGGTTTTTTTTTGTTTTAAAGCACATATTTCTTTTAAATGTCCAAATTGAATTGTCTGAGGATTTCTTGACAGTAACAGGGCAAGTACCGTGGATTTAACAAACACTTTCTTGCATCTATGTAAAATCTTCCTCTAGTCTCTTCTTTTCAGACATTGATGGCAAGCACTTTGAGTACACTAATGCTGCTAAAGAGAGAGTGAGTGAGCATGAGAGCTGACATTAAATACACCAAGGGTCAGCTGCCTTAGGGTTTTCCATTCCCGTTACAGCTCATTAATGTGGTTCCTAGGACTTCTTAAAAAAATATATAAATAAGTTTATAAAAAGTCTACTGGATGGGGCTAGACCTGACTTAGATCAGCTTGTGTCCTATCTGCCTAGGGTTGCCCAAGTACATAAGCATCATAACATTTCTCCAGGCTCTCAGCCTCCAGCAAACTTCAGTGCGCGGTCTTGCTGAGCGGGCTGCTGAGCTAGCAGTGGGACTCCTAGGTGGATTTATCTGGGAGAGCAGATCAACGTTTGCCTGACAATAGGGGCACTGCTGGTGTTATCCTTTACACAATGTACAGCAGATTGCAACCTTGATTACTGTGATAAAAACTGAGAATGATAGTGGTGACATTTATTATAGATCACTTCATGGGTAGACTGCCTGCAATGACAAGAATGAATATTTTCTAGGGAGTGGGGGAGTAGGCTGGCTGTTGGTAAGGAATTTAGTTTGTTTATGACTCATCTGAAAAGGGTTTTCCAAGTATTATCCAAGATACATACCTCTGTGATGCAATAACCAGAGTGAAAAAACATTGTTCTTGACAGCAGCACCCAAGTATTTTTCCAACTCGGGTGGCTCACATCTGCAATGTGATGGACTTCTCTTAAAAACTGAGTGCTGGTATGAAATAGATGCTTGGTATCCCCTAAAGAAAAATGTGGAGGAAAATCTGTGTTCAAGCTACACAAAAAGCTGATTGCTGCAAAGAATGCAGGAAAATAATCCTAAGCCAAGCTCACAGTCCTGCATTAGCAATTAATAACCCTGATAATGTATTTTAAATAACTTGGTGAAAGATATTTGGCTTCTCTCAATGTGATTTATCAACTAAGACAAGCCTTTGTAGAATGTTTTTGAACCTAAACTACATAACAGAGGCTAGTAAATACAACCCACCGAAAGGAGAAAAGGGCTTTGGGAGCCATTAGAGATATAAATTATTTGGTTTTACTGCAGCATTCAGCTGGAAGGTTCTTCCTTGATTTAAACAGATGCTTGGTTTTCCCCCTTGCTGTCCACTGTGTTTGCACTTGTCCTGCAGTTAAGCCAAGTAAATCAAACAATTGGTTTGTGCTGCTCTTAAGCAACCTGGTCATATTTCTAGGGCTGTAGTAAATGTGTAAAATGAATATAGCACTGTGTAGAATTCTGGATTGGAAATCTGAGAAATCTTGAGGGCAACAAACACTGGTAAAAGGAGAACCTTAAAACTGATAGCACTTGTTAATCTACAAGAGCTAACAAGCATCACAAAAGCTCAAAAGCTGTTTTATCCTTCACATAGCACCTCAGGTTTTGATCCTAAACTGTTAGGGCTTTCTTAAGTCTTACAAATTTTTTTTTTAACCATACTTAATTGCTATAAAGGAGTATGTGTTCCATGAAGAACATCCTTTGAATGTAGAGAATTCAATAGACTAAATTATTGAAAGAAATAAATTAGGTTTTTACACCACATCCTTCTTGCAGAGAGAATTCCCCAAAGCCCTTTTCAAACCAGCAGGATCCATTCCAGGAAAGGACACTATGAGGGCTAACCCTGTTGCGCCTTAGACCAAGATTTTCTCTAATGTATATCTATCAGCTTCCCTGAGACTGCTTTTGCTTTGAAGCAGGGTAGGAGAAAGCAGAATCCTGCAGGGACTGTGTAGGCAAAAGGAACTGCTCTGATGTACTCTACAGTGGTTCATGCGCAGCTGGGGATGTATAAAAGCTGTTTTATTGGCAAGGGGGGATGTTGGCCAAGACACCATGGTTATACAGTAGTGTCATGGGACCATTAGGTTCCACAAGAGCAGGAACTGTGCATTTTGAATTACTGTTGCCTCTAAAGCGTAATGCTGCCAACAGTGCTGTACCTCCACACAGTGGTTATCATTCAGCACTCTGACTTTGCCAGCTGTTCTGAAGTTCTGTTGCAAATCAGTGTCTCTTCTGTATTTCATGATATCAGATCCTAATGGATCAATGTCATCCTGATAAAAATGAAAGAAAGCCTTTGTCTTATGAAAATCTTATGAAAAGCCTGGTAAACTTGAGAAGGTGTACATTGTGAGGAATGATCCTGTGTTGCTGAGTGCTGGACTGCTCAGGAAACTATTTATGTCCTTTCTGCTTTGGGCCCCTTTTTAATAGCTCTGAAATAATTCAGCTTGCCTGGAACTTTATATCTTTGTGTCCATCGGTACACACAAGGTTAAAAACAAAGCAATGAAAACTGATGGTATGTGTTATAGCAAAAAGGAAATGTTTCCATCTTGTTATACTTGTGAAGAGCATATAACATTTGTTGAAGATGGTACAAAAAAAAAAACCAGCAACCAACCAAAACCACAAAACTCCACAAAAACTAAACAACCCCCTCCCAAAAAGTCCTAGGTGGTTTTATCAAACACTAGATCCTTCACTCAGTAGTCTGAGTGAAGACTTACTAGAAGGTTTGATCTGTTTATATCAGGGTAGGAATAAATCAGAACAATATACAAAGATGGATTATGACCTAAAGCAGTCATTGCACACTGCAGTCTTCTTGACTCTAGCTAGCCTACAGAATTTCAGCTTGTTCAGGCCTATCTACTGAACAAGTCTAAGCTGTCTTGTGACCCGTCCTCCTGCCCTTGACGGAAGCATAGTATCCTTGGGTCTCCAAAATGGCCTGGAAACCCCTTATTCTAAAGTGCAGTAATAAGCTGTGGTATATTAGATATCATAAAGATTCACAAATCTCCCAGAACATTGGGAAATGTATCTTGGTAAAGGAGTGTTGTTATCAGAAACAACATCTCTGCTTTGAAGATGATTCATCTTTTCTCTCCTTGCGTACAGGTGACCAATGTCTTATGGCACTATACACCTCCATTGTCATAATACTACTTGCAAAATTTATTCTCTGTGTGTGTATAAATTGGTGCCAAACTGTCTCAATTTTAGAGTGACAGTCATCTTAAGAAACAAAAGAACAAATAAAATGGGATTTCATGCACATTTCAACAACAGGCACTAATTATTGTCATTTACTTCCTCCAAAGCTGCACCCAAATCTGAGGTGAATTTTGCAATTTACATTTAACTGTCAGTAAAAATTTGGTGCAGCCGTACTTGAAGTTATTGTCTAGGAGTGAGACCAATGGGGGAAACAGAAGAGAGAGAGTGAGTGGACTATGTATATAAATTATTGGGTTTTTTCAGCAACAAAAAGTACTTCCCTCCCTCCACCCCACCCTCCTTCTCAGTCGCTGTTGAAAATATGGCTACTTTACATATGTGGATTAGGTCTTGTCAATGCTAGGAAGTTTGCTTTTTAACTGTGCTGATATCATTAAATTGGCAAATAACTGTAGCGTGAATACAGTTATTACCAATGTAAAAGTGCTTATGTCAGTATATCTTATTCCAGTTCAGCAGGAGATATAACTTGCACCTCCATAAATCACCTTATGGTATTCAGAATATACTTGCACTAGAGCTTTTATTACAGCACTTTACTGGCAGCCAGACTCAAGCTCCCATTCTACCCTGACAGTCAGTCAGGATGTGCCAGTAGGCACAGCTTTACACTTGCCTGTGTTTCAGTTTTCCCTGAGCAAGCAAAAGGTAATTATGAGATCGTCAGAAAAAAGTAGGAGTTTTCTCCTCCTGGAAAGTATAAAATCCTTTTGACCTCAAAAAGTAAACAAGCAAAATTTCAGCTAAAAAGCTTCATCTGAAACCCAAACATCTCACTTCAGAATTCTTCCTCTGTGTTTCATCAGAAATGTGTATGTTGCTCATGTTGCCAACATGCTCCTAACACCTTCTGTGACACTCACCTTCCAACAACCAGTCCTTCATCTTGCAGGCATGTTATAACTCATCCTTGTCAAAGTGCAGAGGAGCCAGGTGGTGAATGCAGCTCATAAAGGAGGACTTTTACTGCCTGAAAAGCCATGGAGATAGTTACGTGTGAAAAATGGGAGAGAAAAGATATTTGCCATTTGTAACTTTTTTACAAAACCATTGGGTTCTTGTTCTCAATAAAAATTTTCACACAAAAAAAAAAAAAAAGGCAATTTGACGGGTGGGGGGAAAGGGAGGGGAAACACAAACCAAAACCAGAAACCTCATAAACACTCTTTCCTTGGTTGAAGAGCCTATTTCCCTTTCTTCTTCAAAAGGAACAGATTATAGGAGAAAAGGCATGGATAAGACTGATTTCCTTTTGTCGAGAAAGTTTGAATTAAAAAATTCAAATCACCGTTTAGGAGTAAAGCAGTGTCATAAACAGTGATTGAGACCATTCCCCTCTTACAGCTGAATATCCTGTATGTTTTTCACCACAATAGCTAAGATGAACATGTAAAGACTGAGTTTCAGGAAGTCATTACAAGAGGCTGCTGAATACTTTGTTTTAAAAGCAAAGGATGTTAAACATTAGCAGAAATTAACCCGTAGTTACAAAGTATAAATCCAGATGAGTGATTCATCAGCTTTCCACTTCCTTCGAAGTGGAATCAAGGTCAGTTAATTTCATTATTTGCCCTGCTGAATGATCAGAAGTGGAAAAGCATAGAGGAGGCACACCTGTGGGGAGGAGCAGACAAGACAAGTAACCCAAAACTCACCACTGGGGTATTCCATCCCATCTGCATCATGCTCAGTATAAAAGCTGAAGGATCAAAGGGTCATCTCTCTTTCTTCAGTGGCTGGTATCCAAGGAGTGCTTTGTCTGTTTGTCTACTTTTGATCCCAGCCTGTGCGTTCCTTAACCCAAATCTGGAAACCCAGATCTCTGTTCCTATCTGTCACTGAGTCCAATCTGAGCCTTTCTTGAGCCTCATGTTGGGCACCAATAAATATATTGTGGTTTGGACCACACTGGCCACTGAAACAAAAGATAGATGCTCTCTTTTACTTCTTTCCCCTTCAGAGGAGGAAGAGCATCTCCTTCCAGGAAGAGAAGGATGAGAGAGGAAAGAGGTTTATGTTCTTTTTTTTTAAAAAAAGAAACTAAACTACTTTAATGAAAATATTAATAAAATAATAAAAGAAATGATGGAATATATACAATAGATACAAAACCATATCAAGCTCCCAGGATGACAATCATGTCACTAGCAGGACTTGAGAAGGTCCCAGACTGGGACCTGATGAACACTGTCAGAAAAAATACGCTGTAAATTTCAGAGAGTTCGGTTAGTTAAAATATATTTAGCTGACAAGTAAAATTACTGAACAGAAAATCGGTTCTCTTTTACCTCAAACCAGGGCATACACTATTTTACAATGTTGTTGGTAGTGTTTGGGAATCAGTGTACAGGGGGTCCTCTCTTCTGCTTTGAAATATGTTTATCGTAATATTTTAAACGTTAGAAGGTAATGTACAAAGCATCCAAACCACAAAATTCATTGCAATTAGAGTTCCTTGAGTCAGATTAGTGCCAAGCAATTCCTCTGAAATGTAGAGATGCATGTAAGCTAGGGACCTAGGCTGAAGCACTTACTGACTTCCAGAGAATTTAAATCTCAACTCAGGCATTTTATTGATGTGTTTATTTAATGTGATGTGGTTTTTTTTTTGGCTTGTGGTTTGTTTGTTTGTTTGTTTGTTTGTTTGTTTGTTTGTTTGTTTTTTTAAGTTTCTGTGCTTTTAGTTGCCGGTATGGATACTGATGTAGTATTGTTATTAGAGTAGACTCTTTTCAGCAGTTGCCAGTGAGAGGACAAGGGGCAACGGGCACAAGTTGGAACATAAGAGGTTCCACTCATATATGAGAAAAAACTTCTTTACAGTGAGGGTGACAGAGCCCTGGAACGGGCTGCCCAGGGAGGTTGTGGAGTCCCCTTCTTTGGAGATTTTCAAGACCCGCCTGGATGCAGTCCTGAGTAACATGTTCTAGCTCTGGGCAATCCTGCTTCAGCAGGGGAGTTAGACTAGATGATCTCTATGGTCCCTTCCAACTCTAAAAATAATTCAGTGAAATTCAGTAATTCAGTGAAATTAGGAGAAAACAAAATATCTGCAGCTTTCACAGCCTATGTAGAAACAGGAAAGATTTTTAAAACATTAAGAAGCCTTTCCTGATTTTGCCGTATTCTTAATTGCATTATGTATTCACAAGCTTTTGGGACAAAAATCTGAGGTTTATGTGCTTTCATGAACAGAGCACCCACGTCTTTTGAAGTGAAGTCATTCCTAGTCACAATCTCATCAAATTACAGATGGTCTGAATGCTGATTATCCAAGCCTTGTTTTTTCATTTGCGTGATGGAGTGTTCACCATGGGATTACCAGGCTTGATAGTTTGAGAAGTAAGGATTTGATTGCCTTCATTTTCATACAGCTCTGCCTTGGCAATCAAGTGTTCATGAATGGTTTGACTGCAATCAGTCTTCTGGGAGGCTGTGCCCCCAGTTAGTCCGGTAGCTGGGCTGGCCTCTGAGTCTGAGCAGGAGGGAGGGGAATCCCACAAGGTGTCTCTTGGTGTACAGCCTGTGACACTAGTCTTTTTTGCTATTTTCTAGCCCTGATTCCCTCTCCCGAGTGCTTCACCCATGCCCAGTTTTCATAGCATAGTCATATTTATGCCTGCCCTGTACCAGTTCACAGTGTTCCCCCTGTCCTTCTTGACTTTGCTTCTGGTCCTTGTCACCAAATCCCTCTATAGCTTTGTGTTTCTGAGACCAGTCGCTGGCCTAGCTCCAGCCCTTCAAACTTCTTTCCCTCACTTCTGCAAGGATTCCCATGCTTCTTGCTTTTTGACCTTGTTTCCATCTTAATCTTCAAACTGGAGTTTCCTTGGTTTCTCCTGCTTCCTGGTCCAGGCCAAACCCTGCCCACTAGCCATGCTTCATGTCAAATGTGGGGTTTGCTAGGGCTTTTGCCTTCTCTATGTTCCCGATTTGTATTTGGTTCAAATTTATTACATGGATCTGCCTTGTTTTTACTCTCAGTACTCCCAACTGAAGTTTACAATTTTCTACATCCTCATGAAGAAAAGGTCTCCTGTACCAAAGTAAAAGTGTTCACCTTCATTACCTTTGATCGGAAAAGCATTTGGGCAACAAGGAGCTAGCTTGCCATTTTGTCTGACCATGGGGATCAGCAGTGAGAAAATGTTTTGCCGCTCCCTCCTCGATTCAGCCACTGGCCATTCTGTTGCTCATCACTGTACGTCCCTTTTATGTCCTTATATGACGTTTGGAATGATCTTGCAGGCAGGCAGTTTATGATAAAGGATCTCTCAGTGCATTTTAAATTGTTACTGTCCCCAAGATACATTTTCCAGACAGCTGGTTCAGCACGCAGAGGCTCATAACTCAGTATCTTACATCAATGTCTTATGCACATTAGGATTGTCAAGGGGATTTTGTCAGGACCATTTGCAGAAGGAGTGGGCTAATAGAGAAACATTTGACTCAGTTTGCAAAGAACAATTTGCCAGGCAATGCCTATTAATAATAATGGTGATAATGATTGTTATTGTTTGTTTCACTGGGATGTATGTCATTCAGATGTACATTTTGGTCTGTTACGACAGTTTTATTTGTGATCCGATTTTCCCAGGGGTGTGAATGGATTGCTGTTTATACAATGCAGCTGTGTTTTGGGTAGACTGGTACACGAGCTTTGGACATGATTCTTCTCTGAAAGGCTCTGGCTTTATTTCTCTGTGAAACGCTAATATGTGGCTTTTACAATTGGTATGAATGGTGCATTTTCTGCAAATTCATCAGAAAATTGAGGAACACAGAATTTTTAAGCAATTATAACTAGTACCAATTATGGAGCTACTGTAATTATGAAGTCACACAAAAAGGAAATAAAAACTCAGAAAAAATCAGGCACAAATAGAGATTTGTATCCAGATTAGTACTTCAGGATTGGGCCTTATCCTTCAAAACATATCACTAAATTAAATAAATATGCAGCTGGACAACTAGCTGCATAAATGGTCTTGCAAACTCTTGCAGGGGATTCTTTGGAATGCTACCATTAGGATAAAAACAGGAAAGACAAATGAAGAAACTTAATAAGATGAGGCAGGTTATAGGTTTTAAAACCATATAATACATTAGATCAGGTTGAAAAGTACTCCCATCTGTCCTGGTTTGGGCTGGGATAGAGTTAATTTTCTTCCTAGTAGCTGGTACAGTACTGTGTTTTGGATTTAGGATGAGAATAATGTTGATAACACACTGATATTTTGGTTAGCGTAAACACTGCTTGGCAACAAGTCAAGGACTTTTCAGCTTCTCATACTGCTCTGCCAGTGAGGACACCAGGGGTACACAAGAAGCTGCGAGGGGACACAGCCAAGGCAACTGACCCCAACTGGCCAAAGGGGTATTCCATACCATATGACATTATGCTCAGCATATAAAGCTGGGGGAGTTGGACGGCAGGTGGATGCTCAGGGCATCAGTCATCAGGTGGTGAGCAACTACATTGTGCATTACTTGTTTTGTATATTCTATTATTAATAACAACAATATTTTTCTTTTCTGTCCTATTAAACTGCCTTTATCTCAACCCTTTATCTCAAGTTCTTGTTTAACTCCAGCTAGCAACTAAGACCAGACCACTGCTCTCTTACCCTGCCTTCCCTCCCCAGAAAGGTAGGGAGAAGAGGGAGAAAAGGAGAGGAAAGAGAAAAAAACTCATGGGTGGAGATAATGACAGTTTAATAGAACAATAATGGAAAAAGAAAATAATAATAATGATGATGGTAAAAGAATATAGAAGAGACAAGTCACTCTCACTGTCTAATGAATTGGTTACCCAGCCTGACCTAAGCAGTGATCGCAAATTCCTGCCCCCTGGCCAATCCGCATGTGGGGAGTGGGGTGCGTACTGAGTATGACACGTATGGTACAGAATATTCCACTGACCATTCCATTGTCCTGTCTATGCTCCTTCTCAGCTTTATGGGAAGTTGAAAAAAGTCCTTGAATACTATAATCGTCTAGCAACAACTAAAACAATATGGACTATTGACATTCCTTTCATACCAAATCTGAAACACAGCAGCTACTAGAAAGAAAAATATCCCAGCTGAAACCAGGACACCACAAGTTTTACTTTTTTTCTGATTATCTCCCCTATCCAACTCCAGGGAGAGTGAGCAAACAACTGTGTGGTGTTTAGCTGCCTGCTAGGTTAAATCACGACACCATCAAAGCTAGTATCATGCCTCTAGCAGTGGCTAAGTTTTCCAGCTGGAAACAAGAAAGAAATCCACCCTGAATGTACTCTAGGCAGTGGTGGCTTTCTGTTATCGGAGAACACAAATTGAAAGGTAGTGTTCCTCCCTGTATTCATTGAGTTGGGTTGATGGGATTGGACATAAGAGTTGATACTATCCCTGGAAAAAATATGGCTCTCAACTTTCACAAATCTTTGTAATGATATGAGGATCCACCTAGTGTGTGCTGGTACATACATCAACTTCTTGATGGGGAAATACTTTAAAATTGTTATCTAATGCTAATGCATCCCTTAAGGGATAATGAGAGAGAAACATCTGGATGTGCAAGAATGCAAAACAGGGAAAGATGCTGTCACTTTCTGAAAAAAGAAAAAGTAGATACCAGTTCTTCCTGCTGTTTGGTTTAAGAGGGTCTGGGAATGAGAGACGAATGTTTACAGATCCAGCCTCACGGTGCTTACAGGACATTTATAGTTGAGCATTTTGGAAAAACAGCCAACCTTCAAAAACATTTTAAAAAAAAACCCAAACCCCCAAACCCCTTTACACCAACCCCTCTCCCCAGCCCCCCCAAACAAACAAAAAAACACCTCAAAAACAAAAAAGTCCATCAAACCCAAATAACCATATTCTAATTTCTGTGGCATGCCAAGTGTTAACCAATTTTAGATTGGCCTGTGGACCAAGAACATTAGACCCGATCAAGAGTCTAGATGCCTTTATTTTGGGAGTCCTCTCCTCCTTTTGAGAGACCAGGTTTTAATTTCTCATCATGTATGTTTAGATACTAGTCACGAATACATCTTAAGATACCAGTCACTATTTAAATCCCTGGCCTTCTGTTATGAAATTCACTCCAACCTCTGCATATGCTGGAATGCGTGTATCAGTTTTCCACACACTTGTGAGAAAATATGGCAACTGCTTTTCTAGCTTTGCACAACAGATGGGAGCCAAAAATGAAAACTTTCACACAATACCCACAGATAGTTGTTTATTGTTTGTTTCTTTGTATTGTTGAAGATATATCAGAGGAACTGAAGGAAAAGTGGAGGAGGGGAGAGTCAAAGATTTGAAACACATCAAAGAAATGGGAAAATAAGCATGGGAAATGCTTTATGGCTGCAACTCTGATGTAGTAGCACTGAGAGAAGAGGAATACCATCAGGAGGTAGAATGCCTCACTCATCAGAATAACCAGGTCTCACTTAATGTAGCTATTAGACTGCCATCAAAACACAGAAGTGTTGACTTTTCATTTCTATTTCATTTTTTCTCTGCTTCTGTTCTTTTTTCAAGGGTCCTTCATATCCCAGCACTATACAACATTACAGCAGGGCTCTGAGTCTGTTTTCACGTGCTTGTATCTCCAGACGTGCATGCAGGAAGAAGGATCCTTGAGCTGAAATATGTAAATTCAGACCTATAGAGTCATGAAGTCAATGGAGACTCTTCCTCTAAGTAGAAAACATCTTTTTCTTGCAGGAAACAATTTCTAAAGCAGATCAGACTAGATTGACATAATCCTATAAATCTATCTGTTGACCTTGTGGATCAGGGTCTTATCTAAGCTACAGATAAGATAGTAGGGATTTGCCTCCAAGTGGGCTTGGAATGATTGCATTACTCACAGGTAAATAAACTCATGTGTGGGAGTACCTAAGATCAAAAAGAATGGCAAAAGGAACTCAGCAACAGATATCATTCACTCTCTAAATAGTCATTCCGCCTAAAAATTCATAGTTGTGGTCATGTTCAGGAAGGATTCCGTCAGGCCAGCCAATGCAGCAATGCCACCATTCCTTATGTACCACATATAAAGTTACACCACTGATAAAGTCTGGATGGGATCACCAACTAGACAGATTTTGTTTATGAGTTACAGTGTTGCGTGTTTTTGTTTGTTTGTTTGTTTTTTAATTTGCTGTATTGTTAGTATTGCTGCTAGTTTTACTGCTGTACCTGTTCACAAGACATACCTTCATCCAGCCAATTCCCTCATCTGGGCAGCACCTGCAGTGTCACCTACCTTGGCATTTGCCTGCATGGGAGGCAGAGTTCTGCGGGAGGCACAAAGCTCTAGGGGCACCTTTTCTGTTGCACGTCCCTTTCCTTTCCCTCGTTTGCTCTATCGTACCAGGCTTAATCTACAGTTGCAGACGTAAGAGACACTGTGCTCAGCGGTTCATCTCAGACTAATCCAGTGTCAGCATAAAACCAATTTTCTCACTTTGCAGAGTGGCTTTCTGCAGCTTCTTACTAGATCCAGACAGCAGGGATTGCGTGTTGCCAGAAGAAGCAGGGCTGCGTGTGGACCCTTGGCTCTTGGGTAAACAAGCAAATAAATGACAAAGTCCTGCATGGTTTCCAGTGTCTTCTGTCTGTGTGCCTCTTCTGGTGTATGAATCAGCTCAGCTGCACCATGTTGTGAGGTGAAAATGAAGACTGTACTGATTTTTGCTCAGGAGGCAAATGAGGCTTTTGATCAAATAAAGGCACAAATATATATACACTATATTTTTTAAATGAAGGAGTTTAAGTAACTTTATTTTTGAGTAGTCCAGGTGAGATAGAAAGGATATATATTTTTTGAGTTACAAGAGTACTGGGCTCTCATTGATTTCAACAAGAGCTGAAAAACTTCAGTATCTTTGAGAATGTGAACACTTCAGTGTCAGTCAAGGTCAACATTTAAACCCAGCTAAAAATCTGGGGGAAAAATTATGCCTGTGATTTGTTGTAGGCTATGTGGTCCTCAACCCAGCAAAGGAAACCAGAACTGAACTCTTGACTCTATGCCCTAAAAAACCTTAGCCAGATTCCACTCCTATATATGGCCAAATCGCGGAAGAGGAATTTTTCAAATCATAAGAGCATTGCGGTGTGTCTGTGGGTGTGCTCTTTCTGGGTCACAGGCTGCTTCATGTGGTTAACAGCTTGGCAGAGGACTAATTGATTAGGATGAGCAGCTCATGAATCTCAGAGTATTTTGAATTTCCAATTTAGATAAGTATCAGAAAGGTCAGATGCTCCTAAGGATCTCCTCCCATCCCATAACTGGAGAAATCAAATTGACAGGTGTGTCACCTAGAGAACTGTACTGCAAACTGTATCAGAAATTCCAGATTTCTGTGTAAATAAGGGAAGTACTCTGATTATTTGCAGCTGTGACATTTTCCTGATTTGTTGGGAAAGCAGGTAAAGGCTTCAGAAAAAATACCTGACCTTTATACCTTAACATACTTGAAAACTTAATATTCCTAGACTTTGCCAGAAATTCCATACGTTCCTCAAAGCACTGTAGAAATTGTAATAACTACTATTTTCATAGATACACAAAACCAATACCTTAGATCTTCATTATTTGTGTCCAATAGCATAAAGATAATCTTGATGGAAAACCAGAAAACTGAATGATTTTATCTTATGCATCCCGACCTTGTCATATAGTGGTATCTTGTGCCAGTCAAGAGTTAATGCTACTCTAAGCTGCATTTCCCAAGTTTTGCTCAGTCAATGCCCACATACCTCAAATGACAAATCTTACACCAAGGAGGTACTCCACCATCCGGTCCATCACTAGGAGACTCCTGGTCCCCCACATCCTGCTACCTAGCCATGACCTTTAGCCATGTAGTCTTTTGTTTTGTATCATTAAGTAATTCTTTTGGATGCTACTATATAATTAATAGTTCAGAGAAACCTTTGAATGAGATTATGAGATACTAATTGTACCTTAGCAGTTGTATCCTTGCAGCTGACTTTAGTAAGATCTTCCTATAAACCTATCCACTTTTGGGTCATGAAAGTTTCTGACCAGGTAAAAAATATTATTAGCAATATAGGCTTGTGAAAGTTTTTAATCTCTGTCAAAATGGCTGATGCTGTAATTTGATGGTATCATGTTCTCTGGTTGCGTCATTGTTTTAAGTGTTTCTGGATTGACCTTCCTAAAGGGTCCAAAGAAGCATATCCTGAAATTAATCTATAACCTGGATGTTTCAGTAAAAGAATATTTTTCTATCTCTGCCCATCATCTTATTTTTTAGTAATGATGGTAAATGGGGATGTCAAAAGACTACTCCAATGTGTGAATTGCCCACTCCTTAAATCCAAGGGGAGAGTGCAGGTTGGATAAAATTATGATACCCAAGTTTATTTCAGCCATCAAAGGTATTCTGACACTGATACTCAGAGCAACTGCACCAAGCAGTTAGGATAAATAGATGGAGTATTAGTTGGACAAAATAGGTAGAAATGCTGCCAAATGCTTTGTTTATTTATTTATCTTCAATAAACAGTTCCAATGTGTCTCCTAAACTTGATTATTGGGCTTTTGGTTAGATTCAGAAGCACCTAGAAATTGATGAATTCCAGCATTTTAAGGGGATTTCATCAGGAAAGCCAGCAGAAGTCAAGAGGTCCGAGCAGCAACTGTTTCCTGATCTCAAGCACTTCTCAGCATTTCCCTGTAACGCTGTTGTAGTCAGGATTTCTAAAGTGACAGGCAGCACCAAGGAAAGTTTCACACCCCTGGGAGATGGTCAGAGAGGAAACAGGAGCAGACTCTTCTCTACCAGCAAGGTGACCCTTCCTCTCTGAAGGCACTTTCCAAGGGGATTTGGGAGTGAAAGGATTTCTCTTCAATCTCAGTTCTACCTGTCTGCATAGAACCTCCTCTTGTTCATCTCCACTTCTTTGAAATAAAGTTATTGCTCAATAATAATCTCTTCTAGCTGAACACCTGTTTTGTTAGTAGGAAAACAAGATCCATGTGCAAATTTACTGGAAATATGTAGTACTTCATTTCCAGAAGTGCTTAAGTGTCTTTAATTGGCCCCCCTGTAATGAAGTTCATAATGCTATGGACTTCTGCTGAAATGTGAGTTTGGTTGTAGAAAGAGAGAGGTAGGTGAAACAGGAATAAGAATATCTAACAACATGCCTGACTTTTTTTTTTTTGGCTCTTGTGCATTTGGGCTGCCTTCTCTCAAAAGGCAGCCAGGAAGGAGAAGCAGTGGAAAGGCTTACATTTCTTCACTTTGTTCACTATTTAGGCCAAGTGACTGAATTTATTTTCTCCAGATACTCATGTCATTAGGTTGGTTTTTCAGCATGTGCTGATGATGGCTCAAAATCCCATGGGTTGATATGGAGTGGTACCGAGAACTTGTGAATGACCTTAAGTGGAAAGCATTCTTTCAATTTGGGCTGTATAATGTGACTTCAGTAAGGACAGGGATAGGGCCCTAGCACTGTGTACAGGCCTTTGTACCAGGTTGTGGGGAAGGTTGACCAAGGCCTACATTTTCTTTGTACAGATTTCGGTCTTCCGGCTCTTGCATTCACATGGTTATCAGCAAAAAAGTGCAAAAAGGGGAAACTTAAAAGACTATGAATCATATTGCAGAAGCTGCTAATGATTGCCCTTCAGCTGCTAGCACAATGCCTGTAAATGCCTATTTAGAAAAAGAGCAACATGAATTCCAATGCCAGTGATCAGCACTCTTGTGGTTAGTAGTTACATGTGTGGTGTCATTTTCTGAGGTTAAATCATATCTCTTCTTTCCCAACCAAGTGTTCAGAATTATTTTGTCTTTTTTTCATAGCTCATTAGAGAAATCAGAATATCGGAAAAGCTACTGTTGTTCATGTGCTGCCACCCTTTGATACTAGGAAAGATGTTTTTTTCCTGGGAAGAGTATTCTCTCTTGCACAGAAACCTACAGGACTGAGAGCAGAAATACAGGTTAGGGTTTATTCCAGCCTCTCTTCTGCATGGTTACACAGTCATAATAATTTCTCATGGTCTTATCTGTCAGTCTAGTAATTGTCTTCTCTGGGTCTGTACCCAGTGCAGTGTCAAGTGAGTCAAGTCAAAACAGTTGCCATCATCCTTTTCTGCAAGATACTGCTCTGCCATCTCTTATTCCTCAATGTTGTGATATTTTTTCCTTCTGTTAATTATAGATTTAACTACATTTGAATTTGCACCAAACCCATAACATCACCCCCTTCCCCCACAAAATTACTCTGTATTTTAAACTTCTAATCTACCTGTAGGTACATTTTATGCTTATTTTCCCCTATTTCATTTGTAGAGTGGAATTCTGCAGAGAGTCCAACCACAAATCCCATTTAATCTCTGAAATCAAATATAACGAGAATTGTTCTCTGATTTTGCTGCTGCAATTTGGCGCTGGCTTGGAGTGTCCTTCAGACTCTAGATAATGAAATAAAATGGTGTTTTCATGGGGGCCTGTCCTCAGAAGTCAGTTACACCTTGTGATTTTATTTTTTTTTTCATACAGCTGTATATTTTTAACAAATCCATTCATGGTTTTTATGGCTATCAAATTTAAAAAAAAACAACAAAACCCTATAGCATTCAAGACTTCTTAAATTTAGATTAACTCGTTTGCTACTTATTCAGAATAGGAAATATCAATCTTTGTTGTTTTTCAAAGACTGGATAATGAAATTTTTCTCCTGAGTTCTGACTTTTACATACCAAATTTCAGCCCCAGAGCACAGTTTTTCAAACCACTTTTTGGGTGGAATTGATCTCTTTCAGTATGTCAGCAAGAACTGGACCTTTGGGCTCATGTTCAACCTTAACATCTAGTTCCAACACCCCCGCCATGGACAGGAACAGCTCTCAGTAGACCAGGTTACTCAAAGCCCCATCCAACCTGGCCTTGAACACCTCCAGGGATGGGGCATCCACAGCTTCTCTGGGCAACCTGTTCCAGTGCCTCACCACCCTCACAGTGAAGAATTTCTTCCCAATATTTAATCTAAATCTCCCCTCTTTCAGTTTAAAACCATTACCCCTCGTCCTACTGCTACAGTCCCTGATATTCACAGGTTAAGACTAGAGAAAAAGGCCTCCAGTTGCACCAGGAGAGGTTCAGGTTGGATATTAGGAAAAATTTTTACACTGAAAGGGTTATCAAGCATTGGAATGGACTGCCCAAGGAAGTGGTTGAGGCACCATCCCTGGAGGTGTTCAAAAGATGGGTTGACATTGTGCTGGGGGACATGGTTTAGTGATGATTTTTTTGTCAGTGTTGGGTTGATGGTTGGACAAGATGATCTTGAAGGTCCCTTCCAGCCTAGATGATTCTATGATAAAGACTCCCTCACCATCTCTCCTGTAGGTCCCCTTTAAGTACTGGAAGGCTAGTATAATGTCTTCTCCTCTCCAGGCTGAACAACTCTGTCTCAGCCTGTCTTTGTAGGAGAGGTGCTCCTGCCCTCTGATGATCTTCATTCTAGAAGATGGACATACTTGCAGGTCAAACGCTATTCCCCCTTGAGCCAAAAATATCAAAACCAATCCAAACTGGGTTTTATTTCAACTGAGGGGAAGACTTCTGGGTCTGCCATTTCTCGCTGTATACCAGCAATCAGGCAGCGATCTCTGTGGTGTCCCACCAAACCACACGCCTTAGGAGGTGGAAGAGCAGGCAGGCAGGCAATGGGGCAACATTTCCTTGCCAATAATATCCCTACAAATTTCAAATATATTAAGCTGGTGTTTTTCTGCGTAAAATAATTCCGTGGACACTTCCCTGCAGCTGCTGTTCTGACAATAGTGATTGACAGAAACAGTCCGGGAAATGTTCTCAGAGCTCAGAAGAAAGGCTGAGGAAGGCAGACAGAGTGGCAAGATTAGGTGGGGGGAGGAACTACGTAGAGCAGGAATCTGAGGAGGTTTTTCTCTGTTCCTCATATTTTGCATCATGAAGAAAAGTCCCTTGACCTTTATTGGTATTATTTAGAGGAGAACACCCCAAGCACATGCAACAACTACTGGATGGGACCATGTCTCCCATGCTTTTCACTATGTCAAGCATCGCATTTTTCATATTAACAAACAAAATTAATTACTTCTCCTGTCTTTCCTCATTTGTTTATATTGTGTTCTCTTGATTGAATAAACACTTTCTGCCCTGAGTTCTAAAAGACTGTGATACTTGGCTGTTAAACAGACAGATGTGGATTTTAAAAACAAATCACATATTTTTGTCTCAGTAGTGACATGGTCACACATAAAGAGCTATCTCTGAACATGATTGTGGATAAGTAAGTATGTATACTGTATTTATATTTAAGGGGCTGCTTTGTGGCACTAAGAAATTAATGAAGGTATTTATCTGATTGTTAAGAGATGTGGTACCAAAATAACAGACAGAAGCCAATGAGGATGTTATTTTTGACCTGACCACTACTTTGATATTATACATTTCCTTATCAGAAGATGCAAATATCCCCGAAGTATTTTGATAAATCAGATACTTTGAATGGTCTTTTCTGAAGCCTACTGAACCCAATGAGATTTTTTTTTCCATTGACTTGTAAAAGTTGTGATGCAGGTTGTCTGCGTTTTATGGATGGAATCCAGGATGGGGGTATACGCTTCTTCTCAAATTTATTTTCTTGCAAAGTAGAAAGATTAATATGTTCTCAAAAATTGCATCCCCCAGTTTTGATGTGCTGTCTTTCATATTCTTCAACCTTTGGCTGCACAAAAGTTCTGGATGTCCACTGTGACTGTGGCATAATTGCTATCTACTGTTTGCAGAACACAGCTTTGCACAGTAAAGTCTCCTTGTTTTAATGTGTTATTTCCACAGCCTTGTTTGGGAAGTCAGGGATCTAGATTGGTCGACAGCTGTGAGAGTATGAGCTGTTTGCTCACTTCACATTACAGTAGGCTGAGATAAGCTAAGTGCAAACTCCTTTCCCTAGGGCTTGGGTGTATCTCTGTCAGGAGCCCAGAGTATGAAATCAAAGGGGAGTTTTACTGGCTCTTAATATAAAGAGCTTATACAGAGCACAGCATCCTACTTCTCTGTATAAGATTGTGACAGACAGTATAGCTCTGGAATTTTAATGCTAGAACACAGAACTGGGCAGAAAAGTGAGGTGTGAAGCTAGTTTATTAGAGGTCATTCATAATCTGTTATTAAGATATGGAAGGTTTCCTCTAAATAATAATATTGTCAATGTTTTTTATTCATGCATACATTTTGAGCCATATTTGCTTTAAATTTAAACCTTTTTAAAAATTAATTAAGGTGATGTTTAACCGTATAAAGTAGATGGCATAAGGATTGCAGAATTTGAGACAGTGCCTCTTGCTGTGTCCTTATTCACAGACTAAACTTCATCATTGTCTTATTCATCATAAAATCCTGACAGCCTTTTAAGATGCTGGCTCCCCAGAATTGTTCCTTGAAAAAAATACCAGGGAATAACTGTCAGCTTCTATTTTACCTAAGGTCCCTTCAGGTATTTGTAATGCTTTTGTGTGTGTGTGCAAATGGTCACCTGATTTCCTCTTTTGATCACTTGAAACAGGGAGATAATGAGAGGTAAGCCTTAACAAATACTTAGCTTCTGTTAACACTGAGGAAAAATTCATTAGGAGTAAAAAAAACAGTGTGAAGAATGAACAAGTTGCTGCAGATAACAAGGCAGATTTTCAGTATTTGTGAACAAATTGCAGATCTGTTTTTTTTTTTTTGTTACTTTCTGGTTTATTCTATTCCCAATGGAAATTATGCTATATGGATGACTAGACTATTGGCAAGATTGTTACACTGGAACAGAATAGATAGATATTTTTTTTTGGTCCAGAAAAAAATATTTTCCTTGGCATATTCAACAGCATGAACACTTTGGAGATACATTATGTTTATCTATATACAGCTTTAAATGATAGGGAGCCTGAGGAATGTATAATGTCAGACAACGTGTTGAATTTTAGAAAAAAAATAATCCTTGCAATCAGAGGAAAGGAATTCCACCCTCCAAAACATACAATGCTGCTTTTGTGGCTTATGACTGTGCTTGCACTGAGGAAACTGTCTTCCCCAGTCCAGCTTGTCCCCAGTCCATAGTTGTCCATGGTAGGTAATCTCTCTGAACGAAGTAGGGTTCCCTTGTTCAGATTTGCTTCCAAAGGATGATGTGCACACCTAGAGACCAGGTACCTCATAAATACACTTGACATTTGTTTAGATAAAACTTACATTTAACAGTAACCTGTGCCAAGACTATCTCTTCCTAGTAACTGTCTGCCATAATTACTAAAGATTGTGTTTAACTGAGTGATGGCAGAATGGTTGACTTAGCTCCAGCCTTTTGGCTTTGTTGCTGAAGACCCAGGGGCCACATCTGTGGTACAATTTACAGCAGAATAGGGAGTTTCATTCATTTATCCCCAGGAGACTGAGATAGTTTATAAGCTTTGTGCATTTGATAAGATCAAAGGGCTTGAGAATGAAAGAAGTTGTTCAGATTTATTAGCATTATTATTAACTCAAATGACAGTTTATGGTCAGCGGTGTTTTACTCGATTAATGGCAGGATGTTTCAACTGCATTCACAAATGCTTCTACAAATATTTGTGGTAGAGGTGATTGACAGCTCTTTGAAGGTTTTAAAAATAAATGAGAGTCTGCTACACATGATGACTGTGCAACTTGACTGAATTATGCCACCTTTTTTTTTTTTCCCAATTTCCCACTGACAACCTGAAATATTTTCTTACCTGACAATCTATCTCATCTTTTTCATCTAGACTCAAAACAATAATGGAAACTTGCTTTAATTTTTAACTCAAATGATAAACCATCTTAGAACCTCAGTTAGTGTGCTTCAAATCCCAAATTGCTTCACCAACTGCTGGGAGGTTGGTTTGGACTGATACCTTAACACAAATTATTGCTAACCTTTTTCTGAAATTCACAGAGAATTAAAGCCTACAAAATCAATTAACATTTCATGTCCCTATGATTTAATTATGACAAAAACTTCAAGCATGTCAACTAGCATTTTAACATCAAAGCTTTGGACTCTAATTTAGGCAAATACTGCTATAATTATTGGTATGTACCCTAATGTTCCTGAAAAACTAGCAAAGCTCTAAAAGTCTGGTGCACATATGGATAACTAGGGATGCAATATGGTTGAAAGGTCTAAAAGCCACTCAGAATTAGGACATATGTATTCAATATACAGGAAAATAATTTTCTTTGTATGTATTATATACATGGTTTGCCTTTAAAAAAAAAATAATCAGGAAGTGGTGTAATTTCAACACTAATGTTCTCAGGTAAATTTCCAAAGAAAATAGGTATGTTCCTGTTGTGTTCCTTGAATCTAGTATCACAATCCTTAAGAAGTTGGACAGATTTCTTCATAAAAATAAAAACAGTGTAGTTACAAAAGAGAATTGCTGTGATATTTTTGAATTATAAAACCTTTGTGCTTCACATAGTCACAAAGAACTGGAATGAGGAGCATTCAGTTTAGAGATGATTTCCTGTTTTCACAGTTTTTAATTCTGCTATTGTTTCAACGCAAACCATATTTTCTCTGTTCTTTTCTTTCTTGGATGCAAAACCTTAGCATTAGGTCATAAAAAAAAAAAAAAATCAGTAAAATCATTTTATTTAATGCTTCTTCACTTACCAAATCTCTCCAGACACTTTTGTTAATGGATTTATTATTAACCTTTGCCAGATAAAATCTAACAACAAACAAGCCAAAAATCTTTGGGCCCTTGAACACAAAATTAAAATAACCCTAACTTATGGTATATTGTTTTCAGCTTACTGTGAGTTACCTCTTGAAATCAACTTTCTCTATACAATCAATATACTAATGCTCAGCAGTCTTCTACAGAACTGCCATTTGACTTTGTCATGGTTTGTTGTAGTTACGCAGTCTCATCTTTCTCTAGCCTCGGGGAAGCACTTTTTCCTTTCTGTTCCTTCCTTTTCTCAGCAATTTGTGAGATTTCCATCCATTTTCACCAGGCAGCAAAGGTGAAAGCATTTCTGTAACGAAAACATGTTTGAGAAGAATAGAACAATTTACAATGTCATAACATTATGACACTGGCATCACAACACAACGCGTGAACGCTCTGCTCCCAAGCAAGGAGCACACCACAAACCTGCTCCTGGCAGGGTGTCAGAACTGCTCCTGACTTTTCTTGTCCCCTGCTGCAAAACATATAAAAACTTCAATTCTCATTATCCAGCACTATTAGGATAAAGGGTGTCAAAAAGCAAGGGGAAATGGGTGAGGCTGTCTTCAGGCTTTTAAGGAAAATTAGCCATGTCACTGAGGGTTTTCTGGTTTTAGTTAAGAGCACCAAAGTAATGCTGTTCCTGGGGCTTAACATTCATGATACACAGTTTACTTTTTGGATAGCAGGTATTGAGGATTGATGATAGGGTCAAATCTGCTTTCAGCATCTCATGATCCAAAGTTGGCCCAGTGAATCAGGCATGATAGCTGTGTAACAGACAGCTGCAGGGAAGACAACCCTACAAACTGCTGAACATCAGGCACCGGGCCCCAGGGTTTAAGATGACTGCCATGTTGTATTTCATGGGTTAATCAGAGTTTCATTCAGCCACATATAGCTTGTTCTTCTTCTACAAGCTAAGGAAGCTGCTACCTTCAAAACTCTTTACGTGTTTTCACGTAAAGAATGGATGTGAGCTCCTATCCTGTCCCCAAGCTCTACCTTTGCTTTTCATAACACTGATGGCTGATCATACAACCTGTCATCTCTCTAGGACAGCCCTGTTGCTAACATTGGTAGAGTGTGTGAGGGAAGTTTACCAAAGTAGCACTGCAAAACAAATTCATCTAAGGTATGAGTAACAGCCACGGGCCACAGATGAGATGTCTGAATTATCTGATGATCATCAAGAAAAAAGGTCACCCTAGCCAAAATCAGATACATTCTGAGCGACCATGGAACAAAAAGGGTTTAAAAATGGTGCTTTGCACTTCTTAACCAAAGGACTCAGGGGGGTTGCAGTCCACACAAGAAAGATCCATTCCTCAAAGAGTTGGCATGGAAAAGCTAAATGTAGGTATGCAAGCTCTGTGGACGTCAGGTCTAAGCCTCACAAGTTAGACCTTGCTCTGCAGGTTGTCAGAGCAGATGGAGTATTTTACAGGTGGATGGTTAGCATTTTGTATCAGTAGAAGTTATTTGGCATTAGAAAATTCTTTTTGGTACTGATGATTTTGCTTAAGCACTTGAAGCAGGAGTTACTCACACTAGCTCAGTACGCTGTGGCTGCAGCACTGTGTGTGCACTGTCAAAGGGATGACTATTAGTGGCTGTCCAGCACAGCCGCTGTTCCGCTTCCACCCTCCATCTCCTCAAGCTCTGAACTTTCTGCCATGGGGGTCAGGGAAAGAGTGAAGACAGAGGAAATGGAAGTGGTGCAAATCTGGCAGTGCTATAAATCAGTCCCATTACATCGAACTCTATGGGGCTGACTACCAGCAACTGGTCTGTGTACAGCATGGAGAAATCCCTTCCACAAACAGCAGCGTTGGCAAATAAATACTTGGGAGTAATGATGTAAGGCGGAAGCCTAAGCATCCACCCTGATTTCTTGCCACTGAAAATTTTCTAGTGCTTTATAAAGAATGGCTAGAGTGGTACTGCTTATTTAGGTGCATGTGAAGCAGAAAGAGACAAGGGACTTCCTTGTTTTGATCAGTGGGAAAAGAAAAAAAAAAAGAAAATAAAACCCAAACAGAGAAAAAATCTGTTCTAGTATAAACATTTTGAATGCCTGCAGCTATCATATAAAAGATATATGTAGAAACTTGATTCTTGTTAATCCCAATTGTGTCCTAGTTGTTGATTAGCAAACTAAACTAGTGGTGTTGAAAATCTTGCCATTAAAGGATTTCATGGGAACAAAGGAGCATCCTACCTTGTCCAGCTAACAAAAGGACTGACTTGAATGCCTAGAGTCCACCACCCTCTTCTTCAAAGGTGGCTCCATCAATTTCTCCATCATTAGTGAGAGGATGGTGTAACTGGTTGAGCTTAGCTAGCCAGTTGTGGGTGTCAGATACAATGTGTTGTTCAGAGCCAGCTCTCAATAGCATTTACTCTCCAGTGTACGTTATGAATGCCTATAGACCTCCAAAACCCCTTGATCTGTACAGCTGCTTGCTCTCCCTAAAACAGGGTAAGGGCTAAGTGCTGTGATCTAGCCCTTTGTCAGAAATAGAGACTCATTCACAGGAGAAAGGTAAACATGCTTCTAAACAGTTTGTGGTACTGTGTGTTTGTGCAGGAAACAAAAAAGCCTGTCTGCTGCTTTGAAAACTGAGGGGATAGTTCCTTTCACAGTCATTAAACCTCAGTAAGGATATTTTAAAAATAATCAATTGTTCTAGTCTGAGTGAAATAAAATGTCTTGTTGACTCTGCATTGTAAAAGCACATTTGAGATTCACCTTCTTTTAGATATCTCTGTTGATTTGATTTAACAGGACATCTTTAATGGCTTGCTATGAGAAGAGAGAGAAGTGGTGTGTGGCTGAATTACACCGTGTGCCAGGATGCTGAGGCTCAGCAGAGATAAGATAACCTCACAAATAAACAACAGATGGCTGATGGCCTAATGCTTTGCTTTGGGTGAACATGACAGGGATTTATTCTTTCAACCTGGAGAAGGAGCCTCAGAAAGGCTGAAACGGCAGAACTGCATGACATGTAGGCAGACACAGTTCGTTATGGGGATTTGGTCTGAGCAGATGTTAGTAGAATACAGATCTATTATTAGGCATCTGCTTCCCATCTCAGTTACACGATGCATAAGATTTAGATTAAATTCCCCAAGGAATGCCTGGATCACTTACCAATTTGTACGTGCACATCTCTATGTGCCTGTCTTTGAATTCAGATGATGGGATGCATCCTGAGCCAGGTTAGAGATGTGCATTTGTAAAGTGACAGTAATGTAACTGGAGGCAGCATCTTATCTGTGTTCTCACTGCATAGAGAACTATAGCGATAACCCATTAGCCAAGGATTAATATCCAAAACGGGCAAAAACCTCTGTGTTGTGTGAGTAAGTGGCATGGATTCACCCACTGAGAAGGCTGCGATGTGTAAATGTTCTGTAGGTATAAACAACATGGATCAGGATTTCTGATGCCTCATCTCCATTTCCCTACAGTTTAGGTATATACAGGATTGGTGCTATGGATGACTTCATGTCAGCCTCTGCTGGACTTAAGACAGGAGCTTGTCCCAGAGAGCTGGAGCCACTGATGGATGCCTTGCCAAGAATAGCACAGCCTGGGTCAAGGATATAATCGTGTTTTACCAACATCCCCCCAGCTCCCTCAGGTCCCTTCCCTCACTTCTCCGCTCCCACCAAACTATTTGTGAGGTGAGGGGAAAGGCTATGAGGAGTGAATTTCCCTTAATTAACAGTCCCACTCTGAATCCTTAGAACAGAGAGAGAACCAAAGTTTCTTTATTCAGTAATGCTGCACAGCTCTACCCCGGCAGCAGTGTTCAACACTCCTAAAAGCAAGAGGGCCATAGTTTCCTCTGCTCGATCTCTCTAAGAGACAAGTTGTGTGGAAAGTGAAGGGAAATTAGCTCACCAAATTAGAGAAAGTATCCTAAAGCCAGCATCTCAGTCCCTTCTCTTCTAATATTTGGTAATAGATATGGTTTAATGCAGGAAAGGTGCTGCTCTAGATGCATCTCAGGGCTAGCTGAGGCTGTTGTGATATCTACTGGGTTGCAGTGGAAGGGAGAGGGATACGGAACTTTAGCAACAGCAAATATGATAAATATGTATAGCAAAATTCTGATGAGATCAAAAAAATCCTAATGTATCCCTCAAATTGTACTTCTCCAAAGCAATTTCAGGCTAGCATAAGTTGCTCTATTAATAAATAAATATACAGATATAACAAGCAGTTCTCTCTCCTTACACAGAGAATCTCAGGAGTGAAACGTAACCACTGAGGTCATTCTTTTGCCTTTGAATTCTCATGATCTTCTGCAAAGCAAAAAAGTACATTAATTCGTTGTTCTTGTAAAATTCTTTGCCATGTCATTTAAGGTGGAAACTACTGTGTTTAGGACTGCGTGTATGTTACCAAAGTTAGTAGCACGTAAGTGTGAACAAGCTTTCACATCTGATCCCAACTAAAGTAGGAGAAAAGGTATCAAAATTCCAAAGTTTACCCAAAAGTTGTGTTACCTCCATGGTGAGCTGGGCCTGCATCCTAGGTGTGCTAATGTAGGTGAGAGGACCATGCTTTGTGACTGAAGGCAATGTCCAGCTCATTAGTAATTCAGTTCTTCAAAGTGTGTCAGGATTTGGGTTATTGTACCATTGAAACCATCCTAGTACAGGATTTCTGGTAGAGTTTTGGGGCTGCACATCTTGTAGGCTGACTTTACTGATCAATCTGAGCATGTAGTCACTGTCGGTCCAGGATTTCCAGGTGTTCATCAGCTTTGCCAGACCGACAGCTACCTCTTTTTCTACTTGGACAAGTATCCTAGCTACTCCAAACAGTGCTCATGGGGTGGAAGGGAAAAGTGGACATCTCTTTCCTGTTCTTTCTGTAACTATAAATCAGTCTCATATGCTCATATGATGTCATGATAACAGCAATATCTCTTCCAGCTGTTGTGTGGTTACAACCTTATTTAATTGTGTTGTACTTAATTTTTTTCTGACTACTGGGTCAATCTCTTTAAAGGTTTGAAGACAGATGAGGTGTGACAGTAACATAATAAATCCTCTGGAGAAAGTCTTCTCTCTAAGGAGAGGGTGGAAAGGGATGGGTAGAGATCTGAGATCCCTGTAACCTTTTGCAGGTGGGAAGGGAAGTTAATAGCTTGGGGACTAGTCAACAAACTATTTCAGCCCTGAAAAAATCAGTGTCAAAGGCCATTGCACTGATCCAAAAAATGCTGAGGATTATTAAGTTTTCCATTTTCATTTTCAGTACTAAAAATCATTCTAAGTGGAGAGAAAAAATAAATACAAAAATGGGAATGGGGAATAAAGCCCTTTTCATGAGAAGAGATGTAATGAGCAGAGAAAATTGCCTCTTTTCATTATGGCCTTAGGCTTGACCTCATGCTCTATCTCACAAGCTGCATTTTTCATTATTATCCTCAGAAATATCTTATATTCCATGTGCTTTTTCTTTCTATTGAAGAAATTCAGACAATGACGGCAATGATGACAACGAGGAATGCAGATTTATGGAACCTAACCTGTAGCTGTTGTTCATCCACTCAAAGCTTAAAAAAAACCTGAGTGTGTTTCTCTCCCAGCATTTGTAGTCAATTAACACTTTTCACCTTCAGCTGACAATATTTCAGATTAACAACGACAGATACAGTTTACTCAAAGCAGAGCTGTCAGATGCAGAAATCCCGGTTTTCTTTCATTTTTTTAAAAAATGAAGGGGATAATCTTTATAGATAGATAAAGCAAGTAGGAGTCTACCCTACCATAGTTTGCAGATGGCATAAAAAGAAAATGTCAATCTTTTATTAATCACCAACAACAATTGTTTCTTGTTAAACTTGGCAAGAGCATTATATCTAAGTCTCTCAGTATTTTACTGAGGAGTTAGAAGCTGATGGTGAAAAGTAGCAAAAGTATCTATATCTCATTTAGAAAGTACAATATAGTCAATCCTGAGTACAGCATCAGACTTCACTAGAAACAAGGGCATTTTGAAGAATGAAACTGATGTAGCTAAAAATCTTAAATTAATGATATAATGCCATATCCAGCTAAGGAGATCTAGAATGCAGAAGTGGCCAGAAATATGGAATGAAATGAGCTTGAACAAGGAGAAAAACATCTGATTTTTTAAAATGTCTATATTCCATCTTTTTCTTAGGAGATCAAATCTCACTACCTGTTAGTCTTCACCACCATGCACCATTTTGGGAGCTTGAATCCAAATTGCTTATCAGTCATAGCCTTGAGGGCTTATTTATAATCCACTGTTTTCCAGGATATGGTTTGAGGTTATGTTGTTGGGGTTTTTGTGGCTTCTTTTTTTCTTTTTTGTGCTGATCTGGTTCAGCTGTGCATTGTTTGAGTATGAACTCTCAAATCTCTTCTAAGATGGGTAGATCACTTATCTGAAGTTGAATAATTTAAGGATTTAAGGTGCTCCTAAGAAACATGGTTTGGAAGAGCTGACACATTTTGAAAGTTTGTTGACACCATGCATCTTTAACAGAAGTTGACAAGACAGAGCTCCTGCTCTTCCAAGTCTCTTTATGTGGTCTTAAAAAAGCAAAATCACTTTCCCTACTTCTGCTTCTGCCAGGATCAAATATTCATCATTAGACAAGATACCATGTCCATTATTTTAGGTGGGGGTGAAGTGACCATAAATCCCATAACACATCCAAAAGGCCTAGCAAGTTTAAATCCCTGTTTGTGAACCACTGCCTCACAGTGAAAGATTTGCAATTGAAGAGGAAAGACCTTCTCAAGCAAGTGTTTTCCTTATTGACATGATCTTTTATTGTTTATTCATGCTCACTATAGCAGGGAAGACCTATTTTCCTCCAAACAGCCTATTTATACTGCTTTCTAATTTTCCATTTCAATGGCTTTGTGACTTGTCCTTCAGCTTTGCAGAGTTTTCTTTGCTAGAGGAGTTTTCCTCCTCTCACAAGCTGAGAGGTACAACTTGAGAAAGAGAACAATGTAGATATTTTTCCAGTTATGCCAGGTAAAAAAAAAAACAAAAAAAACCACCAAAAAAAACCCAACCAACCAAACAAACAAACAAAAAAAACCATAAGGTGTGACCGTGATTTTTGTAGTTCCTGGAGATGTCCTGCTGGCCAGCCAAGTGATTTAAGCCTCAACTTAAAAAGTATTAATGAAACAGAAAGGAGTACGAATGAAAAGCCATCTCTAGAGCACAATGGATGCAGTAGTTTTTGCAGCTGTTTTGCAGGTACAGGAGAGGTATGTCTGTGCCTATTTGGACTTCGCGAGAGTGAAAGACCCCGTGGACTCAGGCTCAGTGACACTGTGGTTGAGTAATCCAGCTCCATACCAAATGCTGACATAGCTTGTTTCACTTTTTCAACCAAGTGGTTCCTATAATTTCTCATGAAAGCAAAGTGATACACAAAAGAAAAATAGATTATTACTTCCTTCTGAGGAAACACTGTGAGTTAGAAACACCCAAAGGAAACCTTGGGTGATTTCTGGAGCATGCAAAATCTAGGTAGTTCCAAAAGGATTAAAATTCTGGCTGTTCAGTGAATTCACTACTGTTGTTTAGTTTGGGGGTAGGTTTTTTTGGTTTTTTTTTAGGATATGCTACAAGACAGGGAATTGCTCCATATAGGGAAAGTAAAGTTCTGCTCTTGAAAGCACATTATAAAGGTGATTAAGCTGTTCCAGAGAAAAGAGGTATCCCCAGTGCTACTTTCTCTGTGGAAATTTAAGGCCAGATCCCTCTGATGCAAACTGTGCTGTCTGCAGCTTGAGGCACTGGGGACAAAAGTCACAGCCACTACCTTTGTCATCACACCAGTTACCTTTTCAGCCTTTCATGTGATGCAAAGATTTCTGAAGCTAGCTTTTATTACTCTGGCTGCTCAAAGTTCCAGGCTGCTTAAGGAGCTAGAGACTACAAAACATAATGTTCATTTTCTACTTTCACCTGTCTGTGCACACATCATACAGAGGACTGAGAAGGGCTTGTTATTGGTTGCTCTGGTAGATTTCTACCTACTCCACGTGAAGCCTCAATACAGACCATGTTTATTTACTCTATGAGTGCCTCGTTAATGGATGGGAACCAGTCCATAATCAATGTCCTTATCATATAATCATAGAATAATATAGTTTGGAACGGAACTCAGGAGGTCTCTAGATTGACCTCCTGTTAAAAATAGGGTGAGCCCAGCTTTACCAGAGATTTATCCAGTCAGGTTTTGAAAAATTCCAAGGATGGAGACTGCTCCAATGCTTGTCTGCCCTCATTTTGAAAAAAAATTCTTCTTGTACGTGGCCTGAACCTCTCCTGATTCAGTTTATGACTATCTTTTTTTCTGTTGTTCCATCCTGCTCCTCAGTGTAGAACCTGGCACTGTCTTCTCAACCTCTTTCTTGTAGGTATTGGAAGGTTAGGTGACTCCTAAGCTTTTACTTCTCCATCCTGAAGTTGTGTTTAGGCAATTTTCCTTCGTTAGTCATTAGTGCAACAGTCAACTAACACCAAGGTTTTGGTTATGGTTGTTGTGTCTGTTTATTTAATAATTTGATATGTGTTATAAGTAAACCAAATTCCCCTGTCACTAAAGCACTACTAGGGTGACCCACAAATCTATAAGCATTCATCAGTCTAGTCCCTGTTTAGCCAGATAGAAATTCTCTGTGATTCAAACTTACCTTTTTAACATGCAAACATTCTACTGCAGCTTTGGAGGCAACACTCCTCTGCCTCAGCAATGCACTCCAGGACCTGCTGTTTCTTTGAAAATGTGGTGGGACCTGACACAGAGATACTTATTCACTCATGGGGACACAACATCTGTGAAGGGATGAAGACAATTTTCCTAGCAGGACTATGTTTTGGAAGACTTTTTAAAAATTGTTTCAGGAATAAGGTCATCGCTCACTGGCTAAGAAATCTGTGTGTGAATAAGGAGATGTGATTTCAATTCTCTATTCCACTATGAATTTGTTAGACTGCATGGGTCTAAATAACAAAGCAATTAGCTAATCATTCTTCATAGCCAAAGAAGGAAAGCAGGGACTTCCAGTGAATGATTCCATCCTAAACCAGACACTTTAGGACAGTTCAGCCCCATAAGTACCTCTTTTTGCCTAACGACTCTTAAAGAAAAGCCTAGTTTCCCTACTTAGGTGCACACACCTACATTTCAGACTTCTAAAATTAGGTGAGATGATCTTACTCTCAGTTTTTCTGACCCTCAGTTCTTGCTTGTAAAATTGTTGGCTGTGTCTCAGGAAAGGATTAACTGGAAGGATAAGAGCCCTAAGGATTTTGATGCATCTAGGTGCCATGTAATAGTGGGAGGCTAGGGACTGTGGTTTAGTAATGTATACGTATCCAGAAAGGTGTAGATAATGTAGCTGCGTTCAGTGAAAGCAGTACAAAGAATATGATGGAAAATCTGTAGGTGAGGTCCTCTTCAGAAATAGGCACAATTCACCTCCCAGCTTCTCCCTCCAGATCTGTGCATGGAGAAGGTGGTACTGCTTCTCTATGCAGGCGAATCTGTCTTTCAGCAGCAGCACCATGCTAAAGAAGAGGAACCAAATTAATGAAACTCAGAAATTCACCTCAGCTTCCTCAGTTCTAAAGCGTGCTTTAAATTTTTATGTGGAATGGTGTGGTGGGTATAATGTATGATTCCATTTCAGGTAATTACATTTTGCCTGCTTAAAATTCACCCTGTACATTCCACTGGGAAAACTATTCTTCATTTCTCCCTCTTGCACCCCCCTGGGTAGGTACTATTGCTGTCAGAGTGGCTGCTGTGTGCCACCCCCATGCCCTCCACGTACATACATACACAAATTGCAATGATGTTAGATTGAGCCCTGTATATGTAGATTTTTGTCCTGCCTGTGACTGAAATTGGTTGGAATTGCCTGGGCGTAGCTGAGAGCAATATTTGACCTGCAGTTTTCAAATCACAGGGAATGAAAAAGGCTGTGAAAATTCAGTATTATAGTGAGTCTTTGTATCTAGATAACAACTTTTTATCAAGGATCCAGAATCCTATAACTCTTCCACATCCCCCAGTGAAGCAGACAAATATAATTTGATGAATTGTGAGACCAGGTGATCTGAGGCAGGGAGAGTCAAAGCAACTTGCCAGCTACCAGGGAGCGTGAATGGAGTCAGAGTTCTTGTAATATAGTCTGAGCTGCTCAGGAAGGTAACAGCCTCCCACCTGTACGACATGGTTCTACAAAAGGTGACTTAATTGGTCTAGTTTGCCAAACACCCCAGGAGGACTCATATGGTCACTGCCAGTTGAAAGAGGTAGTAACCAGAAGCAGACAGGGGATAGGTTGTCTTAAAGCTCCCACCAAACTGCCAACACTTTTTAACTAGGCACTTAGTCAATGGAAAGACATGGCTAAAACACAAATGGATACCAGCTTTTCCCTCTCCTGCCAAACACATGCACAGAGCAAGCCTTATTCAATGGCCCTCAAGGCTACTCCCAAAGTTTATCTGGGTTTAAAACTCCCTAGATGTGCATGGGCTTTTGGGTTTGTGATTGGTTTGGTTTGGTTTGTTGGTTTATTTTTGTTTTGTTTTGTTTTTCTGTACTGCTGTGTCTGTCTTCCCAGGCAGCTACAGCATTGTGATGTGTGCTAGCACGGGAGCCTGCTCCCCATGAAATGAAGCAAGAAGACTCAGGTGTTCACTCTGCAGACTGTACTGCTTCATTCTTCTCCTACATTCCTACAAGTGAACAATTTTTCTCATTTTGATTTCTCTCTCTTCTCTCCCCTATCATCCCTTCCCCTTCCCCCCACCCCCCAAATCCCTTGCAAATGTTTCCTTCTCAAGATATATTTACATTTTATTCATGACTCTGTCAGGATTAATTTCAGCACTTCATGCTGCCTGTGACTCCTCATGTATAATGAATGAAGCAGCAGCTGCTGCAGCTGACAGCCTGGGCACTCCAAGGGCATATGTGCACCAGCATCATTGGCAACTTCTTACCAGAAAGGATTTTAATGCCCCTGCTGCCTGAACCCGCACTTCTGGCCAGGGCATGCTTTAGGAAAGAATTCTGGCAGATCTAAGCAGAAGGTACTTTTCAAATTACTTTCTTGCTCTTTAACTATGTGTATTGACAATACCAAAGACTTTGGGTTCATCAATGTCTAAAGGCTATAAGATGCTGAATGCCTGAACTTGATTACCTTGGTGAAAACCTGTGGAATTACTTAGCCATCATCTCATTACTGTAAGAATCTGGAGTAACACACAGATGTAGCTGCTGTTTTTCCTTTTTCATCACACAGAATAATTCATTTATGACATAGCTCTCTAGAGGCCAAAGATAGTTTTGCACCCAATATGCTCACAGGGAGTCAGAATGATCTCTGGCTTTGCCACCAAGTTATCCATCGGCGTGTCACTTCCACTTGGTGTCACATGCTCTTCACATGCAAAATATGGGGCTAATAATATTTCTTTCTTCTCCCAGCATTTGGCCTATTTAGATTAGAAGTTTCTTTAGAGCTATGTATTAAATATTTGCACCAACCCTAACACTGGTTAGAGTTTTCAGGCCAAGCCATAATAAGTATAATCACAGTAATAAAAAAATGGTTTGCGGATCCCTAATTGAATTTCTACTCCAGCCATGTACAGCACCAAATTTGCAGTCAAGCAGAAAAAGAACTGTAGAAGTTATCCAGAAAGACATCTTTTTTTTTTTTTTAATGATGGAAAAATCAATTTTGAGGTAATTTGGAACAAGGTATTTCAGATTAACCTTTAAAGATACCAAAATATCAACATTTCTAGATGATCAAGTTTTCTTAAATAGAAAAAGTCATAATTTTAAGTTTTAGTATTTCTAATTAGTATGGACATCATTAATTTTGACTGCATAAATACTTTTAACATTTTGGCTTCTTTGCCATTTTTGCGTTGTAAATCAAATTCTAGCACAGTAGACTTTCATCTCAGACCTGAACTCTATTTTCAAACCATGTCAGTCAAAACCTTGGATGACGGAACTCTCTTTCGTCTTCACATCCTCTTGTAAACACAGCCCACAAGGTAGTGACATAGAATCCCCTCTAGTGCCATTGTTAATAAAAGCCATTCTTCCATTAAAAAAAAAAACAACCAAACAACCAAACACCCCAAAAAACCCACCCAAACCAAAAAAAGATAATCAGTGTTGAATCTTACAAGTCTTAAATCTTCTTCCAAAATGCTGTGTAAATAGTACAGACTTAGAGAACAATTAAATGCCCAATTCCAGAGAAATTGGAATGATTAACTAGGTGAAAAACTACTCATCCAGGGAGTAAGGTTTTGTGCTCTGACTCTTGCTGACTAATTGTAACACTGTCAATTTGACAAATGAAAGAGTTCGTTAATTTTTCAGAGGTGGGAAAAGTGAGGCCTGTGATGTGCAGATGGTTTGTCATAGACTCAGTCACTGGAAACATCAGGATCATCACTCAGAAGGATTCTTAGCCTGCAGCACTGCATAGAGTCCGGTATGTTCAGTTGGTATCAGCAGCCCGAAATAGTGAGGCACCACCCCAAAGAAAGCATGTACTTTAATGATGGACTTTGCAGAGGAAATGGCTCTGGCCCTTCACTCTGTCCACTCCTGCAAGGGAATGCAGGACCACTATTCTTTACAGAGTTTGAACAAGGGATTATTTCCAGCTCACTTGTCCAGTATTTTGTTAAAGCAGTTACACCCAATTACTGTGATTTCCACTAATTCTCCCTTCCCACAGTTCTTCTGTACTTGCATCTGCATTTTTTCCTTCTACTAGCTGAAGACAATGCAAGGGAAATTGTCCCTTTCACAAACCAGACAAGTCTTCAGACAAGAGTTCAGATTCGTTTGGATAAGCTGTCACCTAAGTAATTCTTCTTTACTCATGTGTTGTACCCTTTCCAATTTTGTAACCAAAACAGGTTGAAGAGAATTTATTGAACAGGAGAATCCAGGTGCTGGCAACTCAGAAGATGCTAGTTTCCTATTTTCAAGTGCTAAATTTTGGAAAGGTGGTGATCAGGACACTAACCAGATCTGATCCCCCACGCGCAAAGTTGTTCATCCTTGTGATTATCAACTGCAAGATAACTCCTCTTTTGTGAGACTTAACAACCTGGCCATAGTCCAGGATCTACTGTTAATACATTCAACATACAAATTCTAAAATACACCCGGCTTTTTCATATGACTACTGTATTCTTTATCGGTTCCCATAACGATATGTGTTGTTGCTATGCGCAGTTAAACACTGAAGGACTGCTCTGCACTCATGTGGATATTGCTATTTTCTGTGCTGCATTTTCTGCTATATAAAGTGCTAGATTCATAATTCCCAATTTGTGAAAGTCTTTATTTCCTCTTAGGGAAATAAAGCCAGTCACACATATCCTGACTCCCACAAGATGCTGAAAAAAGACCTATTTTTGCATAATTCACTTCTTGGACCTTCACATGCCTCAGCTCAGGATGCCTTTGATTTTATTGTATCTGGTATCTGTCAATAGCATGTCTTTATAGAAAGCCATGAGACCCCCAGCAGAGGTTGTAAAAATATTCTTAAAAGCTGAAAGGGCATGAGTGTAACATAAGTCTTCTAACTTTCATATTCTTACGTGGAAAGGTCATTCTGGTGCTGAGTGCCTCTGAGAAGAGGACCTTCTTTGTACTGAATGTCTCCCTTATCCTCCTCTCATTTATTTAGATGTATTTATATCATAATGCCACTGGTTGTTTGGCTGTTTGATCCTAGCAGGAAGGAAATTAAATTGTTCATTTTTCTGTCATGGAAAAATAATGGAAAATCCTGGGGATTGTCATTCTAGTCATTAAACAAAACAACTTGTCAAGAACAGGATGGTTATCTGTCCCTGGACCCTCCTACCCGCACCTACCTGAGCTGGGGGAGGTGTGTGGTTCCATTTCTCGTGGCTTGCTTCAACCAGGCCTATCTGAAAGACTTTCAGGAATAAGTAAGTCAAACTCAGCAGAAGTGACAGAGTCCAAAAGTAGATGATATTGAGTGGATTTTAAAAGGGGTGACTATGTATGCAGTAGATATGCTGACTTCTGACATCTTCTACCCCTGGGGTGGTCTATGCCATTAAGTACTGCTCTGAGCAAGGAGAAGGGAGGCAGGCATATCTGCTGATCTTGGTTCTGACTCTTCTCCTATTTGTTCAGTTTACTGTAGTGTTTAATGAAGGGCAGTTTATTCTTTTCTACTTTCAAAACTGTAACTACAGAAATTTGCTCACTGGTGGCAAGACAGTCATTGTCTCAAAACTGAGCTAGAGGGGCTGAGCAAGCCTTGCTTATTGCTGTCAGGGAACCAGCCAGACTAACCTCGTATAGTCACATAGGTTGAAAAGTTGAACTAGATGTATGTATATGGCTATATACATATATGTATTTAAAAAGTTACCTTTATTTTCAGTTTGCTAACAATCCCTAAACCAAAATATTATAGCTTAAGCAAATTTGGTACAGAAATGCTGAGCTTATTAGAGTTCAGGATTTTAAAAAGTGCTAGAAAAGGTTCCTGGGCACTCAAATCTAATTGCTCATACTGACAATCACTTGGGAATTAGCAGGGGCTACAAGCCTCTTGCAACAGGCAGCCTGGATGAAACTACCCTGTTGGAAGGATAAGAGAATTCAACTGTACAGATGTACACCAGTTTGTAGCTGTTCTTCTTGGTGCTAAAGAGAGTACTGGCATAATTAATTTATGAGCATAAGAGGCAAAATCAGAGCATCTCTATAGCTACATGCAGCTCTTTTTTTTCCTTTTTTTTTTTTTTTCCCCCTACAGAATAGATAAGGTTTTTGCTGCATGCAGGTTTCATTTGTTCTTATAAATTCAGAATAACAAGACAGAAATTAGTGCAAGTAATCCTGATGGGCCAGTGGCAAAAGAGATCAGAGATATATGTTAAATTGTGTTTCACTTTTTCACTCCTGTTTCACCTTAGACTAAGGTCTAATATCACAAATATTAAGTATCACCTTACACATAAAATATCTAAACATGGGACCAATCCCCTCAAATTACCCAGCAGACTGCTTTTCTATTCAGAGCTTTAGCTTCAGTAACAGTCCTTATTGAGTAAAAGGAGACTGCAGGCAGTATTTCTGCAGGCAGTATTTAGAGTGCACTTGATTGCATTAATACTTGTATATAGTGTGTTACATAAGCAGAAAATGATTAAGGCACATTTGTTGAACTGTAGCAACTGTTGTTCTTACCAATAATAACAGCCACCATTATGCATGTGAAATGCAATCAGATGCTGTGCTTCAGGATGTCAGATGATGATGATTGCTTCTGTTACTGAAGGTATGCAGAGGAGGGTCAGAAAGCAATTTCGTGAAATTATGTATTACCATAATTTCAGGGTTGAAGGAAGGTGGACATGATGAACTGCTGGTCTTATAGAGAATGGCACATGTTACTAAGATCCAGGTTAGATTTGCCTTGGTGCTTCGTCTGGGCGACTAACACCTAATAAGGTCTTCCTTTTCTTTTTGTTTTGCTGTGCCATGAAGGATTTTCAGAAAAGTGGGCTTGCCTCCAAAAGGCAGCCAGATCTTAGGAGTAGTATCCTGCAAAAGTCACTGGATGAGTAAGAAAGGGTAATTCTGGTTTTGGGGCAGAGTAAGGGAAGAAATTGTAGCGAGGTGAATGCCAATATGGCCTTCAGTAAGTAGTTTCTCTCTCCTGAGCTGTCAGAAAGGTGATTGGGTCTCCGGATAACCATTTCTTACCAGAGCACTGACTGTCTGTGCACTCTCTCTTCCAAAAAGGGTAAACCTTATAATATCACGCAGGTCCATGTGACCATCCTGCTACCCACCTGCTTCTCCAGGACTGTTCAAGCCAGCTGCTGAGGCAGGTCAGTCAGCATTTTCATTTCTCTGTGGGCCATAAAGATAGGCATAGGCCTACTCTGACATACACCATCACCAAGCTAGCTTCTGCAGCCTAATTCCAGCTTTGCACTAGAAAAAGGAGCAGATTTAGGCCAAGCAACTGTCTGTGAGTGATTAGAGGCAAATGGGATTTGGCAAATATGGAGTTGGCAGGAGGCATTAGAGAAGCTCTTCGTCTGTGGGTTCCCCATGGTGCTTTGAAGGGTCATTGTGTGTACTGGCAGGATTCTCATGTTTTCTTGCTTCCTCCTTCCCAGAGGCATTTTGAGGAAGATCATTCTCTGCCACATAATCACTTCTTTCCTCTCTCCCCCCCACAGCACACCCTTTCTCTGCAGCCTTGTTTATCATGCTGAGCCGCGATGGGGGGTTTTGATCTTCTGTTTCTCCCCTGCCCTGCTTTCTCTCCTTATATGATTTTTTTTTTACAGAAGCAGATCCTTGAGAGATTTTTGATGAGTGAAATAGTCAGGGCTTCATGAATTGCTCCTAAGTCTAAATGAACTCTGCATTTAACAGGACACTTAGCAAGGGACTGAGTGAATGTTAATGGAGTGTTGGAGGAAGAGGTTCTTCTTCAGGTTTATCCTGACAGATGTCTAAGGCAAAGCCAAAAAAAGTCTTTAACTTACTACTATGAAAGAGACACCTTTCTTTGCTTGAAGAAAGGGGTAGATGCTCAAAAAACTATAGAGTCTGTGGTAGTTCAGTCTTTTCTGGCTGTATCAGATCCAAGCAAATTTCTCTTGCTGGGCAAGGGCATTTATCATATTGGGGCTGTATGGTGCATCTGGAGACCACCAGATCAGACAGACAACCAGAGATCTGAACTCCTCCTGAACTGCTGTATTCCATGTGTCTTATGGGTTAGAAACACCTGAAGGTACAAATTCAGTCAGAGAAAAATATTAGCTGGGGGCCTTGGGTGAAATTTGGGTCGTTTGTTTCAGGGCTTTGTTGAATTATTGACGGCTGTGGCTGTTTTATAACATTAACAGAGATAAGGTTTGCTGTGGAGAGTGAGATAAGGGTCAAAGAGAATTTATGTTTAGGGGGGGAACAGGGGGAAACCAAAACCAACTAGCAACATTCAGGCTGCGGGATAGAAATTTATCAAGCTAGAGTGGAGGGGAATACAGGGTAGCATAAAATGAACTTTGATTTCAAAAGGCTGAGATAGTTTGAAGAAGGCAACTGTTTTTTGCTGCAATGGGGGATATAGTTTCTCCAGGCAGAAAGACAGGCCACTATAGACCCATGGGTTGAGTATTTTGGTGTCTGCAGGTCCACCACACAGATGTGGTTCAGTCCCCATAGCAATCAGCAGAAATATTTCTACAGCTGTGTCAGAACTTCCCAGATTTCTTCTCAACAACCTGAAACCTGACTTTTCTGGCTGAGACTGTCCTGGCTCAATATCTGCCCTGGCTGCTAAATACAGTTGTATTACTGTGCCTCTATGCTGGAAGTGGATAAGTTATCCATGGGTGTGGGTGTGGATACACACTTATCTCTGCTAACAAAATCCCAGGGTTTGTCAACCAGCAGGTTTCAACTGGCTTGAGGAGTTTACCTTGTTCATACATTCTGTCTAGGTCATACATTCTGTCACTATACTGAATTATCTGAGTCAGGTTTTGCATGCTTCATCTGTAGACAGCAAATATATTGGGCAAATTCCTAATGAACTGATTATTCAGCTTAGCATTTGAGCTGCCACATTTAACATGCTTCAACCTTCATAAACGTACTGAATGGGATTACGGCTGCCAGGTTTGCTGCATCATTCCTAAAAATCAACTTAGGGGTTAATTGAAGATATAATCAGAAGCAAAAATAACTGAAGGAGGTGCTGTGATGATAAGAAGTATTTAAGTCAAAGAAATTTTTTTTATGTGTTTTGAAAGTTCATTTTCAAGAGGATTTGCTGAAAGCAAGCGTAAAGGACACAGGTGCAATATTTCCCCTAAATGCACATATAAAGTTATATATTGTATTTGGCCATTTTTAGCAAACATTTTCATATTCTCAGGTGGGTTTTCTCAAATTTTCCAACACCTTCTTCCAAAGTTGGGAATGAGGAGAAAACTGCTAGGATCTTTGAAATCAATAGTAAAATTTTCATGTGCTCTGGATATTTCAAACCTCACTGATGACATTTACAGCTACAGGAAAAAAAAAGACTGAATCATTTCCATTCATTGCAATCTCCAGACAAAGTCTCCTGCACAAAACCAAATCTTTACTATGACTATAGAAGCAACAGCTTCCATGAGTGGGTAGGTTTTCAAAGGAATTGACGACACAAGGTGGTCACTTTTTAATTATGAGATGTTTTTTCCCTTCTTGAGACAGGGCATTCCTGCTTTTAAGTTGTTCCAGGACTTGACAAGGCTCAGCCCTCTACAGCAAATCAGCACAAACTGTTTATTGGAATCAAGGCCCCAAATGAATTAATCATCTGTATAGAATATATGGTAGCTAGATAGTTGGGTTACATTTCTACTTCATAGAATGCTGAAGATCAAAAGCTGACTCCCAAGGACCAAATAATAGCCACTGGGAGATGAGAAGATCTAAAAAGAAAAATAATCCAAGAAGGCCACTTAGAAGATTAATTGGTATGCTGATTTATAAAAATAGCTACCTCTCATCAAATTTACAGATGTTTCTTGGTGTCTGGAAAAGGGAAAAAGTCCCTTAATTTGGGAGGAAGACAGAGTTATCAGTGGAGAGACATTAATACAAACCATTTGATAGAAGGGAAGGTCATATGAAAATGCCCTCATATGTCAATTGTTAAGGGATACAATGCAAAAACTGCATATAATGCTCACTAGATAACAAGCCTTCAACAGTGATCACGACTGTTAACATGACTCAGAGACAGCTGTAGAAAGATTTCTGTAGACTCTAGTGAACTTCAGCAGACTGCTGTTTCTATTTTATGATCTCTTGACACCATGAAGCCACGTTGCGGAAATTGCTCTTCCTGGAAGATGATTTTCACTCTATGGTTGACAAAAGCAAGATGTTTCTCCTGCCATTCCTTTTTGGTTTATGGCTATTAAGGAGTGTCTCTTCACACTCCTGACATCAGGTCTGTGATCAGAGCTGGAAAGCTCTTCCAAGTATGTTTCCTGGTCTCTCAAATGTGATGTCTATATCTTCAACAGTTATTCATATAGCACAGAAAAGGTGGATTTATCCACAATTTTCTCTCCTTTCTGGAAGTCTACTACCTTCCATCTTACATGATATATCACTAGATTTTGCCAGAGAGGGGCAGGAGATGAATAATATAGAAAAGGACAAAACTGGAACCTCCAGATACCCCTAGTTGGCATTACTATTTACTGAAATTCAATCCACATTGCCATCCTCCATTATTCTTCTATTAAGACCTGAGTTACAGCAATGACAATAAAAATTGCTACAGGCATCTCTTAATTTTCGGGACACTTTGCTTTCAGTTTGTCACTTTACTGTTTTTTATAAATTTGTTTTCTTGAGGCACAGTTCCATTGTTTTCAGTTGTAGACGGGAGATGTTATCACTTCTAGAAATTGAATCACCAAATGTCATGTTGAATGATCAGAAATGTTCTAAGCACTGTGAGCACTCATGCAAATCTTTGTTGAGAATCTTACTGAACATCACCTAAGAACTCATCAGCACTCATGTGTCCAGAACAGTATTTGACTCTTTAAAATCAGGCAACCACTCACAGTCTTTCTGAAGTTTATACTCTTTCACAGAAGGTTACTGGGAAAGATATGTGTTTTGTAACGCAGCTGTCCACTCTAATAAGTAGCTCTTCTGCAAGGAGATTGTATCATGGCAAATCCCATTGACAAATTTGTTTTCCCATTAGCAAAGGGTATAATGTAGTGATTTTTTTTACATATAATAACTTCTTAATTGCCTTTGGGTCATGCCTCCCTTTCTAATGTCCCTGTCTCCATGTTATGAACATATCTCAGTGAGCAAAGAGTGCAGTGATTTTTTGGATATCAAAACTCTAGAAAGCTTCCACATAGTCCACAAGAGCTAGTGAACTGAGTGTTAGCCTAGGCAACAAAGTTTTTCTATGAAAGGTTTTATCTTTGAAAGAGTTAATTTTATGGATGAATTGTGTATTAATTTCTCTGTTTGTGCCAGCACTGATCTGAATGTTAATTAACATTAGAGAGTTAACAGATGCTTCATTGATATTTATTGTACCTGTTCCTTTCAATTGCTAATGTATAAATTGTAGAAAACAAATGAAATTAATCAAAGTAGAAATTTGGCTCTGGAAAAGAAGTCGTGTTGCTTGGTAACAAGTACCCTGTGCCTGCCAGACATTGATCATATTCCCCTGCTTTGTTCAGCATTCAAGTCAGAAGATAACTATTATCATGGGACTGCATGAAGTTTATCATGCAACTGCATAAACTGGCTAAATGAGTAGTTATGGATGTTACTGACTCCTATATTGGCCTTTCTTGAGCCTTTTCTTCTGGACACCTCCTTTATCCAGAGTATGATAATTTCTTATTTCTACTGTGTTACACACACCATTAATCTTCCTTCTTGTCTTAGTTCTTGCTGTCACTTTCTTTTATAGCCGGAAGGGACATAGCACTGCCAAACAAGAAGCCTTCTGTCCTGTAATCTGGTGACAGCACAACATATCTGTTCCTAGCAGGGCAGCTTCAGGGACTGTGCTCCCTCACAAATATCAACCGAGAAAGAAGGTTAAGAGTAAACCCATCAAACAGGAAAATGCAGAAGAAACAAAAAAAAAAAAAATGTATACATATAGAAGTAGCTACTGTCTGTAGTGGAAGTAGTTCCTTGTTTGTTGAGTTGCCGTACATTTTTAGCCTTGCCTCATGGATTTGAAGATTTATTTGAAGTCCCCAGGGGATGTCAAAAACAGATCTAAAAGTTGTGAGAGCATGGGGTAGATGGCAGAATGTGGGAACTTCCACCCAACACCCAACTATACTTTCACTTTCTCTAAGTATTCCCAACAGAGATCTTCTCTGTGAATACGTCATGAATTAAAAGCAATAATCAGATGGGAGACAGGAATAGTAATACTATGCTGTATGGCATAAAAGAATAGCTAGAAGTACTAAGGTAAAGTATCGTGAGGCTGGGCAGGAAAGAGAGCTGTTGAAGGAAGCAGAAAATGAGATGCATCTTGTTCAGTACAACTCAAACAGGTGCACAGAGGCCACAGCAAGCCTCATCGAGGCAAAGCTGTCAATGTGATCTGGAGCAGAAAGTAGCGTTCTGGTGTGTGTACACTGAAAGAAAATTTCTCTGCCCTTGGCATACATTATTTCACTGTCCAATGCCCTGTATATGTGTGTGTTGATCCAACTTCTTCTGAAATGTGCATCAGCTTCCAGAAGTTTACATGAATCTGTAGTTACTGATGGTAGCTTCTACTGACTGATTTAGGCAGGCCTAAATAGGTGTAATGCACTCCAAGAGATTCCTAGGTTTTTAGTTAGGGAAGGCACAGAAGCAAAATCAACATTTTGGTAGTTGTTATATTGATCTGTATTTTCTTGAAGAAACAAGACAATTTAAGCTCATCAGCTGCTTCCTTATCACATACAAAATGCAACATCATAGCAACAATAATACTTTGATTAATCTTAGACAACATATCTGTAATTATTTTTTAAGCGTTTTTCATCTCTTCCTCTATTTTTCTGGGTTTCTGTGTATGCATCTCTCCCATCTGAGAGCATAACTGATGACAGCTCAGTGATACCTTACTGGTGTACTAGGAAGTGCCACTGTTGTCAAGGCAGAATGTATTTTTCCATGTGCCTGATCGAAGAACACTCTGTACTGTATACGTTTCCTATGCTTAATACACCTGCCTCTTGTCAAAAGGTAGCAAAAGGTAGAAATATGCTTGCTCTCTACAAAAGAGGATGTTCTGCTTGGATGAATGCTAATCAAATGATTAAATTCAAGCCAAGTTTCTCTTCAGTAGAGTGCTATGGCCCAGCTACAGGGGGTTACTAATCAACAAGTTTTGGATGAAAATCAGGTAGTTCAAGACCTCTTTTGACTAATGATCATTAGACATCATATCTCTAATTATAACCAATGGGATTGTATACTTAGAAATACTTCTTGAGATAGTAAAGCATACCACATAGCATTATTTTGGCACTTCAATGCAGACAGGTAAACTGAGGTCTTGAAAACCTGCATGTGTTCCAGAAAAACATGCTATATTTTTAAATTGGATGAGAGCTTAGTTAATGTTACATAAATTGACACATCAAAGGCCTCAGGATGGTCTTGTTGCTTCATACCAAGAAACACCCAAGAAATGCAGAGATGGTCACACTAACTCTGACCACAGGCTGGGAACAGCCCTATTGGGCTAACATAGTCTTTTAGTTGGCTGAATGCACTTATAATCCCAGGTGCATTAGCCTATGAAACACTTCTCACTGTCATAGAAAAATAAAAAGGGTGAGATGGTTCTTTCATCTGAGCCAGTATTCAAGCTTTAACTCTCATATGTCCATTAGCCCTAAAAGTATTCAGCTTGCCATTTGACATAGCACTATTCGGAGAAACTCTCTGGCTGTCCAGAACAGTCAGTTATTAAAATCATCTTTTATCATTATTGCTTTCTTATACAGGTGCTGTAAACTATGCTGCTTGTGTTATGACAAAGCTTTTTATCCATGTTCTTATCTCTAGGGTAAAATAGTAGTTAGAGCATTAGACTAGGAGGTTGGAAAGCTAGCTAATAGTTTCAGATGTGCTACTGGTTTCTAATACAGCCCCAAGCAAAATACTTCTCTGTGTTTTTTCGTCTGTAAAACGATGATGATGATGATGATGATGACAGAGCTCTGTGAAACCATTTGACCATATTAAAATGGAAAATGCTGTTTGATAGCTTAGAGATTATTATTATCACCATGCATTATGCAGGCCTTGCAAAATCAGAGCATCACAAAATGCCTGCTGTCCTCACTTATATAAGTTACTCTGTGTACTCCGGAGCATTTCCATCTGAAGATGCACATCAGATGGAAATGAGTTATGGACAATGGACCTTCTGTATCTGTTTGGTGTTCTGGATCAAACCACCAGCCCCAGGAAATTATAGCAAGGCTTGTTGATCTTGACCCTGTAGGATACTATCCGGTGTCGCCCAAGGTGGGGGTAGAAGACAAGTTACCTAACCAGCCAAAAGGTGAAAGCTGATCTTCACCTCAGTAACTCCCTGGCAGTGCTAATTCCTCTGCTCAGACTGGCAGCTCTGCTGCTGCAAGTCCCCAAAGCTTTCCTTCCTCTCACTCGCTGCAGCAACCGAGTTGTCTCTATTGTATTGTCTGCAACTTGCAGGCATCTCTGCTCCATTCTTTTCATAGTGTCACTTCTATTTGTAGTGCAATGTTGCTACTGGGCCAATGAGGCTATTTAATGAGCAGATAATCTTTTTCCTTCATAAGGAAAAATTACTCAGCATTACAGTTTATCCACAGAGCAAACAGATTGTCAAATAAAATAGTGTATTATTCCCTAAATAATTAAATAACCACAGAGATATTTCTCGGTCTGCTATTCAGCAGACTGGTGTCAGCTGAGAAAGCAGATATCTTATTTCAAATGTTGTTGGCTTCTCTTTCAAAGTGAAGTTACAGAATGAAAGCAATTGTCAAAATGACAGTGTGGGGTTCCATATTTTTTCTCTCTGTGACTTCTTGAGCAAATTTGTTCTGTTTACAAGCCACACAATGATTTTTCTAACTGCCAGCATTGCAGCCTCAGACTTAGAAAATTGCACCAGGAGTCCTCCATTTCTCTTGTGCCACTGCAAGAGGAGATACCACAATCACCATTCAGCTGACAAGTTTGTTGATAAACAAAGCAAAATAGGAAATTTCTCACTTCTCATAACAATAGCAGAGATATTTGGTTGCTTGCTTGGTTATTTCTTGTTTTGGTCATCTGTGTGTCAGTAGTGGTGGAAGACAGGAGTGGTAGAAGGAATGTAGTACTTTTTCCTGGCGATGCACAGTATAGCTTTAGTGAAAAAAGAGCAAGTTTTCAGCCAGCATGGCAGAGATATTTGGTTCATTGCACAGTAAGTAGATAAACTGGACAATAGTGCATGCTTTTAATTTAATGCAAGATGCTGTTCCAAATATTCAGTAATATATGTATATATTAATAATACTGAGAAAGTTTCTGTGGTTCTAACTGAGATTTTAGAAGACACCAAACCTATATGTGTGTGTGTTTATGTTCTTTCCCACTCCTGGCAGATTTTCCTTCCCAATCTTTCAAATCTTTCATTTACGGTCACAGGCTTCAGTTCAATCCCAGGCTGTTTAGATTTGTTACCTTGCAAGTCATCAGAGTCAGAAACACCTGCTGTGTCCCTTTGGAAGGAGGGACTGTGAGGCTGTGATATACCCAGCATGTGCTTTTTTTAAAATTTATTTATTTGTGTCAAGTTGTGAGCTATATGACCTTAAAAACTGCACACCCCTCCCAATTTGTAGCACTCCAGCTTAAGTAATATTTACAAGTATACAAAATGCATAAGTACTGCCTTTCTGTCACTTCCAGAACTGTAGACATAACTAAATCAACTGGCTTCACAGGCATAAGAGATACAAAAAATTGTAGCAATAAAGATTTTATTACTCTAAAGTATTTCTAAAATAACCTTTTCCCCTCTCTCTTAAATGGGGAGTAAATGGAATACATGATAGTGTGGCAAGAATGTTTTATTGGCATGCTTGAATAAGACAGCCATTTCAAACTCATGCCAATAAAAGGCCAGCTCCTGCTGCCATTACTCATTTGTACAGTCCTAATGACTTCAATACGATGATATGCTTAGCAATTTAAGCAGGATTCCATACAAAATATTCATTTCAGGACTGTTTATTGGAAATTAGAAATTTTTATCTATGCTATAAATTATATTTTGGACTATGAATAATCAATTGACATTTTAACATCTAATTCATATTTCTGAAATAATGGCAGCCTTTCAGGCTAGTTGTTTACTTTTGCCCTTTTGTCTGGTGGACCTGAAAGTGGACTGCTCTGCTTCACTTTGTATTTTCAATCAATCTCACTTTTCTATTCTCAGTTCAGCAATGGCTGCATCAAAGCCAGAGCAGTTACTTTCATTAGCTTCTTTTCATGACTTTGCTCTTCATCTTGGAAATGAACCAATTCCCAGTAAATCTCAGCTATGGGACATCCGCTTCAAACAAAACTTTCGCTTGGGGCCTTATCTGTCGGAGTCTTTTCCGAAAAGGCTTCTGTTGACCCCCGATTCATCTCTCTGATGCCACCACCAGCTGTGAAAGGACTAGGGGAGAGCGTATTGTTACATCTCTTCTCTGAGGCTGCTGAGAGTTGATTTGGTCCCCACAGGGGATAAATCATCCCTGGCATCCCAGAAACACCAACCCATGGAATCACCCCAGCGATGTCCGTTCTCATCATTGGCTTGCCTCAGGGCATCTCCTGCTTAGTGACTAGCTGTGGAGGCTCAAACAGAGCCAGCAGAGCTGATATGGGACTTTCCAAAGAACATCTCTACTGTGTGTGAGGCTACCTGAGAATAGCTGCATTACTGTGGTGAAAAGGTGGTGTCAGGCAGCTGAGGAACAGACTTATTGGGCTGCTTCTGTTTCATTCACTCAGTGAGAAGCCAGTTTGTGACTGGGGCTCAGAACAGCTATGGAGGTACAAAACGCTGGCTGGTGCTTGGCAATTCCTATATCCAAGCTCTTCTGACAGCTATAAGGCTGGCATTTCTCAATCTGTATGCACACACATTTAAATGAAGAGTCACATTATTGGTTTTCCTGTCTCATTCTTCTTAACCCATCAAACTCCCACTGTGCCAGCATTTCCTGTTATCAGACACTTGTCAGTCACAAGCAATCAGTCAGCTACTTCACAATTAGCAGGGAGAAAAGATGCAATTTCTCTGTGTTGGTCCCAGATGTTTAAAGCCAGAAGCAGGATAAGCCAGAAAAGCGTTACACCCTCAGAGTCAGATTCCAGCAGCATGACTTGTTTTCTTGGCTATGCCGTGTAATCTTTAGTAATAACAGAAGAAGAGGGTGTCCTTGACATCTTTCCTTTGATGGAGTGAGGTTTAGCTACTGCTGTCATTGGCTGCCTTTGCATAAACCTTGGATTATTCTGTGTATTCAGTTTGCTCACAAGGATTTGGTACTGAGATGCTTCAAAACAAGCTTGTTAGAAAAACAAGAAAATAATTTCAGAAGGATTTTCTTTCACAAGGAAAAAAATCACTAGTGTAAGGTAAAAAAGAGGCCCAGATCCATCTGCACTGGCAACTAACCCCCTCCAAAGCATTTGTCGGACAGAGTATTTGTTGTACTTTATCAGGCTGACACCGGGGGTTTTCTTTTGAGTAATTTTGCATCTGCACAGGTGGGTAACTGAGATTAGGGTAAGTGTCTGGTCTGTGTAATCGAATCTGCACTACTTATCAGCAGTACCGAGAGCTCCTGATTGTGACTGGATGTCTGCTGCTTGTGTTCTGGTTCACGTGCAGAGAGAGAGGCGATGCTGCAGAGTTTTCAGTCCAATTACCCAAGAGAATGGTCCAGAGCAATGAATGACTCTGTGCACTCATTCTGAAACAGAAGATTTCTACTTTTGCATGTGTATTGTTTTGGTAAATGCCGCTAGATTGATGGTTTAGTAAGAGGCCTGTCTATGAGTATTTTGGAAAAGCACAGGTTTTCATCTTCACTGGGAGTAATATGCAATAACCAAGATACAACACAATGGGAGAAACTTCAGAGAAATGTCATATATGGCTATCTTAAGCATCTACCTGTGAATAGCATTGCGGAGAAGATGGACTATATGGACATCAGGTTTGAAGCAGTGTAGCTGTTTTTATGTTCCTAGCAGCCATAATAGAAAGAAGTTCACCCTGGAGCACCTTTTAGTTGTAACAGTTAAATTAATTTTTACAAACTATTTTTTGCCATTTTTATCATTTTAGCCATATGGCTATTATTCCCCTATTTCTACATTATCTTTTGTTATCTCGACACACCGCAACAGTGTGTATCTGAAACCAGTGTACCAGACCATGTTCTTGGGCACTGCTGAGGGTGGAGACACTTTGAAATCCCATGAAAATACTGTTCATAGGAGATGTTGAGTTTATTTTTAAAGAGCTTAGCCATGAAAACAAAATGCAAATGATTCAAATAGTTAGTGGTAAATGCTGACAGGAAAATATTTGTTTGTGTAAAGCCAGGAACTTTCAACTGAGGGAAAGCTACTATGACTGCCATTTTTCTTCTGTCTCTTTTGATGCGCTATCAGGGGTTGGCATTTTTCTTCACAGGTTGCAATTCTCTTGGCAAACGCTGATCAGCCAAAAATTGTGTTGTCACTTAAAAGTGGGTACGACAGACAGTCATCACTTTTCCATTTTTAGGGAAAAAGCAGTGCAGGGGAGATTAAATTATTTCCCTAAATTCAGAAGAAAATGCAGAAGAGAATGGAAGAATCCCAACTAGAATTTAATTCTGAAGCAGCTTCTAGTGTTTTGAAATTAGTTTTCTGAATACTCAAACCCAAACAGTACAGGAGGTCAGGAGGCTTGTGGAATGGGATCTTCCAGAATGCCATTCTGGGTTTCTCCTTTTCTTTCCTCACAACTGAGTAGTGATACTTGGAACTTCAGAAATCTGCCTGCAGACCTTTTCTCAGTGTTTCCACCAGGATTTCAGCTGTGGTGAACCAGCATGTTCTGTTGATGAGACATTTTGCCAAAATACCTCCCAAAGGTTTTGGACCAGTCTGTTTGCACTGTGTTGTAGTCATGAGGTGCAGTTCCCACACTCAGAGTGAATGCAAGAGCACTCTTGAAGAGTTTGTGAAAGAATCTTTTCCAGCTCCTATTAGAAACATGTTAACAAGGATTGACAATACCCATAAAGACCAAACTCAAGGTCAATAACAGCAAGTGGGTGGTTCCTGTGGGCTGTGGGAGAACAGTAAAGAAGCTTTTTCCCAGATGGCATGACAAGCAAACTGCCTCTCGCAGCTTTATGGCTGGTGATATTGGCATTTTATGTCGTATTGAAGTTTATGGCTTTGAACAGGAAACAGGCAGCAGCATGAATGGGCAGCCAAGTGATGCTGGTGTACCTCAAGGGAGGAGTAACAGTGCTGCAGGTCAGATTTTTACCATTTATGATATGACATTAAAGAAAGATAATTGAGCTATGAAGCTAGAAATCATTAGCTCTTTTACTTCTTGAAGGGAATTTTAGTGCTCCTGAAATGTGGCAGATTGGCATCCCTTGAGTCTGGAATCCTTTTGTTTATCAAAGGTACTGTACAAACAGCAACAATATGTTCTTGCTCTCCCTGAAAACTTCCAGCATGATGAGACTGCCTACTTGCAGCCTTTTTCATTTTCTCTATTTGCTATTGAGACTGCCTCCAGGGTAGTCAATTTTATTGGTGATTTTCACGTGCATTGAGTGCCTATGTTGAATCCAGACCTGCTCCAAGACCCACTGGTATGGATGGACAACTCTTCGTTACTATAAAAGATGTTTGTCTGGAGCTCTGTGAGTGATGATTAGAAATCTTCAACTTATGGCCTGTAGGCTGCTAAACATCCATTTGATAGCATCATCACCTGAAGGACCAGCATCCTGATGGCCTGCTATCAGGTTCACTAGAATGATTCCCTCTTTAAATTGCAAATGATCAAATCACATGCCTTCTGACCTTCCTCAAACGATTGCAACTCATAACATGCCTACACCCCACTATGTACCATGATACTAAACCAGTAATGGTAACAAATAAAAAGCTCCCTCCTGAAAGTTTTGACCCTTCTGGAACTGCAGGTAGTAGCTGTGAGCTTCTAAGTGTCCTGAGCATGTTCTTTGCCTTCAGTTATTTTCCTCTATATATGTGAGACACCTAGGAGATAAAGGTGTAACCATCAAGCCCAGAAATGTCCTCTTTTTCAATTAAAATAACAAAGCAATAAAAGCTATAGCTATGAATGACTTTACTAGACACTGATTTTAAGTTTTTGGTTTTTTTTAACCTAATGGTTCGTACAGAAAGGTGAGAGATGTATTCAAAATAACTTGTCTTCTGTCTTTCCACACTAAATAATTATCTGCTATTTATTTTGATGTTTTTCTTAACCTAGATCTTTGGCATTTGTTACCTCATTAACTGCTTTTGACTTGGAAGTGATACTTAAATGAATGAAGTGTCTCAGAGAAAACACGCTCAGTCCTGCTAGCTTTACTGTGCCTGGATATCAACATGTTAACTGTCTGTTGTAAGCTGATTGTTGCAGTTTCCTCCATACTGCAAGACAGGCACCACAAAGCCTCATCTGTTCTTTTTCACTCTAACATGACCTGAATTATCTATTGGAAATACCTGTTTGCTCTTTGCCTATAAAAATAGCTTAAAAAATCAACTATAAACCAGAGGTTTTAATTTTAGGAAATTAGGTGACATCATTCCTGTGCCCAGTATGCAATATAATCATTAATATTTGTAATAATGACATCTAGAAGCAATATTCACCTTCCATGGCCAAAGCTGATGTAGATTAGACTGTACAAATTTGTGCTGTGATTTGCTTTGTCTGAACTGCTGCTGGTCAAGTGACAGGCGAAGACTTCTGCTTCAGAGGGGGTATATCTCACATCTTAGGGAACAGAAAAAAATTACTTAGAAAACCTAAACTGAATGAGTTGGTTGATAAGAATCACTTAACTTATTGAAATACATTCCTTTCTCAGTTGTTTCTTTTCATCAGCAATGAAAAAAAAAAGCTTGTTCTTATCTTTTAACTTTATATGAAGTGCACACTTCAAAGTTTGTATTAACCTTTAAAGTTTTGTTTCGGTGCATCAGAGCCATGCAGCTACTCTTCCCTCGTTTTAGGTTGGTCCTTCCTCTTTGAGTTAGGGGCCTTAGATCTTCTATACCGTGTCGGGAATGAATGTTTAGGTATTCAGAGAAATCAAAGTTTAAAGGATTCCCAGAGATTTCAAGAATGGACATTTCCTGAAATAAAAAAGTCCTGAAACCATTGGTTGGAATTATGAGATGAAAAGACAAGGAAGGCTGAGCATAAAATGAAAGAGTAAAAATAAAGAATCAAAATTTATGCACTTCTGAAAAAGCCTTTTAGAGTTAAAGGTCAAAACTCATCTGATTCTCCCATCATCTTAGTCTTAATAATAAAAATACCTTAAAGGATAGCAGAAATCCTACTACACTGATTGATTTATAGTGAATTAAGAAATGTTTTAGTCCTTAATCCACTTGACTGTGCATGGGCATAACACATGCTTTGTGGAATCCCTCGTGTTCAAAATCTAATCTAGTAGTTGGGCAGTGGATCCACAGAAACCGAAGCTGAAAAATGTGTTACCAGTAAGTCATCTTTTCCACCTCTTGTTAGAGCAGGACCATTTCTGACTAGTCAGTGTAAACCTGTTTTTCCTATTGTGTACAACAGACCTCTTTCCTTTTGCTGAGATTTCCACAGTTCATAATTTAATATTAGAGTTTTAATGAAATCTCTTACTCCTTTTATTCTCTTCATTTTTTGTTGGACCTCTTATTCAAAGTTTCCTTACTCTTACTCTTCAAGACTGTGTAGAGAGGTGCCACATTCCTTTTTGCATTGATGGATTTACAAAATACATTGTCTTTTTTGTTTGTTTGTTTCACTTGTGAAGTGCCTGCGGGTTAACTTTATAAAATGCAAATTGCAACAAGTTACCCAGAGAGGTGGTAGATGCCCCATCCCTGGAAATATTCAAGGTCAGGTCGGACAGGGCTCTGAGCAACCTGATCCAGTTGAACATGCCCCTGCTCATTGCAGGGAGGCTGGATTAGATGACCTTTAATGGTCCCTTCTAATGCAAACCATTGCATGATCCTATGATTCTAAGTCTTATCTCGCCTTGTAGACAATAATGTGAAATATGGGTGTGTGGGGAGGGTAGCATGAGTTTCCTTCACTTCCTAATATCTGTAGTACATTTCCTCAGCCTCCAAATTATATTACACTTTGATGCAGCACAATGAAATGTATGTGGAGGGAATCCAGGGAAGGAAGTCATATTCCAAACGTAATGCACAGAGCTCTGTTTAAATGCAGAGGCCCCAAATATGGGTGGATACAGTGGGTTACAGCAGGAACACAGCTTTGTTTGGGGTGGCAGGAAGGGAGGGTGAAGGAGAGGAGCTAGCATTACAGTACCAGTAGTGCTGCACTTCAGATAGGGCATGTCTACAGAAAGGCAGAGGGTTCTTCCGTCTCAAGTAAGTATTGCAACTTTGCGCAGTGACATATTGGCTGAGGCAACTAGAAAAACCTGTAACACAATAAACTTGTTCTAACTGTTTTTTTGATTGGTTGTTTTGCTTTTCTACCAGGTGACTGGCTCATCACATGCCAATACACCAAATTCATAGATGAAATTTTATCATGTGCACGTTGTAGCACTTGCTCTTTTCCCTGACGCTTAGAAAGAACAGTTGGACTTAGCTTAGCTTCAGAGAAAAATAACATACCAATGTACAGCTTGATGAACAACCCTCTTTTTCCACCTGATTGCCACAGGTGCAGCTCCACTATGATGGCAGGAAACAAAGGGAAGACGGTGGAAAAGTGAACATATATATTTTCCTCTTTGCTTTTTCCTTAAGTACTTTAAAGCAGAGTTTAATGCCAAGTTCAAATATAAAGGTCTTAGAGAGAGGACTGGCTGTCAGCCACTCCAAAATAAATCGACCTGTTCAGCCATCGCTTCAAGAAAGTGTTGACGTACTACAGTGAATTTAAGTAGCAAATGATGGTTCTGTTCACCTGGTTTACTTAATTTTTAGGACTGTTCCTAAAGAGGCCCTACAGATCTTAAACTCACTGAGGACCGACATGTTGAGCTCCTGTCTACTGGACCTTAATGCTAGAATTGAGCTCTGGGTGGCAATGCTTGTACAGGAGACAATCTGTCGTTTGTTATCAGGCAGAGTGACAGACCTGAATGTGAAGTTAAGAATAGGGGGGTTGCCTAATTTTTGAGGGCTCTTTGGCTAACATAAAACACTGATTCTGGTTCCTTTTAAAATTCTGTATGGGATTTAAAAAGCTTTGGCTCTAGGTTACAGTGGGAATCAGCCTTGCACATGTCATTATTTCAGTGTGTTGCATACAGCCATGTTTCCACAATGCTGTTGGGCAAAGAACACAGTCATCTTGTGAAAAGTAGTGTCAGGAGGGAAAAAAAATGAAATGAAATCTCTTTCATTCTTTGTTGAGTGTTGTCATTACAGCTCGCCTGGCCTCTTGTTTTATGAGTAACTATGAATTAAAATAGTGAATCCTTTATATGTCTAGTTTTCAACCAAAGGAGTCACAGAATTCACCTGCAATCTCTACTCCTGTGTGGGCAATCTATCTCAGAAGTGTTCAGTGTTACTGGAAGTAAAGAATTCCCAGAATGACCAGGAAATGTATTCAGTCAACAATTCACAAAGGTTTTATGAAGTACTGTCAAGCTTTCACTAGCAAAATATTCACTACAAAAATCTTGATGTGTTTCGTGCCAGTAATGTCCCTGGAACTAAATGCTTTCATAGGCATATTACTTCTTGCAGATCAATGCAATAGGTATTTGAGACCTCCAGAGCTACTAGAATGAATCTAGCCCAAAGATTAAAACTTCACTGCTGGAGCAAATATTGTGCCTCATCCCGTACTGACCAAAGTGATAATGTACTAACATTTATTTTAATGCATGAAGATTGTACTTCAGAGCAGCTGGCTGACATTTTCTCATCCTCTTGGGGATAGTAGAGTCATTTATGAATGATTTGGCCTTTTTCTACTTGTTTTGTCTCGCGGTAGGGGATAGAGGGTCCCTTTGCATCTGAAGTGGACAGTACTGTTGACTAACATTATAGAGGAGCCACAGTTCATTTCCCTAGTAACTTCAGGAGACTTAAATGTAAAGGTCAGAGCTTTCCTTTTATGTTGAATTTCTGTTGCTTTTCAGTGGTCTCTTGAAGGATTCACTGGACAGTTCCTATCTGTTAATACTTAATCAAATATACACACCTTCTGCTTCTTTTCTCAAGGTCAGGCAGTTATATTCAGGGAGCTACACAAGGATGTTCTACAAAGCCTTTTTTTATATTAGAAGACTGTTCTGCAGCTGCTCTTTCTGTTCACTAAGCTCCCTGAAGCAGAAACCCAGTAAAGAAACTCCTAGTAAAGTTGTGGACAATAGTATAAACCCATCAAATTAAAATTAGTTTCAACTTCTGCAATTAAAACTGGTATGTGGACCTGCAACTTTTTAAGATGGAAGGTGAGGCAGTTATAAGGCCAGTATTAGTGTTGCTGTTGTATGAATACAATAAGAAATTTATATCCTGGGGAAATACCTGTTTACTTTTTATTTCCCTTTACTAGGGAAAAATAGTCAGGTCTGGATTCGTCCTGTCTGACTTCTGGCAGCTGAGAGCATACTAGTCACTTGAGCCTAAATCTGTTGCCAAAGGAGGGAGGTAAATGCCTCCGGATGATAATTCAGTTTTGACTTATGATGAAAAGCCCATCTCAGGCCATTGGCCACTGAGAGAGACCTTAGACTTACCATACTTTCAACCTGACTTCCTCAAAAAATCCCAAGAATTTGATGGAGTTGCGTAGATTAAAGCCAACTGAAGTTTCACCTGGTAATAAGTATAAAACAATTTGTTTTCTATCTAGATATGCAATTCCTTTTAGCAAATCAGCTGGGAGAAAGATGAGAGAATATTTTAGTTCTGAACATGAATTCTGGTTTTCCGTCTGCATTAGAGATGCTCCCCGTTATCTGCACTTGAAAAATGGGATTGGTGGGAGAAAAAGAGAATGAGAAATCAAACATTGAAACAAAAACACACAGGAAGTTGGATTTGGAATAAAACACAATGGAAAACTGTGGTGATTTTTCACTGATCTACTGAAAACTGATAAACAAACCATTATTTCATGAAAAGTATCATGGCTCTTCCCAACAGACAGCCATATTCTATTTAAAACTGCAGGAACAGAGCTGACCAATCTTAAAAAAAAAAGTGAGAACTCATAAAGTAAAGAACTGAAAACAATAAAGTCCTGTTGTTCAGTAATCTGAAAACATAACACAAATATTAATTTTTGAGAAGTTGCAATATATGTCGGTCAAAATGAATACTGGTGGTGTATGAGGACAAAAGGAAACATAGCTGCTGGTCCATCACAGGCTGAATGAAGAGACGGTTTGCCAAAGTGGGAAACAGAGGAGGCGATGTGTTTTAGGTAAGTATCTGATGTGACAGAGATTAGATCTACAGAGAGATGGCAGCTACTGTGAGGACCCAGAGATAACGTGGGGTAATGTTGTTCCTAGTGTACTGATAAGCGGTAACAACATCCAGTCTGTGTGGGGAGAGGACAGGGTGCTTTCCTGTCCCCTTGCCCCCACTGACCGCTAGAAAGATGGCACTGTCCATGTCAGAGACTGTTGCCAGACCCTGAAATAAGCCAGCAAAGCTCTCACAGTGCTTTGATTGCAGGCTCAAGAGGATTGTTACAGTTTACATCTCTGTATTTACCATGTCCTCCTTTCTTTTAAAAGCTATAAAGTCACATTCGAGATGATGTACTTTCATGTTAGGTGGCTTATGGATGTGAAAGCCCCTATCAAATAGAATTGATCAAAGTAACCGGAGAAACCAAACCTGGCAGCAGCTTGTCTCTTGGATGCTTGTCATCGAGTGCTCACAGAGAGTTACAGACTTAGCTGGCCCGACCTAAGAGAGAGGCTTTGCGAGGTATTCTGCTGTGCAGCAATAGAGACGGTGGTAAATAGCATTAATGGTGCGTGACAGTCTCCCCTATTTTCTTCATGCCACCCAGCTATGAGTCGGTTGCCTTCACTAGGTGAAAGTTTCCTTGGATTTTGCATAAGGCTGAATTTTGAACTGAATTTTGTGGTGCATAGTCAGGGAGCATAGACATATACCTGTTGAGGCAAATGGACTAGAAATTTCAGGTTATGCACATACACAGGAAAGAACAGAAAGAAAAAGAATGAGAATCTGTGAAATCTGGCACACACAGGATTTCTACAACTGGATATAATCCACAGAACAACTGCAATAGGAAGGGTATACTTCAGTAAATAAGCTACTTTATTAAAAATGTAAATGACATGAGCTATAGAATGAGTGCCAGTATTCAGGCTTACTCAGGAAGATGACAGGAAAATATGAGTGACAGGGTTTTTTCTGCAGTTTAAATTCTCCTTTTGTCAATATCCAAAATATAAAGCTATGGCCTATAGGAAGTATTTATGAAACCTAAAAATGAGCAATTCAAACATTTCCATGAGCCATAGTACAGTGATAAATGAGGAACTGAAATAAAAGCAGTATCAGTGTGGCAGTATTATTTTCAGAAAGGCTGAAAAAGGGCATTGCTTCTATGATCTTAAATATAGGGATTGTTATGATAGATAAACACTTGAAAAGTCATACCATGAAAGTGTAGGTGGTAGAGCTGACAGGATTAAGTCAGTGTTTGATCCTGGACCTATGAGATATACAATAGAAATTCTAAATAACTGATGTGATTCTTCTATGTGTGTACATAACTGTGAGTGCAATTCCCTGTGTAAATAGCTTACAAATGCTTTGAGATATTCCGTGATTACTGCCACTAAATAATGTGAGCTGTGATCGTTATTAATCATTATTTTATTACTGTTGTATTAAAGCTCTAGAAATAGACACATCAGATGTAAATCAGCACTGCTCTGTTGACTTTTAATTTGGTCATGACAATGCGCATCACTGAGGAGTAGTTCAGTATTTGGACGTAGATATAAAGGCAGCTTCCCACATAAAGAAAATGTGTTTATCTTTTACCTGAGATATATTAGTATATCACCTTTTCCCTCACCGTTTTTAACGTGTAAAATGAGACAGATATTTACCTGTAAAATGCCAAAATTAAATTAATATAAATTCAAAAATTAGCAGGTGATAAAAATTAATTCAGATTAATCCTGGTGTTTTATTATTACATTTCATCATATCAGCTTTTCCTGCCTGATGAGCTGATACTCTGTAAAGCTAAGATAATGGAAGCATGAAAATCATCTTTGTTACATGAAAAAGCATGGGGCTTGTGCATGTGGCTTGTGCTGTGGCATTGAGAACATTGGCCAGACCTGGTCAGAGAGTTCCTCCTCCTCATCTGAGAAGCCTTGCAAGGTGAGGGATGCTGTGCCAGGAGGGACACTGCCAGGGTGGCAGGCGGGAGCCCCCATATGTAGCAGGGCTGAGCCAGAGCCCCCGAAAGGCTCCAGGGCACCTCCTGCAGGAACGTCTGTTTCTTTGCTGAGCCCAAGGCACCTTCTATGAGGGTAGGGCTCACAGTTTCCATTTTCTAGTGAATTCCAGCTCATTTATTTGCTGAATTTCTCCATGCAGTTTCCATAACACAAGGTGTTCCCCTGGCTCTAAAGATATGGGGCATTTTGGGGGCTGGGTGTTGGGGACCTACAGGAACAGTCACATGTCAGTAAGGAAGCTCAAAGTTGTTACTCCTGCATGCACAGTATCTGCACTGCCTGGGGATCTAGTTCTTCTGGATTAAAAGAGCTATAAATGTAAGGTATTATTAGCACATTGCTTTGTAGTGAGCCACCCTCAGGCCACATTAAGGTTTTTGATGTTTCTCGGTTGCAGCCTCTAAAGGGATCTTAACATGGTTTCAGAAAATGAAAGAAGAAAAATAAAGAAGCTTCAATGTCTTTTTAAATTTTATATAAAAATGAAATTACTTGATTTTGATTTTGACTTCTGTTTGGAGCTGATGTTTTGTTAAGATGCAGGCTGAGCATCTTGATTATTCTCTTTTAAAAGTGGCCTTGATCTTTTAAAAATCTAAATTAAAATAAAAGGTCTATGACCTTTTTATTGAGGTCTCCAAAGAGCTGAGAGGAGCCATCCCTGTCTCCTAGTGTTGTAGGAATACCTCCTGCTAGGGAACACAACATTAGACTGTGTTAAAAATGCCCCGAGGGCCATATTGATGAGGGGAAACTCACTCTCCACGGCCTTTTTAACATTCAGCAACAGCCTAACTTGTTTGTTTCCTCTGTGTTGGAAATGTCAACAAATGTCACCCAAGTTCTTTGCTTTCCTTTCTTATCTTTTGACGTATTATTTGATATGTGTGAGAGTGTAAAGTATACTAATAAAGGAGCTTTATTCTCCAGTGAATTAGCAGAGTGAGTGTAAAGCTGTACTGAAGAAAGGTTTCTTTTATTAGTTTTGCCATTAGGAAAAAAATAACACTCTACAAAAGACTTACTGAAGAGAGAGATAAAAAAAAGACCTGTTAGCTCATAGTGATCTACCCTTCTTCTAGCATGTGGTCTCTGCTCATTACTCTAGGATTTTGCTTGTGACAAATTTTGTGTGCTTTGTTCAGACTATTTAAATATGCTTTTTAGCAAAGTGGCTCACATTGCTTTCCTGGGAGACCATTTCACAGTCAGGACTTTTTGGATCCAAATTTCAGAAGTCCTTAACTGTCTTTCATACCTAAATAGAAATTTCATAAATTACTTGGTTCCCCAAAAATGAGATTCCTAAAAGTTTTCAATGATACTGAGAGTCTGTATGTGCCTTAATCATTTTTGGAAATATGTCTGCAGTTCCTAAACCACTAATATACTTTGAAATTGGAGCTTCTGCCTTAAATGGGGTAGCTGATATTCAGATTAAATTATCCTTTGAAAATAGTAATTTATTATACATTATAGCACTAGATATATAACATAATTGGAATAACTAGAATATGACATTTAACATTTATAAGACACTTTTTGTCCTAGTATATTATTTAACTAGGAAAGTGTTGAGAGGACCCCAAAGCAACTGGGATTATAATTTGCACATACTATGTGAATGCATAGGAAGAAACAATTTCCGTCCAAACTGCTTTCAAATGTGTTGACAGGACAGAAAAGCAATGAAAAGTAAAAGTCTTTGCTTTCATTGTAAGGACAGAAAAATCACATATAAGAATATTAAGAGACTTTCCAAAGGACAAATACCAGTTGTCTGTGACAAAGCCGTGAAATTAAGTCCCTGTGCATGACAAGATCATCATTCCTTTTCATCTTCAGCGGTTTTATATACACTAAATTCTGATGATTTGTATACCTCTGCAATATGTTAAACAATTCTTTTTCATCTTTAATAGTCAGATGTTTCATCTATTTGTAGACAGTTAGTCATTGCTATATATATTTCCAGGTTTGGTTTTCTTTTTTTTTTTCTATTACAATCTGTCCTCCTAAAAAAATTTGAATAGTTCTGTTAAAACATCCCTGGATCCATCTGTGAAATCATACCATGTAAAACATTTAAAGACTATGTACTGATGATATGCTGTCTCCTTAGCAAAATGTGCTCTGACTGCAGTTTTCAGCAGCCAGGGTAGGGTGTGATGGCAAGGTGAGAAGCTCCAGGCATGCAGCCGTGCCAGGGGCAGCATTCCCTAGTCTTCAACCTTTCTTCCAATTTCCAGCCATGGAAATTTCCATGAAAACCCCACAAAAGCAAGGCTCTGAAAGGCCAAATACATATCTCATCACTCCAGGATTCCTAGTATCAGGAATCTCCTGAAATAAATCAATTATTGAAGTAGAATTTTAAAAAATTACTATTATGAGAGGGTGAAAAAAACTACCCTCTTAAATGCCCATAATTATCTTTCACCTTACTTTTTCACTAAAGGAAGGAAAAACTGTTTAAAAATTTTATATGATTGGGACGTACATGGGGAATCTCATCTGACCTTAATTCTGATGACCAAACTTTGCTAAACTGTTGGAACCAGCACAAATTATTTTTTATTGATTATTTTAAATGAAGAATGATAAACAAAGAGTTAAATGCTGAAAACTTTTAACTGATTCCAGTTACAAACCACCTGCAATTGAGGTATAACAGGAGTCAAGGAGTCCCCAGTTCTTTGCATTTGGTCCTCCATGCTTGCTCTGCCAAACCTCTCATTTAACTCATTTCTGTACAATGAGGGCAGATTGGTAAAATCAGCCCTGTCATTAAAGAATATTCTCCCCATGCCAGCAACCTCTTGCAGAAATAACAACTTCTTACAAGGAACCAGTGCAAATGTAGTGGTTTGAAAATTATGGAAAACAGTGAATTAGGCACCTGAAATTAGATAGGACCTTTTGCATTTTCTCCCATCTCTTTGTGCTTTGATTAATCATTTGCTTGTATTTTAATAATCAACTGCACTGTGTGCATGTATCTGAACCTTGAGATGCTTGTATTGTTTCAGTATATTGCATCATATGGGAAGTAGTTTCCAGATGTTTCCTGACTCATATTGATAAAGAAGTAACTCACGCTTTAACTGGATTTTAAGGATGGTAAATTCCTGAAAATCAAAGGCTTCTAAGTCACAGACACTTTATTAAGAGAAGTTAGATTTCTTTCACATTTCAATAAAACACCTGTGGCTGTCAGGTTATGAAGTTTGACAGAGAAATTATTTTGACTGTAAGGTGGGTTTGATGCAGAGATGTAAGCTTTCGTATTTGAGATAAAACACGCTGTAAATACTTTGGGCTGGTATGTCACTGCAGCAATGATGCATCCAGTTCCAAAGGCAGCAACAAAACAACAGCAAAACAAAGCAGCAACAAAACTTGTTTTATTCTCAGAGCATAATGTACCGGCGAACAGTAAAGCGATTCACAGGTATTCCTACAGGCTCCGTTGCTGATTTAGGGTGTAGTTTTCAGTTTGCAGGTTTCCCCTGTGCCTCTCCTCTATCATTTTTCATTGCAGCGTCTGACCATGTTCTTAGCATTAGCTATGGTAAAATGGAACATATGATACTTGAGGGAAATATTTCCATATATCTGATTAAGTTCAGTGTATTTTCTGAACATGTTTGTGTCATCTCTGTATTCTATGGCTCTTTAAATTGTGCTAGACATGAATCCGTATCTTTGGAGATGAAGCCTTTCTTTAAATGTTGGAATTCCTCAGACTGTATTCGCAGGCATTTTCTATTCAGCATTTTTTTCTGGAAAATACATTAATTCCAGATGATCTTTACTCTTCACCTTTCACCAGAGAAACTTTACTTTTTCAGGCAAGGGGCGTTGTTGCAATGAACGACATTCACTGAACTGTCAGGCTAGGGAAGATGGTTGGCTGGGACAAAGCAGAGAGATTGAACTGCCTACTTTTAATTCATCTATGTGCCATAACAAAGCCTATTTTATCACTGTTCTCACTTTCCCTTTTTAGAGTGATGAGCACAAGTTTCCTTTCCTCCTTGTCCACACCAATTGCACTCCCACTCCTATGATAGGCTTAGGAAAAAATGAGATGATTACTTCATTTGCTGTCACAATTTACCTAAACTGAAAAAAAAATATAATATTTTAAAATAAAAAATGTGCAATTTCAGTTGATTTCCAAAATGGGCAATAATCTTAAAAGAGGGAGTCTAGGACCATTGCTTCTCTGACCATCATTTGTTTGTAGTCATTCTTAGTCATTTCAACAAAGGACTGATTTCTAGCAATAGCTTTACCATAATTTATCAAGCAATGCAATCTGACCCCCTCTTTGTGTCTGGAATATTGACCCATGAAAGTTGACTCTTCTTGTTTCTGCTTGATACCCGACAACCCATGGACAACCCATTACTGGTATTCAACTGTACTGCTGTCCCAGTAAAGTTTGGGTTTTTTTCTTATGTTTAAATGAAATCGCTCTCTACAACTACCTGAAAGGAGGCTGTAGAGAGGCGGGGGTCGGTCTCTTCTCCCAGGTCACAGATAATAGGACAAGGGGTAATGGTTTAAAGTTGTGCCAGGGGAGGTTCAGGTTAAATACTAGGAAATATTTCTTTACTGAAAGGGTTGTCAGGCATTGGAATGGGCTGCCCAGGGAGGTGGTTGAGGCACTATCCCTGGAGGTATTCAAGAGACGAGTTGACATGACATAATGCTTGGGGATATGGATTAGTAGTGGATTGGTGTTGGTTTTGGGTGTGGTGGGGTGTGGGGGGTTTTTTATTGGTTTTGTTGGTTTTTTTTTTGTCTGTGGGGTTTTTTGTGGTTTTCTTTCTTTTTTATTTTCTCCATTGGTTGGACTAGATGATCTTAAAAGGTCCTTTCCAACCTAGGTGATTCTGTGAAATTTCCTGTATTTAAATTTGTGCCCATTTCCTCCTATCCTCTCACTGGATACCACTGAGAAGACTCTAGCTCCATCTCTTTTATTCCTACACACTCACACACACACCTCAGGTATTTGTACACATTGATAAGATCCCCCCCCAAACCTTCTGTTCTCCAGGCTGAACAGTCCCACCTGTCTCACTCTTTCCCCATAGGAGAGATGCTTCAGCCCCTTAATCATCTTCATGGCCCTTCTCTGAGCTTGCTCCAGTATGTCCATGTGTCTTTTGCCCTAACAAACCCATGCTTTGATCCAGCACTCCAGAATTGTCTTGCCTGTGCTAAGTAGAGGGGAAGCAACACTTACCTCAACCTGCTGGCAACACTGCCAGCACAGGAGGCTGTTGGTGTTCTTTGCCACAAAGGCACATTTCAGACTCATGTTCAATTTGGTATCCACCAAGACTTCCAGGTCCTTTTCTGCAAAGGGGCTTTTGCTCTGTGCACAAAGTGCTGCTTTTATCAGCTGCTTCTGTTCACCGTGCTTGTGGTGCACACCAGCAAAAATGTGGGTTGCAGTTGAATTAACCACGTGAACACTGATGTGTATTTAACAGTTCCTATTGTGCTGTCTTTTTTCTAGACCCCAGTATGTCATCACTGAAGTGTTATTAATCCCTTACATTGAACATTATTTTTTTGAGTCTCAACGCTGTATACTGAGGAACATAATTTACCTCTTCAGTTGTTGGGGAAAATAAAGTGTAGAGGGGGATAGCAGTGAAATAGAAGTTACAGACTAAATTATCATCAAAGGACATCAAGCATTTGAATGCTTAGCTCAGTGTCTGCATCACATTTCACTTTCATTTGCTCTAGCTTAGTAACTTTTTGCTGTTATCAAGGAAATGGAGACTCCGTGACATCTAGCATGCCCACAGTGCATCCTTGCTATTGATGAGTAGGAAAAGGAGCACGAGTATACTCCAGAGCATGTCAGAGATTCAAGAAAAAGCAAGCTACTGAAAAGAGAAAAAGTAAGCAAGTTTATCTGAATGAAATCAAGAAATACCTTCAGAGGAGGTTTCACTGTTGTGATTGTTTAGGGCTCTCCAGCCAACTCAGAGATTTATGATGTTTCTTTGGGCAAATAAGTGTCAAATGCTCACTGATACCCTTGCAGTGACACCCTGCAGAGGCCCTGCCACAGATGCTCTATTCACCATCCCTATTATTATTATCAGCAGACACCATGGAGTCCCTCTGTACTGGAAGAATTGAGATGTCCTTGTGACACAGCTCCCAGTTAAAATGATCGTGTACACTGGGCAGGGTTTTTTTGTCATTTTTGGTGCTTTTCTCAGGGAGTCTGTGGCTCAGAGGTGCATGTCTTGAAATCCTTGCTCACGTTTTACTTGGGCAAGCCTCCCACAGATTTTGAGAATGGAGACTTCATAACTTAGTCCAGAAAAGTCTAGATCAATCTCCAGAATTCAGACAGAACATCCTCCATGAGCCAACAAGCATAAGACTTCAGGAGTGGGGAAATATCAGGCAGGAACTGATCACTGCAGGCTGGACACTTTGCTCCCCTTTCCCATTTCAAGTAGTTATTACAGGGACACGTGGTTTTGCAGACCTTGCTGTGAGTGAACTCAGAAGTGGGAAAATGAGTTGGGTGTGTGTTGGGCAGCTACATTTCATCAGGAAGCCAGGTTGAGCTGGGTATTATAAAATATTTTTGAGACTTAAAAGGTGTTACGCTGTGAGTTGCTTGGTTGAGGTAAGAGATGTGTATCTTGGGTCATTTAAACATAAGTGGGGAAAAAAAAGTGGGAACTGTGACATAATAGGACAGACAATCGAAGAGTTATTTTTTATTCATTTCTGAATTATGATTATATGTTTTTTTTGATTGATTGTTTTAATCTCTTTTTTTTATATGAACATCTATTGCCTGGGAAGAATTTCTGTAATTTCTCACACCGTCGTCATAATTGTACAGAGACTTTAAGGGAGGTGAGAGTACTATTCAACTATACTTAAAATCAAAAACTCAACCCAAGCAAAAAAATCTTCCAGTAACATGAAAGCCAACATCTTGCGATGGTCATGGTGAGGAGGTGAGAAAGGAGGGACTGTCGAAATTTCTCTGGATTTCAGCACCTCTTACACTCAAGTCCAGGTGACCGGTACCTTTTTCACTCATGGTAGCATATATGCCATCCCAGTTTTAGCCTTCTTTGTGGAATGGATGCGGTGGCCCTGACGCAGCTCTGGTTTTATCCAGAGGCTCAGTTTCCTTGACGCTTTTCAGCCAGGGTCAAACATAAAGGTGCTGATCTTATTCAGGCTGTTAGCTTTTGGCAGCAGGCAAGGGTAGCGTGCTCGCGCTGGTCTACTTAGATTTGACATCATCCTTGGGTAGAACTGGACAAAGCGGATTGCGGCATCCGTAGATCCTGTCAAGCACAGAGCAGTATTTAATTAGCTCAGTCTAATTCAGAGGGACCTTTGCCACTCCTCGTGCTCTCTGAACATGCACAGCTCAGTGGCAAAGTGCAGTTACTGTGAAGTTGTCACTGAGCTCTGCATGCTTCTGGATCTTCACTAACTGCAGACCCTATGGAAGCAATGAATAGCAGCAAATGTCATGGATATTTTTCCCCTTTTCTTTGCTGGATTATTGTAGTTTTCCCTCCCTGGGATAAAAAATATTGTATTTTAGTTTTCATTAACTTTTTCTGCTGCAGATATGATCCTTGTACTGCTCTGCTGAGGAATGCTGCTATTTGTTTGCTTATACTGGGGAATTTTTCATGTATAACACACCTGTATTTTATAAACAGAGCTGGGTACCATCAAGACAGTGTGTTTTACTTTATAAATGTTATACAGGACTCTTATTCTTTCTTGAAACTCCACATTTGCCTTTCCCCCTCAAAGATTGAACCATCTTTCTGATTATTTCCTGAATAGTGGATGACAATTTAAGAAGGGAAAGTCCGATAGTGTTGGATGTTGTTTTCATAATAGCCCAACAGAAATTAAATATACAGACCTTTGGGACGTGTTGCAATTTACTGAAAAATGCAATCTATTCTTTGAAGATGCTTATGAATAGTGAAACAAGTGTGTCTGTTGTAGTGTAAGAATACCTCTAATTGTTTCCCCTTGATTTTGTGCTAATGCATCTAGACCTAAGGGCAGGGAAGAGTGTATTGTATCCACTGGAAATAAATCAGTGCAATTAACTGCTGATATATGCAAACTGACCTTGAGAGCTAATACATGGCTGCTTCTAATATCAGGAATCTAGTTTAGAACAGGCGGCATAGGGATCTGGCCCTGGATCAATGAAGGAAATGTCTTGAACAAATTGGGACCACAGAGGTCAGTCTTCTGAAAAACATAATTAAATTGGGCCTGAACTGGAAGACTCACACATCAAAGAACTGCAGTGATCAAATGATTAGGGGATGAAGGAAGAGAGGGGGTAGCAGAAAGGAGAAAAAAAAACAGCAAAGAGTGTATGAGACAGCAGCTTTAGAGATGGTGTTTGAGAAGCACAGAATGTTTAGAGGCATGAAAAAGGAAATACAGTCAAAAGCAGATTAAGTAGAAAAACTAAAATGTTTGAAACACATACCAGCATGTCTTGGCACACACTAGAAAGCAAAGAGCACGTAAGGAAATGAGAAACAATAAACCATGCAGAAAGACAATATTAGGAATGCAACGAGAAAATCCTTGGGTAATGGAGCCTGTTGTTTGCAATATAAATTTAAATGCAGCGTATAGCAGCTGGCCAGTCTTATCTGATAAGACTGTCATTCCGTGAGTAGTCGGTGAGCAGAAACTGCGAAGTGAAGCAGAATATATATTTGAAATATTTGGGGCTTATATGTTTTATTTTATCGCATGTTTTCCCTTCATTTTAATTTTAAGAGACTTGTTCTGTTTTGCTGACTTAGTGCAAGTGAAAGGCACTATATGGAGAGCCCTGGGGATTGAAGGCTTTTGTCTCCTTATAAATAAACATAGCAAGTGTAGCAGAAAAGCAGCTATCCTCATCGTGCCTTTTACTCACCTTCCTCTACCCTCACCTGGAAGACTTTCCATCTTTCCTGGGACAAAATCTCTGCAGACCAGTCAGCATTTGACAGGAAAATAGCAGTACCTTGTGCTGCTATTCACATTCAAAACCTTCAGCCTCCTCAGCATGACTGAAATGTCATGATACCTTTGTACTATTGTTATTTATAAATTAATAGTCTAGGGGTGCTTTTTGTTTACCTTCCATTTGCTTTCATAGTGATGTTTCCCTGTGTACTCATTTATACTAGTCGAGTTTTCTCCACAGCTAGGAGAGTTAGAAACCACTATATATGAACTTACTGCTGCTGAAAGCTGAGACTCTGAGCCATGGTTCAGTCATTGAAGTAGAAGAATGTGAGATGTCAGGAAAGAGGGCAAAGCTGCTTTCAGGGGCTTCTGTGCTGCAGATACTCAGGGCAGCTGAGGGGGCACCTGGGAATAGAGTCACTTCAGCTGTGGACAGACATCTACTGCCTCTGACTTCTGTTGACTGCCAGCCTTGGGATGATAATGAACCAGTGGTTGAGCTACAGAAAGGGCTGTAAAAGCTGTCTCTTATCTGCAATCTCCCCTTCTGTGCCATGACAACAGACTTGCCCGTAAACTGTCTTTGCACACACCCATAGTCCCCAGGTACCTTGTAAACAACTGATTTGTAGAAGTCAACATATATATTTATCTTTGTCTTAAAGGGGAGAAAGAAAAGTTAAATCCAATTCATCCAAAGCTATGTATCAAGACAATGGTAAGGTAATCCAGGAGTTAGCGTTAAGGCCAGACTTCTTCTCCAGAGATGCAGGCTCACAGACTCTCCTTTCGATGTAATTACGCAAACACTATCCATGACAGTAGATTCCCATTAACAAATTGTACAGTGAGTGTCTTCTGTGTGGAAACATCACTGTGCAAAGAGAAGGTATGAGAACCAAGAGAGAGGGGTTTCCAGGAGGGACTTGGTGAGTAACCTTGGGCAAGACATTTGAGCCTCTTCATACTCACCTTTAGAAAAGAGGTAGTAGTAGCAGTTAGTAGTAGTAGTCTCGTCTGTAAAGTGCATTAAGAACCTGATATCAAAGGACAGGTTTTACTACCAAAAGTTCACACCTCCCTTCTCTTTTCTGTACAGTGATACAGCAGTTTTAAAACATGTAACTGTATAACCAGATGTGACATGGTCTATAACTTTAAAAACCCAATATTCTCACAGTAGAATTAACGGAAGTGTTAAGCCCTCCAGAGAAACAGTGAATTATTCTCTTGCATGGGAATCAGAAATTGAGAGTGACTAGAAAGAAAATATTTAAGTGAAAACAAAAAAAAAACCCACAGTAAAAAGTTTACCAGGCTGAGGAAAGAGCCCAGAGCCTGAGGAGAGCGTGTGTTGTGTCATGCAACAGCATCGCAGGGATTCCACACTTAGGAATCCTAATCTGGGACATTCAACAAAAATTATTATTTTTTTTAGTGCGGACTTCAGTTTGCCTTGCTCATGTTTCATAGCATCTCCAAATCTTTGCATGTGACTTTCTGTGCCCAGTTAAATTTATGAGAAACATCAGAAGAAGATCTTTTTGTATGTATGCCTTGTTTTTCCTACCCGTGCCTCTTTGAGTGTAGGTTATACATGAAAGGAAAACTGCAGTGCAGCTTGCAAATAAAGAGTACTTCCTAAGAGATACTGGACAGAGTTTGTCTCTAGGGCTAAACAGAGAGTCAAAAATAAAAAAAAGGTAACAAGCCCAGATAAAGAAGAGAATCCCAATTTTAATTATCCCCCTTTTCCTTTGATGTGGAAGGAAATAGGAATATATAAAGGCTTTTCTAAGTATTAAGGCAAGCTAGGGATAAAGAGCTACACGAGGAGTTGCTGTTATGGCTCAGAGCCAATAGGAATTTGGATTCGGATGATGAAAACAGGCCTTCAATTATATTTGCAGGAAGCAATAGGGTCTGTTGATGGACAGTTATGTTTCACACCATAGGCAATATCTCAGAGAGAGCTGCTCCTTAGTACCTGTGCAGCTTCCCTATGTGTTCAAAATGAATAAGAGATCTAATAACTGGTAACTTCTCTATTGTGCTGATAAAGCAAAATGCAGGATTGCTGTAAAGAAACAAATAAATGAACTGGAAGGCTAAAAGTAGCAAAGGGACTCAGCTGACTCAGGAATTTATAGATGAAATCCAATGGAGATTGGCAAACAGCATTCAAATAGGAGGCAAAGATAAATGTTAGGGGACATTAAGTGAACAAACAAAAATGAATGGACCTGCAAGTGGTCTGGGGGAAAAAAACACAAACCAGCCCAAGCCATTTATAACTAGTTCTGTTGAAAATGCTGTTCTGCATTTCCTGTGTCCCTCTCACTGGGAAATCACCATCGTCCACAGGTGTGACTGCACTGGAACGCTCTAAGAAACAGGAAACTATAGACACGTTGCTCACACTACATCCCCGTGCCCGGCAAATGGATTAATTCTTCCCTTGTGCATGAGCCACCAGGTCACTGCTCAGCTGCTTCGGGGTTTCTCTTACCCCCTCACCTGCAGCTTCTCAGCAGTTGGCTCAGGCAGTCCAGGGACATTGTCTTGCCCCTGAAGAAAAGTAACACTGCATGCAGCTGAAGTAAATACAGATGCATATGGACATACCAAGTGGTGTTACCTAAGTCTACACTTGGATTTTCTAAATGGCCTCTTTCTCTTCAGTTTGTTCTTGCATGCTTACAAGTAACTGTCTGCATGTTTAAATTTTGTGCATGTTCAAAAAACACGCAGGTAGCAGTTTTTTGTCTCAGCAAATCAGACAGTTGGAGCTTGTGTTTTCCAGTCACTGGAGGTAGAATAATGAAAGTACAGCTATTTACACAAGGTAAAATTACACTTGTCAACAAAATCTGGCTATGATTATTAAGGTTATAATGTGCCACTCACAAGTTCTGGCTAGAGCTAGATAATTTTTTCTCTTTGGCCAGAAGTTTTACCCACTGATATGTATCAGTCCATGTTGACAAGACCTATTTGTGAGATTGTTCAGGTTTTGTGACACCACTTTAGGAAAAGTATTAAATGAAGTTTTCAAAATATTTGATTCTAGTGTTTCTGAGATGTAATGTTTTCATTTTCAAATGATATGTTTTCTGCAGGTATTTGCCTAAAGTAGCATGATTTTTAATTAATTAGTAAATCAAATATGCCTATCGGACTCACACTACAGGACTGAATTAATTTAGTTACTACAGTCAGCATTCAGGAATTAAAAATTGAACCATAAGCTTCAGGACAGATACAAATGAAACAGACCTTGGCATTGAAGGTAAACATCGTCTCAGAGAAAAAATTTCTGTCTTTTGCAGGTCAAGAAATTTAGGCTAATTGCTAAGTGGAATTTTAAGCCCATGTTTCTTTTGCTCTGTTCTCTGTGTGTGCATGAAGGCTTTTCAGTCCAAGCTTCAAGCGGCATGATGCCAGATCAGATGAGGTCTAGAGATTAGTTATAATGAAGTAGCAGCACCTGTACCTTTTTGGGTGGAAGCTCTCTTATTTTGTTAACCAGATCGCTAAATAAATAATACTCATATTTGTACGGTGTGTTTGCAGAAACAGCAGCCCCCACTATAACAGCAGTGTAGCTATTTTCACAGAATAGTGTTGCTATCTAGTGCCAGTTCTTAAAAAACATTTCAGGAGCATGGACCTTAAGGCCCATTTAAGTGAACTTGAAGTTTTCCAGGTCTGCATCCTCATCAGCATTTACATCCTTGAGCTGTCTGGAATGCACTTTTCTGTGGAAACCAGTAGAATGTCTGGTTTCCAAAGGATGTGTGTCCCTGACAGACCTAATCCTAGTTATATTAGAACTGCAGAGTGAGCTTACTGCTTATTAGACAGTAGAGAGCCCATGAGCTCAGACCACTTTAAGAGCAGAGTGGACTGCCTCTTGCCTAAAGTCTGAAATCTGGCAGCCAGGGTATTAATAATATATCTTTTCCATGTGGATTCTTTGATGCCCGACAAGAGGTGAGCTCAGAATGTATTATTTCCTTTGCAGAAGTCTAATAAAGCTAATGAAGTCACTCTTCTTTCATGAAAGCTACTATATATTCTTGAAATGTGCGAGTAGCAAATATTTCTGAGGCTTCATCACTTCAGATTTTATCTGAAGTGATGAAAATGTCCCAAATGTATTGTGGGGAAGTGCCAGACAGGCAGATGCTCAGAAGTATACAGAATGTGTTCACTGAGTTCCGTTTTCTCAGAAAATGAATCTCAAAAGCTTGACTAATTTTGCACATTTCTTAAAACCAAATGGCTTTTCATGATGTCATAATTTCAGCGAAGTGCTAGTAAGTGTGAAGTGGGATCTAACAGATCTAACAAGGTTTCCTCCCTGTTGTCTTAATATCTCTTGCTGCATTTCCTAGGACCTAGAATGTAAGTGCATCCTAGGATGTAAGTGCTCTAGGGTCACTAAGGCTATTAGACTGTCCAGCAGGCAGGGATCTGCATCTTTGGCAGAGAAGCTGCAAATGTAGGTTTCTCCTGGATCAAAAACACTGTGAAAAATGAAAATCCTCATGTACACACATATATGAGCACATACACTTTTTAATTAGTACTAAAAATGCCCTTTCCAGGTGATGTCTATATACTGCACAAAAATGACTCTAGGAAGGGAATTTGTACCGTGTATTTCAAGAGCTTACCAAAGCAGCACTTGTTACTCATTTAATTATATTGAACAGAAGCAAGGTGTTGATATTTTTGACTGACTCTGAAATTTGTCTCATAAGATTTGGGGTCACCGTTGCTGTTCAAGTATTACAGATGTTAAACCTGCATAGAAGTGTCCAATGTTCTTTTTTTTTTGGCCTAAGTAGCCTGAAATAGGAAGACTTGACTAATTGCAGGGGCTAGCTGTGCTGGAACACATATGGATTTGTTCTTTTAGGGTGTATGGAAAGTGTTGCTTTAAATGGAAGAAATGAGATGCCTTAGTATACTAGGAGACATGAAAGGATGAAAACATTTATCTGCATTAAAGCTGTGAGGTTCCTGTGCCAGACACCATCAGTGTTATAGCCCTGTACTTCAGCAGAAAAGCTGCTTTGAGGTCAGAGCTTCCCCTACCAAAATCCTGTAGTGAATAGAGGCTTGCAGCATGTAAAGTAATGTATGTTCCCCCATGCTCGTGGCCTGGTGATGCAAGGATGGTAGGGTTGTAAGTGAATTATATCTGACCTCGCTCTGCACCTAACTAGCTACAGTGATAATTTGGACTTTTGCTAAATACATCGCTTCAGTCTTGGGAATGGTAAAGGAAGTAGTAGGAAAAGCTAGTACTTAAAAAAAAGAAATAATGTGACAAATGTTAGGGAAAGATCAGGAAAGCGTTATGAAAAATAAAGAAAAGCTTCCTAAAAATGCACACAAATAGACATAAGTTTTGCCAATGAAAGACTGAGAGAGACCAGTATCTTCCTGTATGAGACAGCTCTGCCTAAGAAAATATTGGTTTATTTCCTTGGGGTTCTATTGGATGGATGAAATCAGCTTTCACAGAGTGAGTCTTCCTGAAAATTGCCTTTTATGGATTATCCTTACCTCTGTTCTGGATCCAGTTACAACCAGTTCTTTAAAGACTGGAACCATAGCAGAAATGTCCTTACATTTAAGACCATCATATGAGTCAATTTAATTGGAAGGCATACACATCTTTGGCATACCTCTTCCTAAATACTACTAAACTAGGATTGCTTCCAGAGCAGGGGAGCACATAGCAGGTAGGACAGACCCTGAGCTGCTTGGAAAGGTGGAAAGAAAGGAAGAGCATTCAAATGAAGCAAACTGCATAGATTAACTTCATGATGGTACTGGGGTACTAAAATATTTTCCACTGCAACCTTGCTATGGCTGCAGTATTCAAGAAGAGGTTTTACAAAGGGCAGTAAATTTGTTATAATTCACCCCGAGTTCCTTTTCTTTTGTTACTGTGGAAGCAACATCAGTCAAATTAATATGAGTGGAGCTTAGTAGAGACAGCCACAAATACCTGAAGAAGGGTGTGCTTGTAAATGTTCCCCCTTGGTGATTTATAAAATGTAAGGTGGCTGGAGAAAGCAAGCACTTCATGTGTTAGAGCTATTAATTCTTTTCAATAAAACTAGCTCCTAAAAAGGCCTAGACAAAGTCTAAGTTGCACTATACATATGCACACCTGATGATACCATCCTTTGTCCTCAAGGAGTAGAGCAACCTAGGCAGACATAAAACACAAAAGCTAAACAAAAGTAGTGTTAGTTATCCTGAGTTTGAGCCTGTAAGCACATAGGTACATGACTTTAAACACTGGAAAGGTCTCACAGGTGCTCACAAAGCTAGCAATGGTTTAACATCCCCACCATGTTTCAATGTATATAGTACTGAGGACAGATTCAGATGCAGACATCCACATTCCTTACTGCCGTAGTCATCCCTTGGTGAGTTACGCATTAAGTACCTGCAGGCATCAGGGAGTACAGAGGTTTTGGCAATGTAAGGGATTAAGGAGTAATTTTTGTCCTTGACAGGGTCTCATTCCCTTTTGCATATTGTAGATTAAACTGCTTCAGAGAATATGGATGATATCCACCGCTGCAGTCCTTCAGGCTTTGTAGCTGGGGGGTAGATTCCTAGTCACAGAGGTTCACTTGAAAACAGAGATAACAGAAGGTTAAGAAAAAGGAAAAGGGCAGCTCCCAGTAAAGAAAATCCAATTCCTCCACAGCACCTACAAAGCTGAAGAAAAGAACATTAACTGACCCTCACAGTCCCTGGAAGTCTGGTCCCAGAGCACTTGGAGACAGTAGAATCAGAGCCACTCCCCATCCACCTCTCTTTTTTTTTTTTGTCTTTTTCTTTTTTTTTTTCCCAGCCTGTGTGCTGCAGCTATAGCTTATTTGTCTGACAGTTACCTTGTACTTGGTGCTTGGTATGCAAAGGTTATTGGAATTTATATGCAAAGCTCAATGAATATAGAATTAAAAAATACCTCAGAGACATTCCTGAAATGAGATGCCAAATCTCAGAAGTTGTATCTTTATGAGGAAAATTTGAATACAAAACACCAAGGTTTATGACTCCTGCACATATTAATTCATACCAATCCATGTTATAAGAGAACTAAAGGGGCTATTTTTCATCTTGGGCTGAGACAGAAACTCTGCTAGATTTACTGACTTGCTGTGAGAAATCTACTTTATCTGGCTGATAAATACCTTTAAAATGTAAATCAGAACGGCACACTTATCATAAGGCTACCACTAGTAGCCCATAAAATGCTTGGTATTGTGGGTCACAAGAGATTTTATTACAAGGTGAGCAAACTGGTCAGCAAAAGCAGACCCTAAACTTGACACTTTATTTTCTGTCTTATATGAAAGTTACCAGAATGGAAATCAACACATTTTTTGTTATACATCCATCCCCTTGGCAACTAACAATTACCATGACTTTGTGGGAGAGTCTAGATTTTAGCAGATACTATTATAATTTTGCAGACTCACGAATTCTTACCTCACTTGTGGCCTGGGTGCTTTGTCTGTCTGGACAGAAAAAGGAAAACCACCTGCCCTTTGAAAACCCCACTGTTCTCCTTAAGAAGCCCACCCACCTCTGTTCCCTCTGATGTCCTATACGTAGGCCTTCGAATTTGTACCATTTTGGCTTTGTCATGAACTGGTTGCTTCAGAACTACCTTGTAGAGAAACCTAAGGCTCAGAAGCTTGAAATACCAAAGCTGGCAACAGATTACAAAAGCTAGAAATTTCCTCCGCAGGTAACCAATATGTACATTAATACTTTCAAATACATTCAATAGCTGGAATGACAGCAGGTGTATTTCCATGCTAGTATGGTTGTTACAATTTGTCCTCCTGCTGGTAAAAGCACATATTCCACTCGCTGAGTCTTTTTCATGCACATGTACAATCACACACAGACGGATGATGTGCTTTCAAGCCATCCGCAGATGGTTTCCCCACGAGGGTTTACTTTGCCGTTTAGATCTCCTGTTTCACAGCCTCCTCTCGGTGCTGCAGTCCCTATTTTCTGTAATTAACTTCTGTTCCTCCTCCCATTTTTTTTTGCAAACACTTTTCACACTGATGCTTAGAGTCAACCGTCTCCCCAAAGCACTGTGATATTTAGCAGCATCCGGAAAAAATGTGGTTAGAGAATTGGGACACTTAAAGGAGACACTGCTCTCGTAAGTGTGCATTCACATTTTTGAATAGATATTCAGAGGGTGGGAATGTAGATGAGGGAGAAGCTATGAAAGGGCTTATTACTAATTAACTGTATCTATTTCTCACCCTTTTAAACTGCTTTTTGTTTATCATTTCAGCTGGTAGGGTAATACACTAAATTAAAGCTGCAGAACACAATTTATAATTAAGATTTTAAAAGCCAATTGCCTGTTAGTAAACTACCAATTGATAATAATGTAAGGGATATTTATAGTTCTTTGCTAACTATGCCACAGATTTCCATCAATAACATACTTGCTAATCTTCAAACATTTGATTCGGTATCCTTTTATTTACTATTGAAGGTAAGATTACTCTTCTCCAGCCGCCCTTTCTAAAAGTATCTCGCTTTCATCTTGTTTGCAGAGTTCAGTAAACACAGATGCTTCAATCCTTTCCTCTCTTATGAAATAGTGATAACGGTATATAATTACTTACATCAGACCATGCAGAAAACCTTGCCATAAAGAACAAACTATACATAGTTCAGCACTCATAACGTCTTGCATTTCTGCAGCTCCTTCTTTATGAGTCTCACATATTCTATAGAGGAGAAACCAAACCACCTTACCCAGGAGAGGTATCATCCACATCTGGGCAGATCCTGAAACTTAGGGCACTAGTTTTCATTCCTTTCATAGGGAGGTGAAGCATGACCTATTTAAAGAGTTTTAAAAATAAATTACTGAAGTGATAGATTTTGTTTTGTGCTTGATGTGTGGATTAATAATTAACCTTTATAATATCTTTTAATTATTATAAGACATCTGGGTAACTGTCATTTCAGCTGTGTGATGATGTGTAAATAATTGGGATGTGACTTTTTTGTGACGTGTTTCTTGCATCACGTTTACTAAAGTTTGAGGGGTCTCATAGCACTAATTACTGGAGTCATTATGAGACATTGCATATTATCCCATCATGTGTACAGCAATAAGAGTATCAGCTTAGGCACAAGCAACTGTCTGCCACCCACTGCTTAGGCACTGGAGGGGCAATTGATGAAGCATTATGGTGCCCCATCTCTTATTGTGCCATTACTGCTCTTGAACCATGAGCACCAAAAACTGCCCAGTGTATGAGCGCCTGCATGATTGAGAAGACATATGGCATATACTACATACTGAGGTCAGTGACGGAAAGACACATGGTGGGGTAATGTAGGTTAAATTGAGGCACATAGCCATGTTGGAAATTATAGTCTGAGTTGTGCCTGTAGCTACTGCCACAAGTAAGGGTCTTGGAGAATAGAGCACACTATCTTGTCAAAAAAGCCTGGGAGATCCCTCACACAAACACAGCTCTTTGTGAACCTGCCCCTTTCCTCAGTGGGAGAATGATGGTTAAAAACTAATTACCTGCCCATTCCTCAGCCCTCCTTGACAGCAGGGTCTGGGCAAGGGAGAGACAGAAAGAAATCAACAAATCCCCTGCCTCTCTTCTCTTTTGAGCTAGATGATGCCATCCTTCCCGTAGGCTGCCTGACTGCAGGGTGAATCCAGGTGACAACTATGAAAGCAATTTCTGCTTCCTATGCCACCTATCGTGATTTTTGTTATGGGTGGGTAAGTGAACTGTCTCACCCCAGGACTGGCCAGATAATTATATGGTCATTACTAACCATATTACTGAAGAGTAAATATGCAGTTATTTTTATCCATAAAATCAGCTCTTTCAACCCTAAGACTAATTCCACATTATTATGCAGCAGTGTGTAATTACTATAAGACAGCTTCTACCCTCAAAGAAGCAGGCACTATTCCAAATGAAATCTTTCAGGGTTTTAAGTAAGCCATGCAATCTGATGGAAGGATTTATCCTCTACCAGCTACCCAATAAAAATTATAAAACTGTAACTAGAAAATAAGTAGTCATAAGACCCTATTACCAGGCATAAGCACTAACAATTCCTTTCCGATTCAGATTTGGAACCCAAACCATCTTTTTTGCTGTAACATTTAACTGCATTTAACATTCCCATCACAGAGTGCTGATCACTTTAGGTGTGACTCCTGAGAGGAGGCACTGCAAAGTATCTCTGGAGGTATATATCAGGTAAAACATAAGAGAAAAGGTAGCTATACCATAACCAACAATGTTCCTTGATACTCTTTTCATTTCTTGCAGGTACTGTTGCGTGATTTACCATGGAAAAATTGCTCTGCAGCATCCTGGTGTTTGGAATGGCTGTCATGGTCAACGCTTGTCCCAAATATTGTGTCTGTCAAAATCTGTCTGAGTCTCTGGGGACTCTGTGTCCCTCCAAGGGTCTCCTATTTGTACCGCTAGACATAGATCGAAGGACAGTTGAACTACGACTTGGGGGTAACTTTATTATTAATATCACCCGACAGGATTTTGCCAATATGTCTGGACTTGTTGACCTTACTTTGTCCAGAAACACCATCAGTTACATACAGCCCTACTCTTTCACTGATTTGGAGAGCCTTCGTTCTTTACATCTGGACAGCAACAGGCTGCCTGACATTGGAGAGGATATTTTGAGAGGCTTAATTAACCTTCAGCATTTGATTTTAAACAACAACCAGCTAAGCAGCATCTCTGATGAAGCCTTTGAGGATTTTTTGCTGACATTGGAAGACTTAGACCTCTCCTACAATAACCTCCGAAGTATTCCCTGGGAATCTATAAGGAAAATGATAAACTTGCATCAGCTCAGTTTGGATCATAACCTAATAGATTATATTACAGAGGGGACGTTTGCAGATCTTCAGAAATTGGCCAGATTGGATCTAACATCCAACAGACTACAGAAGCTTCCCCCTGATCCTATATTTGCCAGATCACAAGTAATTCCATTAGCTGTTACCCCATTTTCTCCACCGTTGTCTCTTAGCTTTGGGGGCAACCCACTACATTGCAACTGTGAGCTGCTGTGGTTAAGGCGACTTGACAGAGATGACGATATGGAAACTTGTGCTTCTCCTCCAGGTCTAAAGGGAAGGTATTTCTGGTATGTACGGGAAGAAGAATTTGTTTGTGAGCCTCCTCTGATTACACAACATACTCACAAGTTGCTGGTTTTAGAAGGGCAAACTGCTACACTGAAATGCAAAGCCATTGGGGATCCCACCCCCATCATTCATTGGGTGGCCCCCGATGACCGCCTCATTGGGAACTCTTCGAGGACAGCTGTCTATGACAACGGCACCTTAGATATCCTCATCACCACCTCCAAGGATTATGGGACTTTCACATGCATAGCAGCTAATGCTGCTGGAGAGTCCACTGCAACGATTGAGCTCTCTATTGTTCAGCTCCCCCATCTCAGTAATGGCACAGGCCGAGCAGCCCCACCAAAATCCAGGCTCTCAGACATCACCAGCTCCAGCAAGTCTAATCGTGGAGAAACAAAAGGCCCACCAGAAAGGGCTGTCTTGGTGTCAGATGTGACCACTACCTCAGCTTTGGTCAAGTGGACGGTGAGCAAGTCAGCCCCTCGGGTAAAAATGTATCAACTGCAGTATAATTGCTCGGATGATGAAGTCCTAATCTACAGGTAAATGCACTTGCTGTTCTGTCTTCTGATGGTGGTAGGAGGAGGAAAGCAGGATATTAATTCTTTTACTCTTAGGTTACTGGTTTGACTTTGAACTGAGGTAGCACTCGTCACTGCCACTTGTGGCTTTAGCATTGTGTTTGTCAGTTTATCTTTTGGTCTATTGATCACTTTGGAAGTCATACATTACAAATCTCTATAGTATTCGTTCTCTAACAACAGTTGTTTTCAGTAAAATTTCCAATTTAGGGAAAAGTACTACTGCATTCGGTAGCCTCCTTTTTAGGCTTATCAAAGAAAATATTTGACAGACTAGAAATCAGAAGTTTCCCTTTCCACCTCCTGTAGGTGGGATTGAAACATACTACTGAGAGAGGAAGTGATGTGGGAGGAAGTTTGTGCTGTCTACCCATAACGCAGGCTCTAATTATCCTATGATTCAAGATTCAGGGTTGTTAGCAAGAGATTTTTCACCTATATGAAAAAGCTCATTTCTTACTTCACTAATATCTGTTTTACACAACTGTAATGCTGACAGCTTTGGAGTATTTAATGTTTTATAGCATACTAAATGCAAGAAGAGATAGAGATAATTTCAAAAGAAAGCCCTGAATGTTCATTATGCTCCTTCAGTTCTACAACTCCTCTGACTTTTAATGATGTAAAGCAAGAGTCACTCTTGCAGTGAAACTGTGAAAAAGAAAGCAGCAATAAATGTTAGGGATTAAAAATGGTAAGGAAACTGCTTAACAGTACAGGAAAACAGTGTGACCACTTTCTGCTTCTGTCTTGGAAGAATGATTGACGCAGTATATTTGTGATAATGATGAATCCCTACAAACCACCCTTTCCTCCCTTTATATTGCAGAGGCAGCACTATCAGATGCGCTGAGCTGCAGTCCAGCTTTGGGTATATGTAAGCTACCAGCAGAAGTCAGAATCTAAGGGCAAAGTAGAACCAAACACAGAAGCTCCTATAGCTTTACAAGCATCCTGAAGCCAGCAGAAAAAAAATGGATGTGGCAGAGGAATGATGGAATTTGCATTTTAAATCTAATTTGAGACAAACTCTGACCAAAACATAGTCAAAGCTATTGTTTTCCTCGGTAGGCTTGGGTTTACCATCTCCTGGCCTGCAGACTACTTGTCCTGCAGTGAGAGCTGAGGCACCAGTCAAGTCACGGTATTCAGCCTCCAGATCAGACCTTGCTATTTTCTTTTTTACCATTGTGCAATTTTCTTTAACCCGAGAAATTGAAAATGAGAGGTGGTAAATGTTCATGTGATGTTTTTTCACTCACCCTTCTCCTATAATGAAATGTAATTTTAAAGTTGTTTTCAGAACTGAATGTTCATTTGACATTGACAAAATTTTGTGTCAGAAATACTTTTATCTCAATTGGTTGTACAACAGAAATAATACAATTATTTCTTTAGCTACTCCAAACTTAGTCACTCTTTGCCAAAAGTGAGAATGTTGACCAGGAAGTCCAAAGAATTTTTTTTTAAATTATATTTATTCAAATATAGAAAAAAACTGAGGAAATTCAGTTCTCCTCAACTCCATTCCTCAATTATAAATATATGTTGAAATAAATAAATTAGCAGGTGCAAATTATTTGCCTTGCTCTGCCTAATGTACTGTGGAACTGCTATTTTAGCTTTGGGACTTGCAACTGAGTTAAGTAGAATGAAAGGCTAAGATAAAACTAAATAATGATAAAGTAATAGGAATGGAATGAAAGAAAATATGCTAATGTCAGTTTTTCCTGAGGTAAAGCTTTTGGCAAAAGCTCAACAGTATTCAAGATCTTGAACCCAGTGGAAGTCTGAAAAAACACTCTGTATAGTCTCATATGACACTGTATAGTGAATTTTTCTTAGTGAACAGGAATATCTTTGCAACCAGAATGAGACATTAGAGGAGGTTGTCAGGTGCCGGAAGGGATGGGATGTGTTGATTTGCTGAGGAGGAGGATGGTTGGGGTAAATAAAAACAATGCAGAAGTGAAGACAGGCAATCTAGTAGCTGGAGGGGTGAGAACCAGGTGTTGTGGGGAGAAATGAGAGAAAGATGCTGTCTTGCCAGTCTGGTGTGGAGGAACAAGTGGCTGTCAAGGTCAGGAACCATAAATTCTTATCATGTCCCCAGTGCTGCCTCTCAGTGAGGTTTTGGCCTTTTGTTGCTTTACTTGCTTGTGGCTCAGTTTTCCAGAAGCCCAGTGAGGGCACTGCTATTTCTATAAATTTCACATGGGGCCTTTTTGAGTGTTCATTGATGATGCATAGCTCTTTCATTCACAGCTCTCAAAAGCACTTCACCAAAGAAAACAAATTTGATTTCTCTACATTTTGCACTGGGGAAAAATGAAGTATAGAAAGATGAAGTGAATTGTCCATCGTCTAAGACTTAATCAGTGGCACTCATAATATGAAGACCAGCCAGGGAACCACTCAGTCCCTTAGAGTTAATTAGCAAAAGCTGTTTTGCTTTAATTGGTCAGATGCATGTCACTGTGATGAGTGTGTAGAAAAACCTAAGGGAAAATGATTTCTATAGTGCTCTGCTCTATAAAATGCTGTGTATGTGCTAAATGGGATGTGATACTGCTTAGCTACTAAAATGATGGGCTCTTAATATACATTTAGATACACCAGTATGTCCAGACTGAGGCACAATGGCTGTGCTCAGCTTGAAGGAATCCTGCCTCTCTACTAAGAAATGTATGCACAAAAGACAAAACTTTGCTGCATTCTCTCATAAGAATTTTTCATGAACGCTGTACTCACAGTGAAAGAGTGAAAGCAGTTCTTCCCTCCCCACTGACATTAATGTCGCTTCTGATCATTACCCAGGACACCAGCCTCATTCCCACTTCCATCCCAGCTGTGGTCTTCCACGTGCAGGAGCAGCAGATGGTACAAAGGGAACAGTGATGGGCTGCAGTGGCCCCATGAAAATTCAAAGGTGTGGAAGACAGTGACAAGTGTTGTCTGTTGGGCCTCCTGATTTCACTGAGCTGAAATGGTATCACTGGATACACCAGTACCATCATAATGAGAATTAGCAGGAGGAGCACTGTTTTTCTGCTTCCCCCATCTGACCTTCCCTTGTATCCCTTGTCTCAGGGCCATTGCTGAAGCTCGCAGCACATTTTTATCTCTTTCAGTGGATTCAGGATGCATGCTTCTGATACTGATGTAATGAGGATGGTCCTGGATCAGCAGGATCCGTTCTGTTCCACACGGCTTCCCAGACTGAAAAGGAGAAGCTAAAGAGAAAGGAGTGATAGCTTGTGCAAATGTCTCAAAGAGACAGCTTGGTCAATGTCAACTTGCAAAGACAATGTTTGCCCCTAACACTGCTACCAGATCAATAACCTGAGGCTGTTTAGGGGTGACATCCTATATTATCTTTTCCACTTCACCGGCAGAAGGAAACAATCCATCTTTAATGGAGCATGGACATAACTCTTTGTGGTATCTCAGAACTTCCTTTCTGCACCTTGGCCTGTGCTCAAATTGAAAAAGATCCTATAACAGGGGCCTGTGCTGGAGTTGTGTGTCACACACAGGTGAACACCATTGCATTACTGAATGATGCATGCTCCCAATGAGCTCTTTCTCTCTCTCTGACTTGACCTTGCACTCTTTTTAGTAATCACGCTGTCAAGATAATGATATTGTTTCACCTGGAACAGAACCAAGATTCCTCTCTTTCTAGGTAGAGTGAGAGATTGTTTTGCTTGTGGTTTGGGAGGGTGGAGTTTGACACCCTTTTCTTTTTTTTTTTTTTTCTTGTTTCATGTTTTTTTCCCCTTTTCTAATTTATGTTGCTTATTCATTCCATTTAGATTAAATATCGGGGAGCAAACACTAGGAGACTTGATCTACCATAGAAATCCTACCTGCTCCTGGGCAAGTTAAAAGTACATTTTTGTCCGTGTCAATTCTGCTTTCAAAAGTGTTTTAGGCACTTAAGAGCATCAGACTTATGATCAGTGCAACTTAGGCACCGTCATGCTTGATCCATTTTGAATACGGGATTGAACTGAAATATAAAAATCTGGAAAATAGTATCTTTGGGGCTCAGTTTTCCACCTGTAACTTGGGTTGATAGCTCTGCCTTGCCTCACAGGGATAAACACATTAGAAAATATTGTGGAATAAGGAGCCCACATAAATGAATAGGGAGACAGTTGCTTTGAAGTCATTGTGTGGTCTGCAGCAACAGGGATAGTGATGAATGATTAAGATGGAGCATTGAGCAACTGCAACACTTGAATTCAAGTAAGGCATCTGGGGACAGGGATTGTGTCTTTTATGTGTAGAGCACCCTACATGATGTGGGACCAAATCTCAGTTTTGGCCATCGGGCATTGGTGTAATATATAAATTCACCACTATTTCAAAAGATGAATAACTCTGCAAGTGTTTTGTAGAACTTCCCAGGTCATACTGAGCCTGCTGGCTGTGTTTTGAATTAAAGCAATGATGCAGCCACTTAAAAATGTGCATCTGAAGTGCGATGCTGCCATTAGATTTATGAGAGATTTAGGTCTGTTATATTTTGTGGTATTTCTTACTAAGAGTGATAAAAACAACTGCACAAATTAAGAATTACTGTAGCACTATAGTCTCCCTATCTTATAAATCCAGCACTGGAAAAAAAATATTTTATATATCTCTGAAAGCTTATTTTTTTCTGTATATATTTCACGTAGCAGGCAGTCTAAGCATTAAAATATGAATAAATAGCTCCACATCTCTAGCCTATTTAAACAATAGTGCCATGGATTTGATTATTTAAACAATGTAACAACGATTTACATTTACACAGCTCTTTTCACTTCAAGTGCTGCACAGACTGGCTGAACAGAGATCACTCCACCAACCACTACTACCCTGTCACATCTCTGTTAAATATTAGCTGCAGTTTGGCAGTCAGGTGATAGTGCAACTCCATTTTATGAGCAAAAAATAACTTCAGCATTTGCACTTATGGATACTTTAAGCCAGGTAAGAAGTAATTAACTGAATTTGAATTTCCCACAGTACAGGGGATAAATATAACCATGCACTCTTCTAGTCAGTTCCATGTCTATAAGAAAATGCTTTATGACTAAGGTGCTGCAAACTTCAGAAGTATCTAAGTTGCGTAAGGATGTTCTCTCAAACAGCACTGCCAGACTGAATACCACACATCAGAGGGGATGCCACTCTCTGTGCTGCTTACACTTCTTGCAATGAAAGCCTATTGTGTGGAGGTCTACCAGCTAAAGACTGAAAACAGAGGGAGCCCTGCCCTGCTGCTGGTAGGGCAAATAATTTCAACATTCTTATTCTGCAGTAAAGTGTAATTACATTGTTTTCTCTCTGTGGAAAGTTAAAAATACATAGTTCTGGTAATTTTAGAAACAGTAGAGGATCAATTTATTCTGAAAGGCCAGAATATCCATCCTTACTCATGATTTGGACAGTGGGTTCATACAGATCACAGAATCATAGAATGGTTTGGGTTGGAAGGGACCTTAAAGATTATCTAGTTCCAACACCCCTTCCATGGCCAGTGACACCTTCTTCTTGACCAGGTTACTCAAAGCCCCATGCAACCTGGCCTTGAGCACTTCCAGGGATAGGGCATCCATGACTTCTCTGGGGAACCTGTTCTAGCATCTCACCACCCTCACAGTGAAGAATTTCTTCCCAATATCTAATCTAAATCTCCCCTCTTTCAGTCTAAAACCACTACCTCTCATCCTGACACTACAATCCCTGATAAAGGGTCCCTCCCCATCTTTCCTATTGGTCCCCTTCAGGTATCGGAAGGCTGTATAAGGTCTCCCTGAAGCATTCTCCAGGCTGAACAACTCCAATTCCCTCAGCCTATCTTCATAGGAGAGGTGCTCCAGCTCTCTGATGATCTTCATGGCCCTCTGCTGGACCCTTTCCAACAGGTCCATGTCCTTATATTGAGGGCCCCAGAGCTGGATGCAGTACTTCAGGTGGAGTCTCACCAGAGAAGAGCAGAGGGGGAGAATCACTCCCTTGACCACTGGCCTTGCTTCTTTTGATGCAGCCCAGGATGCAGTTGGCTTTCTAGGCTGTGAGCACACATTGCTAGCTCATGTTGAGCTTCTCATCACCTAACATCCCCAAGTCCTTCTCCTCAGGGCTGCTCTCAATCCATTCTCTGCCTAACCTGTATTTGTGCTTAGGATTTCCCTGACTTATGTGCAGGACCTTGTACTTGGCCTAGTTGAACTTCATAAGGTTTGCATGGGCCCACTTCTCTAGCTTGTCCACATGCCTCTGGATGGCATCCCTTCCCTCCAGCATGTTGACCGCACCACAGCGTTTGGTGTAGTCAGCAAACATGTTGAGGGTACACTCAGATGAATACTTATGGGTAAATTCCTGCCACTCTTCTACCTATTTTTCAGTTCTACTCTTGTCTTCAACCTGGCTAGGCACTCGCCGTCCTCCATGGCTCACAGCTTGTGCAAAAACCCCTCCTCCTATTCTGGTTACATTGTATGCAGGATACAAACCTTGATTGGGTCAAAGCATTTATATAATTAAACCCTGAATAAAACAGCCATTTGGAGGAAGGACATCACATGAAGACATTAATCATAGTCTATTAATCATTTGTATTTGACAAGTTGAGACAGCAACTGTATAAAAATAAAAACGTGAAGTCATAGTCCCAAAAAGAAGCAAAATTTATATAAGCAGAGCAGAGGAAAGTCTGGCATAAACATTTGGTACTGCAGGTCATTTGAGATTGGTTTGCAGCAGTAGTATGCATTGACTTCTAGAGAGCTCTTAGCAAGTGCAGGCTTGCTGAAAGGCATCAGACATAATGAAGAAGATGCTTCACAGAATCTTGCATTCTGGGATTATGGGGTTTTATTTGCTTCTGCTGAAAAAACTTTCATCTTTTCATCGTTTTATTTTTAATTTATCTCTCTTAATGGGAGAAGTAAAGGGACAAAGGGTATTTCATGGTTGGTTTTTATTTGCTTGGTTTCTTGTGCTCGTTTTTTTCTTCTTTTTTTTTTTTTTTCCCCTCAGCAATATGAGAAATCTTTGAAAAATAGGGAATAAAATACAGTGAAAATGACAAAAAAATATTTGTATTTTCAGATAATGAAGTGAAAAACAGGAATACAAATTATGAAATAAATACAAGTATAATAAAAATATTAAAATAAGTATGAATTAAAGAAATGTAGATGTACATCTTAGTATTGTCACTAAAGTTACCCTAGATTGTTGTGACAAACTCTTATCCACCTGATGATTGCATAGAAATGAATAAGAAATCCTTTGGTCAGAGCCTGTCCAGTTTATCCTGAGCAGGGGCAGACCGTGCAAACAACCACTACCCAGACCAATATTTTCTAGCTGGATAGCCACCACAGAAAGGCAAAATATGAAATGGCCACTCATCCCTCCAGGAGAGATGTGAGAAGTATATGAGAGCATGTGAGAGGGCACTTGCTGCCCATGCTGCAGTGCCCAGCAGAGCAGAGAAAGGCAAGCAGAGAAGGGCAGTGAAGCATCTTTCACAGGCTTGGAGGCATTCCCATTCACTTCAAAGTTTAACAACTGTCAAATAACATTTAGTAATGCAGGTGGAAAGGTTGTATTCTCTAGCTCTACCCCTGAGCTCTGCCTCAGGAGCTGAATACAAAGGCAAAGAGCCTGATTCTCATTTTAGCTGCTGTTGTGCTGCTGGGAAGTAATCCTACCGCAGCCAAGGGTGTTGCACAGGGTAACAAGAAAATCAGAACTGGTTTTCAACATAAGACAGCAATACTCCCATTTTATCTCTGCTGCTAATTATTTACTTAGCTCATCAAAGGCTCAGCAGTTTCACTTGAGGGGAATTTGGGATGAGCTAATGCTTGCCCATAACATCTGCCACATCCCCTCTCTTAGCTGCTCCGAATACAAATGCCAAGAGCTGTCCCCACCCATCATTGCAATAATGAGCTACATATCTGATGCTGAAATAAACCACTGAAAGAAGATTTTGATTAAGCTTCAGGTGAGTCACCAATTTGATGTCTAAATTAAAAGTTTTAACATATTCAGATTCATACTACTCCTGAATATTAAGAAGCCAGCACACAGCTGCACAGCTACCACTATCTTTCCTATTTTAAATCTAGGGCAGACTTACAGAAGCTCATGTGTTGCTCTGTGCAAAAGTAAAAAAAAAAAAAAACCTAGGCAATTTTCTGACTGCTTAACAGTAATAACCTCCCATGTAATTTGTAGTCATGCAAAGGAATAACAGGTAGTACCGACAGTTACAAATGTTAACTGAACAAATTCTTGACTGAAGGCTTGTTTCGAAGCCCTCAGAAATGAGTAGCCACCATTGACTCTGATGGTCTTTGGTTCAGCCTGAAAGTCTTGCATTTTTGGGATTAGCATTATTTTCTAGAGAAGCAGATGGAGGATGAAGGAGGTTAAATAGTTTGCTCATAGTAATTCAGTAAGCCAGTGGAAGAAACAATTTACCTGCAGAATCACAGCTGGAAGTAGTCCTGATTTAACTTTCAATGTGTTCCTAGTAAAGTCCTTCCTCCCATTTAAAATCTGATAATTTCACTTCATAATATTATGATCTGGGGAGAAAACAGAGCACCCTTGGTGTTGTTACTGTTGTTAGATATAAATGTGTTTGACTTGAAAAAAGGCATCTTTAATAGTATCAAACTCAGATCAGGGCTTCACTATGAGCATGTAGCTATCCAACAGAGGTGTGTTGTCTCCTTAAAGGAATCATGAAAACAATGAGACTTGATTCCCTACATAGTTTATACATGTAATGCACATTTAAGCACTCAAGATGCTCCACTTGATGCCTGAGATTTCATTTCTTCAGCTGGTGCCTGCAGCATGTTCCCAACACTCCTTGTCTTTCTGCTGCTGATCCATTGAGTTCCAGGTTGTAACAGAGATCCACTCTAATCCCTTTCTAATTTTTGAGTCACAGCTACTGTCATCTGGATCCTTTCAGGAGACATGAAAAACGTATCAGTGACCACAGAGTGTGACAACTACTCCTAGCCTTTCTAAATCTGTATCTGAGAACTTCCTCCCTCCCTTCACACTTCATTTTAACTGGACATCAGCAATCCAGTTAATCTCCATACTACTAAGAAATCTCCTTCAACAGTGGTGACCCTCTAGTAAAAGAAGGGGCTGAAAACTGTCTGCCTCAAGGAGAGGAGGATTTATTTTTATCCATGGGTGTTTTTCAAGAGAGTTACAAATAAGAAAGAAAAGCTTAATAGCATATTGTATTCCTAAAACATAACAAGTTCCTAAAATTTGCTTTCCCAGTTTGAGATCATTCTGTTTAACTTAGCTCCCACTTGCTCATGCGCAGCTCCAGGCTGTGGGTAGGTGAGACAGGGTGCCTTGACAGCTCCTGCCTCCCCAGCCATCTGACACCCTACCCTGTACAGCTCTCCTCTGAAGTCACAGGAAGCCTTTATACCTGTTTCAAAGTTGTCTTTCTTTTAGATCTTTTGGGAGGAGGTACTTGGAGGAGGGCACCTGTTCCTCCTGCAGCAAGTTCCTAATAGTGTTTATCTCTCCAGCATTGACCATTTGAGTTCTGACAGAGAGTTATTTTGGGGCTTTGTGCAAGAAATTATGGCAAATTTTTGTTTAGGACTATTTTATCTCTCAAATACGTGAGACAGGACAAGGAGGATGGCAGCAGGAGAATAACTCAAAGTTACAAACACAGCCAAAACCTGGTGCCTTATTTCACTGCCAAGCTGCAAACTCACCTCTCCAATTGCTTGGTCTGAATTTCCTTTTCCACCCTCTCTCTTTCATACCAAGCTTTCTGCTTGTATGCTTAGGTTGTTTTCAGAAAAAGAACATACTTTTTTGTACAATGCTTGCACCGGTTAACTCTAATAGCAATGATACAGCTTTTTTCCTTTAGAGAAATGACTTGAGACTCATCATTTGAAAAATATAGAACTGGTAAAGACATAGCACTGGAAAAATAAAAAAGAAGAATACACTTGACTAAACAAATTATATAGAAAGTCTTTATTATATTTAGCTCCTACAAACATGGTTATTTTGGATTTGCCTATAACAGGCAGATTTTCTGAGCAAAACATATGCACTCAGGATGAGCAAATATCATTCCTGTCAGGTGATCCAGTACAAGGTGCATGTAACAATTGTTTCTCATTTAAACCTATTTTAAGGTTTGAATTGAGATGTTGATGGTGGGTAGTCTATGTGTTAATGCTCTGGTCAGGGAAGAATCAAAGAGGAGGATTTCAGGCAAGCTGAGGAACTTGAGGCAGAAATCAGATTCATACCCCATGTAATTCTTTGAGTGTTGTAAGTTTTCAATGAAGACTTGTACTACAAGTCATTTTTCTTTTCTTTGTTCTTAAAAAAGCACAGTAGAAATGTTGCTCAAATTTTCAATGGTAAAGAAAGAAAATGTGAGGTACTGGATGTCTTTGAGAACATGATATGGGTTCTTTCACTGTCTTATTACCCTTTTTCCCCGAGACGTGCCTTGTTTTATAGTCTAATATGAGGGCAGTACAGACATGTACCCCGTAATCCTTAAAAATCTGTAAAAGGGCCAAGCACAAAGGTAATCGAGTCCTAACTTAGGTTAACAGGCTAGTATTGCAGTGTAAAGAAACGTTGAAACTATAATGACATCGAGAAATGTCTATGTTTAAAATGAAATGTTCTGACTTTCATAGCAGAGAAAAAGCAGCCCAGCCAGCAGGCTGATCTGGTGTCTCAGAGTCACAGCATGATCATATTAGGTCCCAGAGTATTTGACAAGAATCCCACAAAGTGACGCTGCCTAGAAAGGAAACAGGAATTGGCTTCAGTGCTTGGCAGAGGGCACTGTAGAGTGGAAGGAAAATCAGCTCTGTGCCATGGTAACAGAAAGGGCTGCACTGGTGCCCAGCAAGAGAGAGACATGCCGAGCCTGGCATCCTCTGATGGGAAAGAGCTTATCCAGTAGGGGCTACAACTGTGCTTTAGGGTGGCCAAGAAATCCCTGTAGACAACAAAGTAAGCCTATACCGTAACCCCCTTCTGTTCAGCTGCTTCTGGTTTACAGATTAGTTTATTTGCAGAGATGAACAGTTTGAGACAGCTAGCACTAGGTGTGAATTTGTGCTGAATTTGCCCATCTGTCCTCCCTCCCCGTCCCTTTACATCACTTTGAATTTGCCTAGGTTTAGATTTTGTAATATATTTATTACCTCAGAATTTACTTTACTTTAACAAGAAAACAAATAAAAGAGGTGTTTGCTCAACCCAGAACTTTTTTTTTTTTTCCCAAATTATCTATTTGTTTATTTAATCGGCTTGGATTGTGGAATTAGTTCTTATGTAGATATCCCAAACCATGCTCTGAATTTTTCTCAGAATGGAGATTGCACAGGCAGTAGCTGCCCGATAGACATATGGGCAGCTGACAGCATCAAGGCACTCCACCAGCAGCTCTGTCGTCTGGCAGATTGCCTCAGAGAGTCAGGCTTGATGAATCAGTCCTTCTGCCAGTGCTGGGAGGGTGGGGGATGTCTGCGCCTCTTCTGCAGAAGGCTGCTGCAGAATGAGAAACAGCAGTGATTGCTGAGCCCCACGCATCGTGCTGCAGGGTTGGGACAGCAACATCCAAGTGAACTTGAATCTTGCTAATTGGAGTATGTAGAGGCAAAATTTCAGCATGACTACTCTTGGGCAAGGATGCACTACTAGCCTGGTACCTGCTCTTCTCTGCTGTATGCAGATATCCACAGCCTGGGAGTGCCACAGGGAGGAATTTGGTAGCACTGCCAAGGTTTGGCAATAGGAGAGAGGAGGAGGAAAGAAAGCATCTGGCTTGAAACCGGCCCATCTCTCTGTGCCTCTCCACTTTCCTCCCTAAAATGGAGATAGATATTCATGTAAGTTGAGCAGGGCAGGGAGCCAAGGGGATTCCTGCTTCTCTCCTCCATCTCTTGATCCTTTCTGCCTCCTCCTGTTGCCATTTCAGCCAAGGAAGTGATATGTCCTGATCTCTAAGCAAGCCAAAGGAGGAATGGACACCATGGAAGGAGTTACATTCAGATGCTGGCTCCTCCTATCCCGAGCTTTGTAGTGCCTAGGGGGGCTGCTGTCACAGGCCGCTGACTGAGCAGAGAGCACTGACAGCCCCATCTTCCCTGGGTAGTGTCAGACAAACTTCCTGCACCTGCAGTGGCACTAGCAAAGCTGCAATGTCTCTGCTGAAAAAGCAGTGCAGAAGTATCTCTAATGGACACCTGGTTCTGGTATGATTTGCTTAGGGAGATGAGCCATATCAAAGCTATGTGTATGGCTAGTAGTTTAAATTCTGTTTTCTTTCTCTGGGAACACTAATGCCTTTTGTGAGGCGAAGGGCTGTTTTCAGGGGGAAGGATGAAATGAACACTGGGAGAAGGATTCATGCCTGTGACAAGTGTCAACAAATGCATGAAGGACTGAAATAGTCCCACTTCAGGTCTTAGTGCTGCATCTTTGTAAAATACCAGGTTGGAGAAGGATCAAGAGTTGACAAGACCTTATGCTATACAAACTATGACTAATGGAAGCATACGAGGTTATGGCTGTTTGGTGTTTTTTTCCCACTAAAACATAATATTGTTGTTTGTTTCACCTTTTCCCATTGCTTTGCCCATCCGGGCTCTCTCACGGTAGATAATTATATTGGCTGTAGTTTAATTAGCTAATTATGCCAGAGCTGTAGTGTTTTTCAGAGTAAATACTTTTATTTATCTGTTCTTAAGCAGATTTTATTTAGGTTTTCTCCTAGAATTTTCCTTGTTTTTCATTGTGTACTAGCACAGGTGTTTATAACTGGTTTCACTGGGGTTTATGTATATCATAGAATCATAGAATCATAGAATCATCTGGGCCGGAAGGGACCTCCAAAGGCCATCTAGTCCGACCCCCCTGC
>JAOTQQ010000023.1:30819542-30840529 GCA_026546715.1 Gallinago undulata
GGCTGAACAACCCCAGCTCCCTCAGCCTGTCCTCATAGCAGAGGTGCTCCAACCCCCTAATCATTTTAGTGGCCCTCAGTATATGCTGGTTATCTAAGTGGAGTGAAAGGAATAGCACCCTAGAGGGCAGAAGTGGCATACTCCTGGAAGCAGCACAGTGACAGAAAACTTCATGTAAAACTGAGTTGATATTTTGACTTTAGAGCAGAAAATAATAATAATGATATACATGAACTTACAGCTGCATAGTGCTGAGAAGTTTCCAGCTTTCATAGTCATGAAGACCCTCTTCCCAACAGTTTGCTGGTTACCATATCTCTCTAGTTAAGACTGGATTAATGTGTTTGCTGACCTGCAGATCTGTCAGTTAGTCAAAGTGTGTATGTCTGCACTTGGTTAAAACCTGTTTTCCTTTCCTCTTTACATGATTTCAGTCCAGAAACTTTGCATGGTTTTAGGGTAGCAAAGGGAGTCCAGGAAAAGCTATTCTAGCAGAATCCTTCTTCCTACTTAAAAGAAAGTTCCTGCAGACATGGTCTGCAATTGTTTTCCTGGATTCTGCTCTTTTCCTCTCTTCTTCTTAACCCTGGTTAAGCTTATTGGTGACAGGGAGGCATACAGTCGAAAGAGGTGCAGGCTACTTTCCAAACAAGAGGTGTTATCTTGGGGAAATTTTGAAGCTTTTACCTCAGTTTACCCAAAGCAAACCTTAATCTATGATATAGTGGGACAGAACCACAAAGTAATTGGTGCTGAAGAAGGATTAGATTTAAAAACAAATTAAAAAAAAAAAAGAGTTCCAATCTAGTTGGTCTCACGGTCGTTGTAGCAGTGTGCAACATCTGCCTAGCACACCCTCCAACCACCTGCCTCTGCAATGGCTATAAAGAAGCAAATCATATATCAATTCAGTTTTATTTTCTAGCCCTGTTTTAAAATGGAATAAACCCTGGAATATCTGTCCCATGGGAAATTCCTATATTGCAACATCTGTTTCTGTCAAGAATTAGGCTGAACATTCCCCATAACTGTTGCTTTGTTTGCTTATGGAAAGAAAACTGTAAAAGTATTTCATTTGTGAATGTGGAAATGTTGCTATCAGTCTCTTTGTAGATATTACAGCTTTGGGATTGACAGCCCTATCCCCACCATATATCATGCCCCTTGGGGAGTTATTCTCCTCCTGGAAGCAAGTTCATCACATTCACTTTGCTCTCTCTTACCACAGAGGTCTTCCTTCCCTTCGTATTTTCCCTACTTCCAGCTCTTGCAGTGGCAAAGGGATGGTCGGGGTGTACAAGGAGAAGTGGTGGCTGCCTGTGGGGAAGTGGGAAAAGAGCAGAGAATGTGGTGGAGGAGCAGAGCAAGGGCTGGAAGCAGAGCACCCTTCACAGACGCCAGGGAGAAGAAGAGCATTGTGGCTTCCCGCAGCTATAGCCTTCATTTTAATTTTCCTCACAAAAGACAAGAAACAACTGGATCTAGCAGAAAACCCTATTTTAACACTAAAAACCTATTTAAACAACCCTATTCAAACACTAAAATTGCATTTCTGAAATGAAATCCAACCAGCTTTGCCACCAGAATACCAAGGTTCTATTAGATGCATCTAATGTCAGTGCCTGTAAAAGCTTTGAACATGTAGTCCGAGACATCCAACTGATGCAAAATACTCATGCACTTTACACAAGCTCCCTGAGGGAGGGGATGGTTTCACCTGAGAAATTAATCCCTCTGCCAGACAGAAACCGAATGGCTCTGCCTTATGCAGCCTCAGCTGCAGGAACCAAAAAACTCTGGCTGAAGTTTGTGTCCTGGGAGCTATCACATTTTTCAGTGACTCTGACACCAGCAATAGATACCTCAATTGTCCCATCCCAACTGCACCCTCCCCGCTACAGTTTGCACTTCAGTGAAACAATAAGCCTCTCTTACATTTTCAGATGTTTTGCTCAATGCTGAGTGCATGATGTTTAGTCTTTTTCCCTGCAGTGACAGCACAACTTATCAGGCTTGCTGTTCATCTGCAGTGCTGTCTCATACATGTTGTTTTAATGACAGTTCAAAAAGGCAAAGCCACACAACATTTAGCTAAAGGCAGAAGAATGAAGATGGAAGATACAATATGAAAAGGGTGACATATGTGAATACATAAAAAGGTACATAAAGGCAGAGGGATCAGTTTCAGGGAAAAAAAATTCTTATCTTTCCTTGCCCCTTCCATTCCAAACTATGAATTACATGTAACTTTGCTTAGTGCAATCCTTATTTCTTTTCATTTTTCCCCCTATGGATTTTTCTACAAATCAAGAGCTGAGTAGAGCTAAGTCAGAACAGACCACTTGTCAGGACTGGATCCTCTTTTTCCACTTGTTATTTAATCCACGGCCAGACTGAGATTTCTTCAGCTTTATTTTCAATTCAGAATTATCAGGCTGGAGGTTTAGTGAGACTTTTTGTTAACTAGTGTAATTATAAGACCTATAGATTTCTACTTTTCTTTTTTTTTTTGTGTGTGTGCAGAGATTTTTTATTTGAGTGTTTCTGCTAGATAAATCATTTGGGACTGTGTTTTATGATTTGACTGGTTGTTTTTCCTTATGCTCTCTCTTCTCACCCCACTATTTTGAGCTACCTTTTATGCTAACCCGTATTTTACTCAGCACAGGTAGGTGAGTATATACTTAGGACACAATTTTGCCAGTCAACATAGAATATTCCTGATACATATATCTGTCATATATATAATGGCAACTACACTTGAGAGAATCAAAAGTGGGAGCAACCTGCCATGAGGGCTCAGAGATAAGAAATGAAATATTGCTTCCAAGGATGGGTTAACATACACAGTTCTCTAAAAATTCAGTATTTTCTTTATTCTAGCTCAGAAGTAACATGAGGTACTTTCTTTTGCTGTAAAGAAGGCCAGAAATGGAAGCAGAACAGCCTTTTCTGTGGGTTCCAGTCCTATTTTGCATCCTCAGAAGCTATGGAAATTTCACTGCTTTTCAGTCAGATTTGGATAAGCACCAAAATTTTACAGAGACTGACTATTCAGAGAAACATTCAAGCTTTTCTTAACTAGGCTATTGCAAATTCTAAATATCTATAGGTAGAACAACTCAGAAAATTATATATCTTTTTCCCCAAAAAGAAAAATGAAATTATACACCATGAAACAAAAATATGTAGGAAATAATATTCTATTCCATTAAAATTTTAAAAGTTTTCACTGAAAAACAAACAGTAAAAAAGAGCTTTCTGAGTTCTGCTTTTGAAAAGTGATAGCTGAAAAGGCTAATTTTTTTTCTTGAAACTGTGAACACAGTTATTAAAAAAAATAATGCAAATAAAACTACTTCATTTTGTTTTGTTTTATTTTATTTTATTATTTTATTTTATTTTTAAATGAACCACAGCTTCTGAGAACTACAGAAGACTTCTCAGTTTTAAGTCCAGAAAAGCTCCGTTAAACTTCAAAGCAGAAGTTTATGGAGTGTAGCTGAGAGTTCCTAAAGTTAGCATTTTAGCAATCTTACATGCCTTCTGTTTATGAAAAAGTTGAGTGTAGCTGACAACCTACACAAACAGACTGCCTGGCTCCCCAGGAGGGGTTTCCATACCACCTAGCTCCAGCATTTAGTTTAGACAGTGATTGCAGAGGCAGCTCAAGGAGGGTTGTCCTTCCTCCTCTTTCCAGCTCCAGTGTGCAGTCCAAGCAGAGTGACAGCAGCTCTCCCTTTCCCTAGGACTCACCTCTCAGGTGGACCCGTGAGCTGGACTCACTGCAGCCCAGGCAGCAGGGCTGGTCTCTCTTGTTGCCAAGATGGGACAAGAGTCTATCTGTCTGTAGTGGTAGGTTTTGAGCTCTGGCCAGCCAGGAAGGTGGAGCTTGTAATGCCTGAGGCATTTGTAAATGATACACTAGTCTAAACATAATCCAGCTCTCCCCAATAGATTAATTTGTTCTACAGAGTTATCAGAAATAAAAACTTTCTCTGGCTAAATCCAGCAGATATATCACTGAATGACGTGACTGACACACTACTCCCACAGATAGTCCTTTTGAAGGCTGGTTCGTGATGTATTATACAGCAACTTTTGGGCTAAATTGTCTGCTTCAGAATGCACTTCCCAGCACAACTGCAAATGCAGTTATGATCGCAGATGCAGATACTGTGGACAATAAGTGATGTCTGCCTGTCTGACATTTTCTTCCTGCAAAGTGAACAACAGTGAACTGAATATAGAAAATTACAATAACCAGCCTTAAATGACTTCTCTGATTTCTTCTATTAGTGATCTGGTTTTCCCCCTCTTGTGTTACATGCACATATTAATCTGAAAACTATAGCCTGGCTTATGAAGAAACTCTGAGAGACCTGGCAATTTTTTGTTGGCTTGGAAGGATTTATGCATTTATCTGTCCCAGGGATGTTCCATCATTCTCAAATGCTGAAGCTTTAAGTGAGTTATGGCCCTGAGGAAAGGGAGATGCAGCTATTAATCATTGGCAGCAATGGAATAATCACCATGGGCGTTACATGCCATTGTCAGTAGATCATAGAACTGCTGTTGACCTTGAATGGACAAAAGTAAAGGATAAAGCTCATCTTTATTTCATCTACACAACAAAAGTTTTGAAAATGGCTTGTCATGAAACTATTAAAGATCTGCTGCACAAAACCCTTGGGCTGAATGGTACTGGCTTCCCCCACAGACTTTCAGATGATCAAAGTGTTAGGAGAGGCATCTTAGAACTGAATAGTACTGTAGAAACTATAACTAACAAGCGAAGCTGAAAAGACACTGGATTTATGTTCTTCTGTGTTCTTTCTGGTCCTGTGGCCTTCCAAAAAGGCTTCTAAATGTTTGGTGTTTTTTTCTAGGTTCCTTTTAATAGTGATAATAACGCCCAGGAGTACCTCACAGCCACAGGGACATTTCAAGTGGAAGTGGCTGGATACAAAACAAATGACCTATCTCTGGTCACTCCAGAACTGGCTTTAAATACCTGGGACTACCTTCTTTTTCCTTTTACATATGAAAAATTATAGTCTTCCTTTATCCATGGTGTCTTTGCATCCCCTTCAATTTCAACCCGTTGTCCAAGTCTTTTCCTATAAACAAAATCTGGATACTTGTTTCCATGTTTATCATGGCCTTAGGAAGATTGTTTGTGGACACTTGGGCTTTCTCAAGTCTATGTCTCAACCATTTTATGAGGAGCCATTGACTATTAAGCCAATCATCTTGGTCAATAACAGATCATCAATCACCCATGACATTATTCTTCATATTCCAAATCTCCTCAGACCATGCACTTGTCAAAGTATAGAAGCTCATGGCATCTTTTGACTCTTCCCAAAATAAATTCCCAACTTTAATAATCCACAACAGCTTTAAATAGGCTGTCTTTGTCTCCATCTTGCCTCAAAGTCTGTTGTTTGCTTATTGGTTTGGGGTTATATGCAGATGTGTAAACTGCTTTTAATATTTCTCAGGCTGAAGTGAAGACCTATATATTCAAGTTGGAAACAACCTGTGACATTTTAACTTTGTGGTATGAACCACAAGGAGGAGGTGAAGTCACCAACTCCTAATCCCCTGAATCCTTAAGATTATATGCCTGGTAAACCACTGTGCTGGGGCTGAGCGGAAGAATCCCTGGATAAACTCCTCTATGTCTATGCTGGACTCTGCTGTCCAGAATGTCGGACTAGAGGATCATGAGTCTCTCTACTCCTCTTAACGTTTGGGAATCAACGACCTACAAAGGCAAGAATGTAAAAGCAGTCAAACTGTCAATCAAAGTCTTCTGGTAAAGTCTGCAGGTTCAATAAAACTGAAAATCTCTATGTACACTAGTGCTACAGTTGTATGCATTCAAATTTCATTTACCTTAACTTTTGTGAGCGTGAATACTCCTAACTTTAACTGGCAGTCATGTCACAGAAGTCATATACTGAATGGATCTTCTTAGGCTGTATCAAAAATAGATATTACATGGCCTCACCCTCATTGAGAAGGGCTTTTTTAACTGACATGGTAGAACGCTGTCAAGCTTTCAGCCAGTTCTAGCCTCTAAGTACCAGCCCTCCCCCTACTGTTCTGAAAGTAAGGCTGATGGAAACAACAAGTACTTATCATTTCAGAGACTCCTGGTCTAGAACTCTGGTAGGAAAGATCCTACCAAACCTTAAGCAATGTCCACAGGGGCAGAAAGCATATGACAGGATCAAAGTCTCTCTTCATCATCATTTATTCTCTGGGTAAGCTATTAAGCTACGATCTATTAAGTGTCTCCTGTCCTATTCCTCTGGAATCTTTTAAATGGATTTTGTCTCAGCAAGATCCAGCTTGCAAGAAACATTCGTACTTTCAAGTAAACTGAGAAAAGTGTATTATGATACTTTGTGCTGGGCTGCAACTGAGAAGGAAAAACTTCTTTCTTATTTGACTGTAGAAATGCTCCTTGCTAGCCAGTCCCTTGGACAATTGCATCCAAGGATCTTTTGAGCACTACCAACACATATCTCTGCCTTTCAGCCTGCCTTCTGTGCTGTTAGCCATTGTGGAAGAGATTTGTCCTAGATCTGTCTTTTGGGGTGTATTGTCTGGGATTGTTAGTGGTCACAGGAGTCATTCATCAGTGTCTTCCTCTTTGCTGCTTCTGCTGGAGTTATTGATATGCCTGTGTCAAGGTGTCAAGGTCTCAACTACTGCAATGCCAGCAGGGCTGCATCTGAGAGACTGCAGTATCAGGTTTCTCTTAAGAAATAATTTCACTCAGTATAGTGGCACAGGTTTGGCCAGATTTAGCGAGCAAAAGGACAGCCTTGAAATACTTCTGCTAATACTGACTGAAGGAAGAGTTAAGGTATAGTGTGCTGGTGGCTGGGTGAACAGTCTTAGTCCCAGAAAGGCTCCCTAGGACCCCATGACTCAACTCTGATTTAAACCAAGATGAAACCAGCTGATGCATTTGCATTCTTTCTATATCATCTTTTATGGCCATACTCTCCAATATACTTCCAATTCACCTTTATCTGAGTCATCCTGCATCCATGGTAAATTTGTCTTCCTGCCATCCTTAAAAGTGTGCACTCCTGACACCAGCCATCATCAAACTTGCAATTTCTGCTTAGGTAAGGAGTTTGTGTTTCAGCCAGATAGGTCTGCTTCTGTTATGCCTTCGTAAATTTTTGTGAAGGCAATTGTGGCAGCCATTATTGTACCAAGCCTTAAAACTATTTTAGCCAATGCACAGAAATATCAGAAGAGCCAACTGCACCTGCATCGTGCTTTTGCTTTCATCACGAGTCTCTCTGAAGAGGTTTATAGCTTCTTGAGGGAGACAAACATTGTAATCTGAGGAAATTGCTTTGGTATAAAATATCATGCTAACATCTTCTTTCTCAAACTGAGAGCAGCACAGAAATTTTTAACTTTGAAAATTTGTCTATTCATGTGATTACAGGTTGCTCTCTTCAGAGGCAAAAGCTTGGGGCATAATACCACTGAATACTCCAGAATCTGAATTTCATTCTTATGGGGAATAAATCTACATAAGTCTAGGGTGATAAACCCAAAAAGAAGGATAACTTTTGCATATTTGTTTTTGTATCTTACATAACTAGTCTCTGGCATTTGCGCAGATCCAAGTTTGCTGAGCAATAATGGGAGTGGGCTTTTCTCTCTTGAGGAATCATGGGAATGTTGGAAAGCAGCAGACAGAAAAATGCTGTACATGAGCAGTTTGAGAACAAAAAAAAAAGATGCTATCTTCTAAATCCTGTTTTGGGAATGTGTGATAAGTGATCCATACAGATATACTCCTACAAGATAACCCTTTTTTTAGGCTGTACCATATGTTCAGGAGCAGCAATCACATTTGTCTTCGAGCTGGAGGGAGGGTGGAGTGATTCTTTCCAGAGCAAGGTAAAAAAAAAAAATAAATCCACAGAGTAGTGGATTCAGAAATATGTCCATGAATGTTCTGCGACACTTCAGTGAAAAAAGAGTCCAGTATCCACAGACAAACCCAGAGTGAACATGAGGAAACAAGACACAGGTGAAACCTGTGGCTGGCCACCCTGTATTTACACTATAGAGTGAGAAATTGCCCTGGTGGTTACAAAAACATTTCTGTCCATTCACCTTTTCTCTGGCATTGCAAAAAGGTGCCAGCATGGTTGTTATAAAGCAACTAATTTTCCAAATCATAGTTATAAAATTTAGTCATGGCAGAATAAATTCTTTTCTACTCCTGAGGTGGTAAAACCAATTAAGTATTCTTCAGTATTTCATTGACATTTAATCACTGTGTGTCAGCTATACCTTCACTAGGTGCATGGCTATATGAATTTAGGACAAGACTATCTTTGACTTGTGGTTTATAGTCAGACTAATGTGATAGAGAGAAACACATGTATCGTGGGGAATCATTTGGCTCTGTCTGTAGTTTCTATTGGCTTAGACACATCAATTTTTATCTGCCTACGAGACACGTTAGATAGTAACTTATCCAAGTTATGTAAAAGGCAGCAGCTCATAGTTTTCTGCAGTGCCACAGCTATCTCTACTTCACCCTGCTTTTCAATCACCAAATAATGATTTGAGTTACTGTCACAGTAAGGTCAGTATTTCCCAAGTCAGATCTAGGAAAAAGATTCACACTGAACATAGTCCCAAGCTAGGGACAAAAGGCAGCTCTTGTTAGACCATTCCCATTTTTCTTCTTTTGCTACATCTTTTAGGGTAAAAGTGGATATTCCTCTTACAGACACGTGGGTAGAGGCCACATCCTCCCATCTTGTTTAGTCAGAGCTGCTGTTCAACAAGTTTGCAGCTTCATATCTTCTGCTAGTGACTCTCCCTCCTTCTGTAATTTTGGTGAGGCAGAGAAATAAGGAAGGAAAATACACTTTTGTGTATATATATATATATATAAAATCCCTTCTCTCCAAAGCTGGCTGACTTCCCCAGCAAGAAAGTAGGAAAGGATATCTCATCATCCAAGATGCTTGAGTCTAGCTCTCATTCTTCCTCAAGCAAAAGGATACTGTGCCTTGTTGAAATCCTACCACAGACTGATAGCGGTGCCTACCCAAATTCCACACGTCATGTGGACAGCACTGTCTTGGTGTGACTTAGAAAGGGAACTCAATCATCATTTACGCAAGGGAGCTCGGAGCCCAGCAGCTGTGTATCAAGTCATGCAAAGGTGAGTTTAGGACTCCTCCCAGCACATCTCGCAGCCGAGAAGCCAAAATCAGTTCTGCTAGTGGACTGCAGCTTTGCAGGACTTTGTAAGGGACTAAAGTTCTTGCTCATACACCCTGAGCTGCACTCTACTACTTCTGGGGTGATCCCTTATTGAGAAAAGAAGGGTAAATGCTTTACTGAGATTTTGTTCTTTCTTAACTGGAGATATAAAGAACTCTCCCAGCCCATATAGAAGTTAAGGAGGGACATGCTTAAGTTTCCTCTGAAGGATTATATTGGCTGTTAGAAATGTTGAGTTGAATGCTTTTATTGATAATACTCATCATAAATATATGTATGGGAAAACAGAGTCATAGAACCAACATACTCTAGAATGCAGTGCTGGCTGCACTCTGCAAGAAGCTTGGAACCTTAAATTTAATGATTTTTTAGAGTATGTATTTTACCCTCCTTTCTAGGAATGATTGAGTCTGGCTTTTTAATTCTTAGTCTTTTTGGAGAGGTCATACTGAGGTTTTGATGCTGCTTGATATTATGAATCCACATTCAGCTCATCTTTCTTGCTCCTAACTATTAACAAACATTTAACAAACTTCTACTACTGCTCATTTTGAGAGGATGAGGACAGCATTGCCCTGCCTTCCGGCAGAAGTGACAAATTATTCTGTATTCTCTAAGCAGGCAAAAATTGTAGGTTTAGTATCATTGTGTATCTGATTTGCATTTTATTCCATGCTCTCGTTTTTCAGCTCTCAGGGTCATTTTTGCATATCCTATTTACTTATGCTATCTGGAGTTACAGCAGGAAAGCTCAGAGAAGATTTTACAGAGTAAAGAAGAGAGAGTTTTGCAGGCTTTACACTTGAAACTGCAGAGCAGAGCAATCTACCCATCTCTTCCTTCATTACTCGCTGCTTTGAAAGTTCTTTGAGCAAAGATAAAGAAAAATGCATTCGTTCATTTCACTTTCAATAATATAGGGTGCTCTTACACGTGATTCCACAGTATTTATAGACTTTTTAAATGAAATTATTCACAAGCTGTTTTCTGTTACCTGTAATGACTTCATATGGATGCCTATAACTTGTAGAAGCTTTTGTTCTCCTGGTGGACAATGAAATATCCATGACTGCAAAAACCTTCAGGTGTGATGACTAATAATTAAGTATGGTAAAGAAGTAATAAACCTAGCAGACCTGGATGTAACAGACTGATGGCATACCTAGCATGTGTTGTAGCTGGTTTTCATGTAAAAGCTTATTAACTTGCTGATCAGCTGCTCATTGCCTGAGTATATTTAATCCTAAAGCCATATTCATCAAAACTGCATTAAGTTAAGCTATAAATGGGTAAATCTCAGAAACCAGGTAAAACTTTAATCAGCGGGAGAAGTTGAAACATGAGACGACATTCTAATCTCTTCTTAATGTTACACCAACCTAAACAAATCAGTTATTGTACTCTGAAATAAAAGGGAGCCACCAAATTTGAGCTCTTATGTTTGTAAATTCATTTAATCATTAACCTTGCTTAAAATTAGGATTTAATTCAATTCCAAGTACTTCCAAACCTTTGTGTACTTTCTGTGAGTAAGAAGTAACATGAGCAGTGCCAAATATGTATTTGCAAAGTATATGGCTAGTACCTGGAAGAAGAAAATCCAATAAATACTGCTCATGCTTTCCTCTTTGCAATGTATTCACTATTGCAATGCACAGACTGGAATTCTAGAATTCTTACATTTAGTTTTGGGTTATGCCATTAGCTTGTCATATGACTCGACTTCCTTCAGTTTTCTGGGTCTCATTTGTAACATGTAAGGAGCTAGTAGACTACTTTTTAGTACGCTTTGGTCATGTACTAGAAATCTGTGACAGTTGCCTAAGATCCTTTAGCAGAGAAAGATATTTCTAGGTGATAATATTATGCTACCATTGGAATCTATCATTGATTCCTCCTTTTCTTCCTCCTGGGGTCATTGTAATGAAATTATTTTTTTTTTACTGGATGGATTTTACTTTCATTTTCAGTAATATATTTGTCACTCTTCACACAGTGTGGTTTCGGTCCAGGCTCAGCTTTGAAAGAAGCAGGGTGTCTCTGGTTGCTGAGAAATGCTTTTATCTAATTTTGGTATCACAAACTGAAAGGCTGTAACTGTTCTGGCCTTTTGTAAAGCATTATGAAATTCAACATCTCCATGTCTTTCTAGCCTATCTAGTTCTAGCCTTTTCCTTTGCTTTATATGCAATGCCCAGAAAATAGTAGAAAGTCAAACCACTGCTTTAGGAAATGCCTTTATTACATATCTATGCTGCTTTTTTTCCCCCTACTTCCACCCCAGTCCCTCCTCCCTAGGAGACAATGCTTTTCACTATTAGTGATTTTTGCACTCCATGTTCTCATTCTGCAATTGAAAAAACTATTTTCCCCCAACGTTACTGCAAAAGTCACCCTGAATCACCTTGGTTCTCTTTACCTTGTGCATGGTAATGCATGTTTCACAGAGTTTTTTATTGCAAAAGAGTTTCTCCCTCTTCTAACCCAGAAACTAAAAGCTTGATGGTTGATACTAGTAGTTCATTTTTCAGACTTTCTCATATTGGTTTTTTCAATAGGTTTTCTTAATTTACAAGAAGTAAGCAAAAAAGTAGTAACAGAAGTAAAAGATATATCCCATGTTTGCTGAGAGGCTATAGGGTTGGGTCCTCGATCTTACAGTTTTCCTGTTTGCTTTTCAACCTGCCTGTGATGGTAAAAATATCTCAAAATAAACACCTTTTCATGTTTCTAAATCATGGCTATGTTCTTCTCTGGACATAGGTATACTCTGGGTGTATCTTTGATGAGTGGATATTTCTTTAGCTCAGTTTTGGAGAATTGGTAAATGCAGTACTCCCTTCTCTCCACTGGGAACTAAACTAATTCTTTCAACTTCACAATGAGAGACATGCTCGAAATACTGGTAGACAACCATCTCTGATCTGTTGAGATTACCCACAACAAGTTCAATCACTGAGTTGGGGAACACTTGCATGATATATGATTAAACTTTGTAATAACGCATAAATTGTTTATTAAACTGATGTTGAAAAACTTTTTATGAAAACGGTAATATCAGTGTATACAGTTTCTATGGGCAGTGAGACCTCCAATTCACTCGATGACTCTTTCTTTTGTTTGGGATAGTTAGAATAGTCCTGTCAGCTATTAGCTGGCACCACACTTCTCCCACCAGTGCACAAAGGTTTTGTAACAGAAAAGCCTGAAACAGCATGCTGGAGTTTGCTTTGACCAATGACAAAACACAGCCAAACATAACTTCAAGCAATGCCTGGAGGTTTTGTCATTCCAGCACAACCTTCCAAAGATAAAATTAGCCTGTGTGACAGGACAGAGTTTCTGCAGGACATATGAGTTGCAACCTAGCATAATAACCATGCATTGTAAGCATGAATGAAATTGCTTGTAAGTCACCAAAGATCTTCCTCTTCACTTCAGTTCACATGAGCTCTCACAGAAGAATGGGATGGGCAGCTGTCAACCACTATAGGTTGCCAGTCAGCTCCCTTTGATCCTATCATTATAATTTGCACAGATTTCACTGCCTGGAAATAAGTGGAAAGCTCCACATGTAGCACTCAGGGAAAGACAGCATATCGCTGAACTTCACAGCTGTGTTCTGCCAGCAAAAAAAGCAGAATACCTTTTACTTACTAATTAGTTCTAATGTTGCTTCTTTTCTAGGAACCTCTGTTGGTATGGTTGGTAGGATGACCTTTTCTAGTGTAGCTGTCCAACTCTGCATAAAAATTTCAAAATTACTTGAGTTAGAGAAAATAAGCATGACACTTCGGCCAAGTGGATGGACCACTTATCTACAAAAACCTAGGAAAAGAGTGTCTCAGGTCCCACGCTCTGCTTGATGACAACACACCTGCCATGGATAACGTTTGTCTCTTCCCATTTTTAGAAAAGAGGTAGTTGTAATGTGTTGTTGTGACTATCAGTGAAATAATTTACTGACTTTATATATTTTTTGATTAATCTCAGATTTGCTGCCTGGCTTTCTAAAACATTTCTGTGAATTATGATAGCTTTCTAACTCTACATTAACATGATACACTGTGAATTTATTAGTATGGTTATGCATTGTTTCGATAAACACTCAGCTTCACATTTACTAACAGAAATACTGTGTGGGCTTTCAATTACTCTGCTGATGAATTTAAATATGTTTTAGTTGGATTTGAATTAGTGTGAGGACTTTTTTTCTGAGGCAGTTAGTATCTTGGATATTTTGAGCTGAAAGGCGTTCTATGTGTAGCTGAATAGCTTGGGTGGAACTGGATTTATCTCTTGTGCTGTCAAATGTTCCTAGGGTATGTGTGCATTCCTTTTGAAGATAAAATGTAATGATCAGGGCACTAAATGTGTGCTGCTGTCATGCCCATATGAGAGAAATTATAGCATAGACCAGGGAGCTTGGAAATCTGATTTTGTGTTGTCATACCATCATCAACCAAAACAAGGTTGTCCCAGTACAGTAGCTTGCAGCTGGATAGCTGAACTGAGCACCTTCATTGATTCAAGGAATGATGGGATGATTCTGGAGGTCTTCATTCATCCAGAAGTGCCTTCCCACTTCTGCCTGCCTGTGACTCCCTATTGTTTGCAAGAATCTGGTCGGGAATAATACAAGAGGAGCATTTCCTTTTAGAGCAATGGCTGATGGAGGGGAGCAGAATACCTTGTGCTGTTTATCACAGTTGCTCTTTCTCAGCCTTGTGCAGTATGTCCCCTAGAAGCCTACGCTTGTTCTGTCACCTGCTGAATGACTTCAGTGCATCCCCAGGGTACACTGTTCAGCAGCCTATCAGGTATCACCAGAAATTTATATTCTCTGAGCTAATAGTTTAATATTTGCTTGGGTTTTTTCTTCCTTTCCCCTGTAGCAGAGGGGATACATTCATTATCAGTATCTCCCTGGTTCACATCTTGTGACAGACATATCAATTGCTTTTGGCTCTGTTTTCTCTTCCCCACCTCCCACCCCACTTTTCCAAATGAGCAGAAAAGAGCCTAAGCAAATTAGGAAATAATAATGAAATGATATGTACTATGTGTTGCATTTGACAAGACAGATTCTCTGAAGAGCAGCTGGATGCACGAGTGATGAGGAGACAAGATTCAGAAAAGCAGGAAGGGATTTGTGTTTAATAATAAATGTTCCATCTGAAGGCAAAATTATGATTGTATGTCATAAAACCCCCAGAACCTAATAAAATTAAAAATGCAGGAAATCATTCATGTTGGGTTGAGTTAGTGTTTACTGAATAAGTCTGGCCACCTTCTGGTATTATCTGACATATCCTTATGTTGACATGACTGACAGAGGAATTACAATTGCTAATACTAACAACTATTTTTTCCCCTGGACACCAGAAATACAACTGTCATTTTTTCTAGATGTAGGTCACAGTAGGTGTCTGTCTTTCTCGGATTCTTAGACTAAAAAATCTTGAATCAGGCACCAAAAGGCTGTGAGATCCCACACAGTAATATACTTGGTACTTTGATTCTTGAGGCTTTAGGATGATCTGAAGATATATATTCAATCTTTTTTTGAAAATTGAAGGCTCAGAAATTAATCTCAATTGTTAACTTACTTAACTTTTAATGACGTTTTAGATTCTACTTTCATCCCATGACTGCAGAATCTGAGGCTTTCTGGGATAAAACCACAGCAAAAAATGACGACAATATACTCCATGAAACTTTCAAGGAAATTGCAGAAGTTGACAGCAAATAAGAATGTCAACTGCACAGTCCAAATTTGTAAATTACTTGTTCTTGCTCCCAGGCAATACCTCATGTGTGACATTTTCACTGCAATTTAGATCCTCCTAGTATTCCTCTGATCTTTTTTTGCCCTTTTCTACAGCCTTCTTAATATCTGTCCACCATCTGATCTCTTTCCAGTGCCTTGATTCACTTCACTATCTGTGCAATTGTCTTGTTCTTGCTGAAAGATCTTAATCTATGTTTGATTGCACCCAACCATCTATTGAGCTGTTTTTGTGATCTTGGTCCCCTCTCAGTGGCCACCTGGACTTCCTCCATCATTTTTATGGTAGCCTGATAGTGCCCTGCCAATGGCTGCTTTGAACCTGTTCGTCTTTCTATCATTTTTTGCTGCTCTGACACTGCCAGAGCCACCAATGCTCATTATCCTCTTTTCTTCTTGCATTCTCTCTCATTCAACCTTCTCTTCCTCCTTCTTTCCTTACTTGTACTCAATGAAATAACACCTTATTATTGTCTCTGCCCAGTAAGAAGCAAGATCTGTGTGCTACTGAGCTAAATCCACCAGGCTTTAAAGGATACTTGATGTGGTCTTTCTTCAGGCAATGAACTCCATCCTCTGATTACTGGCTCTTTAGCCAGTCTTTCTCCAGTATGTCACTATTGCTACTTTCCCTCTCCATTTTGTCTACCATACTACATTAATCCCACTGGGACTGAAGGTGGACATTCTTCCTGAAAAGTAGGAATCCACATCTTTTTTTTTTTTTTTCAGAATTACTTTTGCAACTGGAACAAAAAGGAAAAAAATGCAGAGATTTTAAAATGAACATTTTTGGCTTGAGATTTCCACTGAAAAATGAAAAATGGTCAGATTCCAGTGTTAACCTTTTCTGGATCAGTTTCTAGTTCTAAGGGTAACCAGGGCAATTATGTGAATACACCTTTGTGTAAGGGGAAGTGTAAGACTAGGAATGTGCAGTGAGATTGATACTTTCACACTAAGGCACTACTAAGCAGGAAAGTTCATGTGCTAAATAACTAGAAAATTATTTTACAGGACACTAGCTATTTTACCCTGGCATCCTTCCTCTTCCTTTTCCCCTCTTCATTACAAGATGTAGTGCATAGTGACAATGTTTAGCACTACTGTTTAACAGTTGCTTCATAATTAGTGTATAAACTACAGTTGTGCTACTAAATTAACGAGTGCATAGAAACATTCCCATGCATCAGAACTCCATTGTCTATATTGCTAAGATCTTGGTGCAGTTCCTTCCATGCTTTTTCCAGCATGGTTCAGGCATTAATATTCCAAGGGCTATTTTTGATATACAGCTTTCTGAAGTCACCCTGGAAGAAAAGAGAACCTACCAGAAGACATAGACCGCTTATGGTGAGGTTTTTTCCTCAGGGACACATCATGTAGACATAGAATCTTACAGGAAGAGTTTGGGTTGAGCAGTTTATGCCCAGAAGATTCACACCCAAGCAATTGGGCTTTTTTAGTACTTTTTCTCAGATACATGCATTTAATAAATTAGCAGGACTTTCAATTTCAAACTCCTAGCATTCACTTCAAAAGGAGAAATATTACTGCAGTATAGATAGTATATAGCCCTGGATAATATAAAAAATGGACCATAAGAAAAGCAACATAGTCTAGCAGGTCAGTATAAAGCTGAGTCTTGGGAGTTGCAAGTACCTTCCCAAAGGAATTGCCTTGGCAGCTCCCTGCAAGTTCTGTGATTAAAGCAGTTTCAGGCTAAAAGTAGATGTTATCATACCTCTCTTGCAATGGAGAAAAGGAACAGAATTGCCCAGCCAATTAGTCTAATCTGTCTTTTCTTTAATTTGTCTGTTTTGCATAGCCACAGTATTAACCAGCAGTTCACTCCTACTAATCCCCAGTGCTACAAAGAAGAAAAGAACCCATTTGTATATTACAGTGTAATCATAATATCTACTAATTTCCTTCCATACACTACAGGCCTCTTTTGAAAGGAGATTGCTGGCATTATCCCCATTTTATAAATGAGGAGACTTACAGTACAGCAAAATGATTTCTCAGGAACTGAGAGTTACTGATAAAGTAGAGCCTGATATCAGTGTAACTGATAAAGTAGAGAATAAAACTCAGGTCTCCTAAATTCTCGGCACAATTCACTCCCTGCAAGCTTCAGTGATCACTTGCATCTGGGATTATGAGCGAAGTCTGCAAAAAAACCTTTTTCTCCTGCATTTCTAAGTAATTTATTTTCTAATTTTCTTAATATCAGCACACACTGAAGTGAGTAATTACAAAATTGCTTGCTTTCTGTATGTTGTGCCTACAAGGACATAACGAGGACGTTTCAGTGGTGATGGCAGAACATAAGGTTGACTTCAAAGAAGGATACTTCCATTTTTTTACAAAGGGCTTCATGGTCTCTTTTTGGTGGTTTTACAAAATGAGATGTAAATCTTCATGGATTGAAGGGAATGTATTTTTTGCAAAAGCCCTGGAAACTTTCATCTCAGCTTCATAGCTCTTCATCACACATAAATGCTCACAGGAGTATCTGCTTATTACTGTTTTATTTCAGATGCGTATGCCATGCCCCAATCCTTGCCATTGGTCTCCTCCTCTTCCAGTAAGTGATGGTATTGTGCTAATGGGTGAGAGAAGAGGCCTTTTTTGTAAATTAAGAAGGTCAGTTGTAAGACCCCTATTATCATCTCATTCCTTAGAGGCAGGATATTCAGAGAGGTCAGAACAATGTTCCTAAATGAATAGTTTTCCTTCGGGTATTTTGATCTTCAGATAGGATTCAGAAACTAGATTAAGAATCAGAACACAAAATCCTGTCATCTCTGTGGAGGAGATTTTCCTGTTCCTCCTACCCCAAGGAAAATAAACCAGATGAGAAAGACAGAGATTACTGTGTTTTATGTGCCTGGACAGTGAAATAAGGAGATTTTCAAATCTCTTGTCCTAGCTAGGACTACATTTACAATTATGCTGTTAATATATTTGAGTATTTGTTTGCTTTCCCAATCCTCAGTGTTCCCAGGCTCCTTTAATTGTAGACATTAAAATCTGTCATAACCTATCATTAGTTTAAAAATAAGCAGCTTTTTAGCTGGTTGATCTCCTCTTGCAGTTAGTCATCTCTTACTCTTATTTTTTCTTAAAGAAAGGTATGAAATTTAGATCTCTATTCCTGTCATGTGATAAGAAGCATCTCTGCAAGACCACACTGTCCTGAAGAGCAGATGGAAAATTTCAGGCTCTTGCCTCAAGATACTGCTTCAATTAATTATGTTTGCTATCTGAGGGGTAAAAAGTGAGCACTAGGATCTTCTGAGTTTCAAATGCTAACAACTTTCAAAAGCTTGTTTTGATCTTCAATGAAAGCTATAGATTCTTGCTACCTGAAATCAACTTTCTTTGTTTAGCTGATGAGATGACTGAACAAAGCCTTGCAGGATCTCTGTCTAGACACAGTTTCGATAGTCTTTTTGTTTTGTGGTAGCTCTAGCTATTGAGTCCCAATGGCAGTGCATGGTGGTCCATGATTAATGGTGTTAGACATATAGAGCAACTATGAAGAGACTCCCCCTGTTAGGCAGCAAAGCAAAGATTGAAGTGGCATCTTGCAGCTACTCGTGTTGGGGACAATCAAAGAGTCATCAATATTCCAGAGTGAAAATGTGTCTGTATCGATTTTAGGTGTGGGGAACGTTAAGAGATATCATCCATCATAGCTGACTGGCAGTATGTTTGGGGAGGGTGGGCTAACGCATGGAGGAATGCCAAAATACCCTTACAATTTGGCAGCTTCATGAAAACAAGATCATCTTCCCTGCAACCTAGAAAAATGAGTCTGAGATTAATTACTTAACTCTTAGTACTTTTGAACTTGGTGCTTATTCCTATGCTCAGCTGTTCTTTTGCAATAACATTAATTTGAATATTTAACAAGAACATTTTAAGCTTATTTACTGCATCATCCAGAATTCTTCATTTTAGATATATATGGAGAGTTGATTGCTTTTTCCATAATTGGGATTGCAACTGTGATCTTTTATAAAGCTATTATTAGTCCCACTATTATCACAGCTGTAGCTTCCAGGTCCGATTGAGTTTGGAAATGACTCAGTTTCTTTTAAAGGCTAAGATGAGCTTTTACGTGAAGTTTCAGTACAGTTAACCTGGCCAAGCTTTAGGATTGGTTGTGGCCTCATTGTTGTACATTTAAAAATGGAATGGCTTTACATTTTGTGCCACTGTGACTGCCTGCCAGTGCTTGAAATATTCTAGGCGGTTACGTTTCCTTGGAAGCATGTGTGTAATCATATTTGAAGAAAACAAGTTGTAAATGATTGAAGTTATCAGTGGTCACTGTATATAAGCTGGCATACTCTGTTAGGTTGAAAGACTGTTTCTATATGCGTAAGATATGTACAAAGCTATATACTGTGTAAATCCAGTTGTTTGCTGTTTGCTTGGACAGAATATAGAGGTCTCTCTGTTCCATCAGCGCAAAGCAAAAGGAACCACTCTAACAGATGGTGCTACAGCTCTGCTTTTTGAGAGTTATGACCCAAGTCCAAGACCTAGTTTATAGGGCTGACTTTTCTTTCTGCTAGCAGTCCTACTTGTTTGTAATGAGGTTTCACAGTGAAATAATTTGTGAAGGACTTAACGCGCTGCAGAATTTTTTAAACACAGGACAGGATGTGATGGTGGAAAGTGGAATATAGCACCAGGTGATACAGAAGGAGATATAAAACAATTGGCAAAACTGTTAAAGAGTTTGAAGATCATACTTTTGAAGATCAATAGTATTCTGTTATTCCATACATCATCCTTGGTGTGTGTATGTGAAATTCTTTGAACAGTTCAACAGAGTTCAGGTATTTCCCCAGCTGCTGTGCCCAGTGATGTGTTGCTCTCAGAGTCCTCTCCAGGGAGAGAACAACTAGAAATAACTTCAGACTAACCATTTTAACTATTAGAAACTATCTTAGCAACTGTATCTGGAGTTTTCCAGGATAGCTGCTTTATGACCTCTTGGCTCATTCTGAGTAACTCAACTATGTCTGTGCAGAACATCTCCTTTAGGATGATAAATGGGCCAAGAATCTCAAATTTAACATTGAGTAACCTGCTAGGTGATATTTATATTCCATATGTCTCCCATAAATATTTCTTTTCCTTACAGAATGTTTTGTGTGTTTGTTTGCTTTTTAAAAAGACACCGCATCCTTGCCTGTGGCCAGGCTGAAGGATTGTGTCAGTGGCATGAATGCATAAATGCAAAGATGATCAGAAGCTCATCTTTGCAGCGCCTTGACGTTGCTGCTTCTCTGTGCAGGCTGTTCCCTCCTGCTGAACAGAAAGGCCTCTGAAAAGCTGCAATTTATGCTAGCTGTGATTTGAGGCTAAGAAAGACTGACATTCCCACAAGGAGTGTGCCTTTTTCCTCTGGCCAGGCTTTGCCATCCTAATAAGAGCCACACCAGCTTGCTATGTGGTGTAGGCCTGTAGGGCTCCCTTTTTGCCAGTGCTAAAGATCTGCAGTTCTTAGTCAGAATGGGCTGGTTTTAATTTCAGCTTTTTTCTCTCACTCAAGCCTGTTATGGGGAAGTAAAGAGAAACATGCATGGGCTTTCTCTTTAGTTTTATCCCACCAGGCACCAAATCTAGGATTCTTCACTGTATTCCACTAATGTGCTGCAATTTTTACCAGTTTGAATTGGGGATAGACCATGTTCGTTCCCATCTGCTAATTTTGAATGCTGTCCTTGAATATCCACAGTCCATATTGCCAATGCAAGTATTTCTTTTTCACATGCATAGAGGACAGTGGTTGCAGGGAGAAATTTCTGGCAAAGAATCACAGAATCACAGAATTGTGGTGGTTGGAAGGGACCTCAGAGATCATCGAGTCCAACCACAAAAAAAAAAA
>JAOTQQ010000023.1:30840579-30852240 GCA_026546715.1 Gallinago undulata
CCCCCTCTCCGTCTCCGTGTAGATCAAGGTTAAAGCCGCAGCACTCACCGCTGCCGCTGTCCGCTGTCGCTGTCCGCTGCATTTGTAGGAAAAATTTTCCACAGTGGGGAGGTGGAGGATGGGGAAAGTAGATGGGGGAGTGGAGTGAGAAGTGGCTGCCTGCCTTGCCTTCTCAGGGAATGCAAAAACTAAATGTATCCCCTTCTCTTCACAATGTAAGCAACCTGCTGACGTTACACAGCAAATATTCAGGCACCCATGAAGTGATGTGGCAACTGCCAGCATCAGCCTCAGCAAGTGCAAGGGTGATTTGCACACTCAGAAATAATTGCTTTTAGTAGGCACGTGTTTTTATTCTGAGTTATTTTCTCAGATTTTAATGTATTTAAGATTAGGACAGTTGCAAGTGAGGAGAAAATAAAAACCCAGACTATTTTGGTCTGCTTTTTCTGATTCCTTTTATTGCACATTTGGAAGACAGCCCTCAAAACTTGTACATTACTGGATGTGGGACCCACAGGAGCTGGGAAGTTTGAATGTTTGTTTGAACTATATGGCTCTGACTCCTCTCTACTCCCAGCACAGTAAACAATATATTGTTCTTACATCTGTTCTCTCTTTTCCTTTAGTGTGAAGAGTAACCAATTTTTTTCTCTCTTCTTTTTTTCTTTTATTTTAAAAAGGATGATTCCAGCTACAAACAAAGCCTTTGTTGTAAACAACCTTGTTTCTGGAACAGGCTATGACCTCTGTGTCCTGGCAATGTGGGATGACACGGCCACGACCCTTACTGCCACCAATATTGTGGGATGTGCCCAGTTCTTCACCAAAGAGGACTACCCTCAGTGTCAGTCAATGCACAGCCAGTTCCTGGGTGGGACCATGATTCTGATCATTGGAGGCATCATTGTGGCAACTCTGTTGGTGTTCATTGTAATACTCATGGTCCGCTATAAGGTCTGCAACAATTCCCAGGGGAAGATGTCTAACGTCAGCAATGTCTACTCACAGACAAATGGAGCACAACCAGTTCAGAACGGAGTCTTGCCCCAGGTCAATCCCAAAGTGGTGGTCAGAAATGAACTTATGGAGTTTAACTGTCAGTCTGCACGGAGCAGCATCTCCTCTTCCTCCAGCTCTGCAAATAGCCACGACTGTGATGACTATAGCCTCCAAAGTGAACAGGGCACATTGTCCAGTAAGTGGAGGCCTCCTTCCAGGTCAAAACACAATATTGACCGGCTAATGGGAGCTTTTGCCTCCCTGGAACTGAAATGTCAGAAAAAGGAGGAGATGACAGACTCCAGAACTTCCACAGTGGCCCGCCACTCGGACAAAGAGCCACTGCTGGGCCAGCCGGAGTCCAAATTTCGCGGCCTCCTCATGTTGCCTCTGGAGGGCAAAACTAAACGTAGCCATTCTTTTGACATGGGGGACTTTGCCACATCTCAGTGTTGCACCTACCCAAAAAAGATAACAAACATTTGGACAAAGAGGAGCCTCTCGGTGAATGGCATGCTTTTGCAGTATGATGACAATGACCTAACAGGGGCGAAAGGGACTTTTGGGAGCTCAGAGTGGGTAATGGAAAGCACAGTGTAAATATCAGTGTCTCTCCCCCTTCTCTTCTCCCCTCATGTGTTATAAAGCGTGGTTTGCTGCAAAACCATGCATTTGGAAAGAGGGGAGGAAACGTTTTCAGTTGTACTGGCCAAAAAGATAGATAAACAAATAAGTAACAGGGACAGTAAAAGAGAAAGAAGGTAATGAAATGTGAATAGGCACGTATGGCACCATTCTTGTCTGACCCCAACTAAACCATGTGTGAATGTTTCAAGGAATTTACTAGTTGTATTTAGCATTGTTTTCCAGAAGTTACTCAGACTCTTGGTGAACCGTCACACAGGGTTAAACAAGGAGGATGAGAAGGGGTTTAACAGCACAAATTTAATTTTACAGGGCTTCTTTCTATTCTTTTCTTCTTTTCTTTTTTTTTAAGGGCACCTCTTTCTTTTCTTTTGACCGTAGAAACACAGAGATACCCTTCTGTGGATATAAGACTGGTGCTAGGATAAATCTGGTTGTCATTGCAAATGACTTTCTCAAAAGTGCAGGCAGGGCATCCGCAGGGACAGATCAGAGCAAATTATTCAGCATAATCTCATGGTGTTAACTGTGACATCTGGGAAAATACATGTTGTTGAGTGGGCTTTTGGATGAGATTAGATGATTTCTGTTCTCTTTTGCCTTGTTACTGCTTTTGAGTTGCTTTTTCCCCACAGCAGAAAGTATGTTTCTCTGCATTTTTTGGTTTTGTTTTCAGTCACATCAAATCCCCAGATAAAAAGGCGGATATCTAAAAAGGTCAAATTTCTGATGTATTGTATAAACCACCTCCAATACAACCCCTTTATGTCCTAGGAAAAATTAAATCTAGGGGCTAATAAATTTTTAAAAAATCATCCTCTTTCTTCCATCTTCTTCATAGTCTCTGCTTGTCAGTGGCCAAGGCAGATTGCAGTACTTATTGGTATCTGTAGGGGTGTTGCTATCAAAGATGGAAAAAATAGTAATCAAGATTTCCTCTTAAAGGATAAAGAAAAGGAAAAAAAAAAGTAGTTCCCATGAACTCTCCACATTATGAATACCAATGTCTTCTGGCAAAGGTCACACTGTCTCTCCAGTTAACTGACAAAGAAAACACAAACTTTCACCCTATTGTGACAAAAGCTCTTTGTCTGAACAGTCACCATGAAATGGCCTGACTGTATCAGTAGCATCACAGGAAATGTAAGGTTTTGTGTATTTCAGGGGATTGGGTACCTTCCAAAATAGCCATGGAACCTGAATTAAATTGGAATGTCTCAGAGTAGGGGGTCGCCCATGTGACCCCTGCATTACAGATAGCCCTTCCCCAGTCCCCAGTGTACTCCTACCCCCTTGTCTCTCACCCTCACTAAGGTACTTGCTAACTAAGAACAGGAGCTCTTTAGGGATTGTAAACTGATTCTCAAATTCGGTTTCGGGGAGCATTGCTGTGGCCCATGCAGCTGACTTCATTGTTCTTGACAATTTTACTGTGATTTCCAGCATTCTGGTGGCTACTGCGACTTTCCTTTCATTTGTTTAGTTGGCTCCCAATGATCAGCTGCTGGGAACCATTCTGAAATTGCACATTGTTACTATGGTTTTGTAAAAGACATGTGGAGAAAGGGTGCAAGGCACAGAGAAAATAACACATGAAAAAATTCTATGTATATTTTTTTTAAAGGTGCAGAAATATATTGTGACATGACTGTGTATTTGATCTTGTATTTGTCACGTTTCCTACTTGGAGTTTTAGAAAATAACATCCCTGTGATCAGAACATTTTTTCCTTTATTTTCTTTTTTTTTGCTACAAAATGTACAGTAAAAAACATACTTGGGGAAAAGAACGTGCTTTTCATTTATTTACTGTTTTGTGGTCTGTATTGAAACCTAAGTAAGAGGCAGTAATTATTTTTAAATTATCTTGAAAATATAGATGTTTGCTTTTTCTTTCCCTCAAACTATCTTTCACTTTGTTATTTTAGTTATAAAATCGGCATGAAGAAATACAGACCTTTTTGGAATGTATGAGAAAAAAATCTTATCAAAAGATATTTAACTTATTTTTCAGTGGTTACATTTATACAAATCTATATGACTAATGTATTTTAAACCCTCATCCAAAATCTGCAGAAAGAAGAGGATTCCTCTTTAGGTTTAGGACCTGACTTTTTGTAGGTTTTTGCTCTGATTATTGTTTACAATCAGCATTACTCTATTCAAAAGAGATCTAGTTAAACTTTGTTTGCAACATCTTTCAAACTCTCGGTTTTCCTTATGCTTTCCAAGAGGAATGACACCTCTAATGCAAGACATCATTCAACTGTCCAGATGACACATTCATATTAACCATAACCAGCATTTATATTTATGTTTCACTCTTGAAGACGTTCATGTAATTACTTTCTTTTCCTTGTTATGTTTGTGGTGTGGTTGGACTTTCTTATTATGTTGCTGTTTCGCTTTGAACACGACATCTGGGTTGTTTATAATCTCGCCATTGAGTTCATCATCAATATTAGCAGCATATACAGCTGCGAATTTTCAAAAGCAATATCCTACACTATATTCTTTATTAAAACAGAAAATATCTCTCACTTTCTCATACAAGATTAGAGGAAGTTAGCTAACAGATGCTGTCTTAAAATAATGGATAGCTGCCAAAGAACCCAAGTAATGAAGCCCACAATCTAACAGCTGCATTTATTAATGTTAATCATGATTTTAATTCATTTAGCTTTAATAAATGAGGCTCAACCCACATCAGCAAATTTTCAAACACTGAGCAAATGAAACAAGTAGCCAACAATTACTTTTAGTGCTCACAGCAATTGGGAGGAGGACCTGCAGGTGAGGCAGGGAGCCCCATGGTGAGTCAGCAAGTGCCCAGCCCTGAGAGAGGGAGGGAGCCAGCCCGAGGAGGTGCTGCCAGTGCCTGGGCACTGCTGGGCTGTGATCACCCTCCACATGCCACCAGCCACTGACCTGCTTACACAGCTGGCCCAAAGGGACCTCTGAAATTATCCCATGGCTTCCCTTCACAACTTTGAGAGCTACTAAACACAGGTATGTCTTTTGGTTTACATCCCAAACCCATGCCCTAATTGCTAATGCAGCTTCTTCCCTGCGCAATCTGACCAATTTCTACCTTGCCTTTGTTTTGGCTCCATTGTCATGTGTGCACCTCACTCAGCATCTCTGAATTTGGGTATTTTTCTGTAGTGCTGCTGTGTGAAAGGGATTCTTCCTTGTTCCACTTCTGAGAGCAACTGCGCATCAGTGGCAGTGAAATGACATATAGATATCCACTTATCTGGGTTTAATAAATATTTTCACACATCACTGGGGAGCTGAGCTAGCTCCAATGGCCAAGTTCCCTGGTCTTGTAACCTTACACTGAGAGATTTATACAGACCTCAAGCAGGTGTGCTGCCTCATAAATTAACATGTGATACTGTGATGTGCAGCTGTACCAACTGTGCTTTAGATCCAAGTGTCAGGTAGAACAGATAGTAAGAAGGACAACAGAGATCAATAAGAGCCTTCTGAAAGAGAAGCCTGGGAAATTAAAGGTGCTGCAGAATTTAAAGTGAAGCCTGTGGAAATAATGAAGACAGCTGCATATGTATAAGTAATTCCTGTAAATTAATTTTTTGGCATTTTTTTATAATAGTGGAATAAGCTTTTTTTTCCTAAAAATATGCGCCGTTTACTTGAAAGAGCAGGATATAATTCCACAGTGAAATTCTGCACACAGACCTGCTAAAAAAAAACAAAACAACCCAAATACCCAAAATATCATCCTGGACACTATTAAACAAGCTGATGAAATGGAAATTTCTGAAATCAGTGATGATGTGGATTTCATTTGATGTCTGCTAGAAACCAAATGGTTGTATGAAATGAAAATAAAAGTGCCTAAGTGTGTGTATGTCTGCGTATGTACGTATGCATAGCAAAGCAGACAATGTTTTTGCTCACAATCTATATCTTCCTTACAGATTTCATAAATTGGAATATATTTTTGGTTTCAAATGTCTTTTCTGAGTTTGCCAGCTCTTTAGTACAGCAACTGATTTACTTTTCCCTTTTCCTTAGAGGAAGAAAACCTTTCTGTATGTCTCCAAACTACAGCCAGTACTTGGTTACAATTTGTATTAATTCACTCGTAAAGCAATGCATAACAACAAAGCAATGAAAGATACCTCTGCCCTGCATGATGCAAGACTTAAAAAAATGGTAGCTCTTCCTTTGATAAACCAGTTTATATCCCATATCATGGGACTGATTCACTCTGGGAACAGAAGAAAATAATATGCTTGTTTCATTCTCACTCTTCACCCATCAAAGGGTAGAAATGACAGATAACCAAATAGAGCCCTTGGAAGTCTCCCAGTGAGTGCAATAAATGCAGCAAAGATTTAAGCACTTTCTAACCTGAGGCCAATGAATAATTCCACCTGATAGCCAAGAAAACATTTTAGTCTTTTGAACAGCTTGAAAGTCACATCTGTTCGCAACGCTTTGTACCCATTAACCCGTGGGTAACCCACAGCACACCATATGGTGCATCCAGCACCCCCTTCTATCCCTTGCAGTCTATTTCTCTGGAACTTTTTTCAGTGACTTCCTCCCCTCTATATTCAGTGTTTGTAATTCCACATTTGGACAATTTTGGATGTGTAATAATATGCTGGATGTGGAAGTAACAAGTGACGTTATTAACATCTTACATGTTTCAACTTTAAATTACCCTACACATGATGAAGGGATCCCTCCAAAAACATTAAATTAGTTTTGGGGTTTGGCTGTGGGCCAGTTGTAAAATAAAACAAAGAGTACCTTGAACCCTGGTTTTCAATATAGGAATTTTATATTTTGCAGTATGTTTTCCTTGTCCTCATTAATTACTTCTTAATGCCCAAAAGAACAGCATTCCCTAGCATCAGCTGTCAAAAGGCCCTACTACACAAAACAGTGCCAGATGCTTATTCCCGGTATTACACTTCCCACAGATGGCAAATGCCAAAGATATAAATATATATACAGATATAGTTATGTCAGCAAGCATGTGCATTTGTATTCATGCATACATCTTCATGTGAACACATGCACACATGCACATTTGTGCTCTTCAATTGTATGTTTTGTGAAGTACAGATTTCCTAGTTAGGTAATAAAGGAACATTTACATTGTTTATGAAATATTAATGGGAGAGAGAGAGAACAGAAACATCCTCTTTCTAGGCAGCAGATAATTGATAATCTGCATCTCATCCCAGTTGGGAGAGTTCAGTGTTTCAAATGAACTTAAATGGAGTTGAAAGGATTCCACAGCTCAACTCCTACATTAGGGCATTTATTCACCTGATTCTCCCATCACATGCTGCAGATAAATCTTCTGTCAATGAGGACTCACGTTCTGCAGGGAAGCAAACAGCTGTAGGGAGCTACTGTTCTGTACCCGCTGCCCTGTTTTGTGCTTTTAAATGTATTGACAATGTTGTGCTTTAGTTTGTTAGCTGGTTTGCTTTTTGGGGAAAGGGCAGCATCACATTATACTGAGTCATATAAGGAGCCTGGACATAAGGCTAGAGAAACTGGTGGGAAACAGAAACATTGAAAAATCAATGGCATGTCTAGGAGAAAGGAAATTCCGACTTTAAAATCTGTAAATCTTAGTTTGGAAATAAGAGAGAAGAATGGTCCATTAGTTACCTGTACAGTTACAGAGGTAGACATCAACTTAATTGTTGCTCAACCATGTTTGCCCATAATATTTTTCATGGAATGAGAAACTGAATGGATGCCTTTTGTGACATTTTTCAAGTTCCTTCTGTGGGACTAGTTTATTTTAAAAGTATCAGTACTCCTATCCTCTCCCCTGCAATAAACAATGCAGGAATATTTTAATACTGAGCAGTCATTTACTACCTGTACCACTTATGTGTCAAATCACAAGATGCGTGTCTGCAGAAGAAAGAGACGCTACTGTTTCACGGAAGTTGGTCCTCTTCGCCAGTGTTATTGGTACATCATTATGAAATGTAGAAGCTGAGAAAGCATAGGCAGGGCTGCATGCAGTGGAATGTCTACTTTTACCCTGTGGTAACAAGGCTTAAGCAGAAATCCAGAGAGGGGATGTGTTAATCTTCCTTCCTTTGAACATGACATAGACATGTGAAATCTCAAATAGTTGGGCTTATAAATCTGATATACCATAAACAGAAAAATGGCACTCATTGGGCTGGTGTGATCCAAGAGCTACTGCAGCAGACAGCTGCATGCTGGTCACTGGTGGAACTGGTGTCATGCACAAAGGCTGGGCCTGGTGAAGCAGGATCCCCAGGGGGGTATCATTGCACAGGTCACAGCACAGGCAGGAAGCATGGCAATGGAGGAACATGTTAGACCTGCCAAGGCCAATAAGTTGCTCTCATCCTAGTATCCTGTGAACTAGCTAGTTCAACACTAGCTACTTCAGAGAAAGTACCTCCAGGAAAACTTCAGAGAGGTCTGTCCCAGGCCTGCTGGGTTGGGAGTCCATACCCTGTTCTTCATAAGGAAGCAAAGAAATTCTTCCAAAATTCACACCCCAACAACTAAAGCACAACTTAAAACTAAATCTGGGAGAAGAATGAGCTCTGAATGATTCATTTTGTTTTGGAGTTTCTGCCTCTGAGACTGTCAAGCCTGACTTTTTTTTTAAAAAAAGAACAGTCCTCCCATTTGAGACTGGATTGCCTGGGAAATGGACAGGTGAGTATTTACAGAGACAATGAGAACATTCTTCATTTGCAAAAAGGCCAGAGTGCACCTCCTCTGTGTCTCACTGTCACTAAACACAGGCAAAAGTACACAGCAACAGCATTGAAACAAGTAATAACTTTATCAAATTCGAAACTCTCTGCTGTAATGCAAAACAAACAAACAAAAAACCAAACTGACTATCATCTCAAAAAGTGCTTCTCTCACATGGGTTTTAAAAACAAAAGACCAGATATTTTCTCTTCCATTCACATACCACTCTGGATATGCATATAATAAAAAATTTGTATAGAAAAAAGATCTGATCTTCCAAGAGATGCGTACCATTGCACAGTACCAGGTTGTGTAGTAATATTTGAAGATGAGACAGGAAATTCTTGGTATTGTACCAATTTGATCCTAAGAAAATGATGTCCCTAGATTTAAGATCACTAGAAGATTATATTGTGTTGTCTTTTTGTTCAATACAAGCCACAAGATGACGGGCTTTCTATTGAAGAAACCCTTGTGGGATTGTGGACCTTTAAAGTCGGGTTGTGAGGCCAGTGCAAAGCTCAGTAGGTGCTTGAAAATGCAAACAGTTCTGGGGTCATTAGTACAAATGCTTTTAACAGCTGTCAGAGAGCCTCAGCTTGCTGTATGGTTGGGCAGCCTCACAAATGTACCCAAAATGACTACACAGACTCAAATGATTGAAATGTAACTGCCCATAATATGCTGAGTGTCAGATAATGGCTAGCACTGGTTAGAAGTCATGAATACAGATGAGAACAATACAATGTTGGCTGCAACTTCTGGGCTACAGTTATCTGCACACTGCTGGGTGTCCAAATCACTGTGCTGCTGCCCACCTTGGCCACCTAGAGTCTGCGCATCAGAGCCACCTGGGTTGGACTTCCTCCACAAAGACCACTGAGTATGATCTTGAATGAGGTTGAGGAACTTGTCTCTTCTTGGAAAATTTAGGTTCCCTGCTTCTGCCATCTATACCAGCCTATGTTTATTTGCGAGGGAAGGATCACACATCTCTAGCCTTCTAGCCACCCAGCACCTAACTTCTTCCAAGTTTCATACCTCCTCCATTCCCTGTCTTCACTGATTTATCATTTTATTTCAAGCAATAGGCTATTTTTTAACTGCCATACACCTCAGCCCAGCTGATGCTATGAAGTAGCCACAAACCACAGGAGAATGGGTAGGCTGAATATGGCTGATGTGCTTTCTGGCAATACTCCTTTACCGGTTAACCTGCTGCAACTTTGCTGTTGACTACAGTGACTGATGATTACAATTACAGTTGCTTGAATTATTCAGTGTAACAAGACAATCAGATGAACCGAGCTCCTTCATCACTCACAAACTGAAGACCCAAATTTCCTGAGAGGTATCTGTCATTCTTCAGTGTTTTCTCAGTAGGTAGCAAGAACCCGGTTCAATACTGGGGACCTTGCTGCCTTTTCACTCCTGATTAGTAGTTCCAAGATATCAGGCTGATTTCTTCAGAACAACTACAAAACAAAGAAATAAAATGACCATAAATGCACTGACTAAACACACCCATTGGTTTGTCATCGTTCCAGCAAGAGACAAAGTATAGACCTTAGGAATATCAATCTGGTGACCCAGTTTTCAAACAGCTAAAAGGTATTACTGTATGTCAGGTATGTTAGATTTACTGTTAATGCTTCTATGTTTAAATTGTATCTGGCATTAATATGGATTACACCTGGTGAAGAGCTTCAGAATTAATCTCTAAGACAGGTGACCTGGATCTCATTTTAGTGAGGTGAGGATCTCATACCCTTCAGAGGTCTCATTCTCTCCTGGATATTTTTGAAAATCTGCTCAGTTTAATGAGCTAATTACTATATTTATTTGATATACCTATATAATTTCATCCCTATAAAGAGTGCAGTGTGGCATGTTCCACTCATCCATACTACTTGTGGTGGGTATAGATGTTTCATACTGCTGTTCAGAATAAAATCCTGTACATTTGATCAAACCCCTTCCAAAATCCACCCGTGTAAATCTCCAGTCTTTCAAGAATGGATGTACTTTGGATTTATACCCCAAGCACAAATTGGAGTGGGACAATTAGAGCTAAATTTGAAGTAACTCTTGACAGAAATATTCATGTATGCTTTCTGCACAAAACTTCAACTCCAAATGTGCTGAACAGAGGTCGATCTGCATTCTTCTGGTCTTAACCTGCCTCATAACCCATACTATAACCTAGCCAGTGCTAGAGAACTGTATAAATTATAGCATTCTACAGGTCTAAATTTTTGTCTCCTTTTCTGTCATCCTCAGCACATGCAACAGGATATGTTTAGCAGCTCTTCCCAAAACAGCTGGGGATAGTTTTTTCCTGTAGTGGTAAGAGTCTCCTTTGCTTCTTCCCTATTATTTTTTACCTGGTACAAAGCCACTGATGAGGTAATGAGGCTTTCCTCACCACCTTTGCTGGTGAAAACCCAGCCAGATTCAAAATGTGTTTGAGTCCAGTATGCCCTGTCTATCCCATGTTATCTTCAACTCATAAATATTTATGTCAGTTATTTTTCATTCATATGACTGCATGGGGAATGATCCTTTTACCATTGCCTGTATTAGCATACAATACTCCCTCATGAGTACAATTATTCTCCATTCATTATTTGCTGTTCATCATGTCTTCTTCATTACTTGGCCATAGAAAAAGTTACTCTCATCTGGCAAGGGACTAGAAGTAATAACATTTGATCTACCACAAATAGCTATATAGGGAATGTAAAAGCTGAAATTAGCAAGATAATCACAAATCCTAGAATAAAATATCTTTCTCCAAAATTATGTGCAAATGAGACTATGATTTTCTAACATTGGGGTAGGTCAGAAGCAATTCCTGAATGGAAACACAACAAGAACAAGACAAATCAAATTCATTAGATGATTTATTTGGAAAATGGAAGTCTAAGAGTTTTAATGGTGAGTTAAAATGGAAATGATGTTTTCTGAACTGCACAGCATTTACTGCATATACAGTCAGAGCAAGAAAATCAGCTGTGAGACTAACACAGAGTTAGAGCATGCAGTTTGCAACACTATAATTTCTAAAAGAGTTGTGAAATTCCTGAAGGAATGCAATTACCAAAAATGGGATTAACTAATAATAATTAATCAAATTTGAATCCTAATTTGAAATGCATTTCCTTAACATCCCTTATGGAAGGGAAAATGAATCATAGAATCATAGAATGGTTAGAGTTGGAAGGGACCTTAGAGATCATAGAGTTCCAACCCCCCTGCCCTGGGCAGGGAC
>JAOTQQ010000023.1:30873820-30914551 GCA_026546715.1 Gallinago undulata
GCAGGATTTAAAAATTTCTCCATGCCTTCTGGCATCCAAATGGCAACCATAGCCAAGGACCTGTGGGCTAGGCAAGTCCTTTTTCATGGAGGGGCTGTAGAACAGAGGAAAGATGGGTATATGCATGTGTGTGAGGAAAAAAAGATAAACTTTCTGTAGCTTTAATGTAATGCAATAATGGATTTCTTTATGGGGTTTTTAAAATCTCAGTTTCTTCTGTCTGCTCATGGTAACCTGATCAAACCAGTGGGAGCTCTGCAGGGTTCTGAGCACCACGGGGCACAAGAGCCTCTAGTTTCATCAGCACGTTCCTTTCCAGTGACAGCATGGGAATGGTTTAGGAAATAGTTTTAGTTGTCACAAATTAAAACTCTGTCTTACAAAACTCTTTATTTTCTTGAATCTCTGAGTAGGCCAGACATTTAATTACAAAGAGGAAACTAATCACAACGACGTATCTGCCTTTGCAATTTCTTTATCTGTGTTGATGATTTCCAGGGGATGGAATAATTTATTAGGCTCTCCAACATTGGCAACATATTATTCCCTTTTCATCAGTGCTGAGTATATGCAGATATTTATTTGAGAATGACTTCTGGAGATAGAGATAAAAGATTACTTGTGCAGTGGCCACTGAACACATGTAAACGGAGCTAATTATAAAGTGTATTGCTCCTCATGGACCAGATAGCATCCTGTGTGGCTCCACTGCCCCTCTACACTCATTTGTTGAAAATCTATTAATAAGAGTATATTTTAATTTGTAAACCATTATCTCCACATCTCATCTAGCACAGAAAGGAGGTGGCTAAACCAGCTCTATGTAATCCAAGACATTGTAACTCTAAGTAAATCTGCTTACCAGCTTTGGCCTTATTTTAGAAAAAGAAAATGTCACAGTGCAATACCTAGATCCAAGTGTTTCACATATACTTCCCTACTCAAGCAATTCTTTATTGTTTTATTCTCTTAGTCCTTCCAAAACCCTTGATTTACGGCTTGTGAGGCAAGCTTTACCTGCTCTATCACAGATGCATCTTCAAGGAGCAGAAAGAATCCTGCTGGTACAAGATAGCAGCTGAAGCGTTTGGCAGCTGATGGATGTTTTTAAACCATTGACCCCTATTAGATAGCACTACCACTTCTACCTCTAACACAGTAAATCTGTCAAGCACATTAAACCATGCAACAAAAGAAAGGTTGTGACTGGGTCTGCAAACGTATTTATATAAGTCTATCTGTGGCAGTCCTCCCGGCCCCATCACAGGAGAGAGCCTGTGATGTGGATCTCAGTGACTACATCTGTGATATCTGTCATCAGCTTTCATTTTAATTTTGAGCCTGTGTCTTGATCTCCTGAGACAAGCCATCAATTCTCTAATTAGAGACTTGAAGTGCCCAGGGTTTTTAAAAATGTCTGGGGATTTATGTTCGTTTCCTTACAAGAACGAGGTGAGATGCTTTCAGAAGGTTGATTTCCAAAGGCAGGTTCAGAACTTTATGGAAAATGAGTTCCCATTACTTTTCAAGCTTGACATCCAAAACTTCAGGCATTCAAAAGTTTAGGCTTCCAAAATCTAATATCCCTTTTAAAATCTTCAGACATGTAGTTGGTGATTATCTCAAAGGAACATCTGTCTACCTTGCCACACTTCCTTATTTCTCCAAGGTCTGAAGGGAAGATGTCATGTGGGCAAATCCACTGAATAGGCCTGTGCATGAAATGGCAGTTTAAAACAATTAATTAAAAGTTAGGATTAGTCTCACAGTCAGAGGATGCCATTGCCTAAACATATACCCCTGTTGTCAGTGACAAATGATGAGTTATCAGGAATAAAGCTACTTGGAGTGGAAGGCTTACATGTCAACCAGTTATGATGTTATTTGTCCACACTACTTCTTATCTCAAACCACTGAAATTCATAAACATGCAGCTACCTACTGAGTTGCTGGTACGATTCAAGTTGATTGTAGACTGACACTGCAAACTATTCAACATAGGGGGAATCAAAGAATCTTGGGTTTATCTTACTCTCACTGTGTAGAGCTATACCATTGCCTTCTCACTCTGCTGCGAGAAGAGTTGTCCCTCCAGTAAGTACTCCAACGTCACCTGGGATTTGGGATCAGCTTTCCTCTTCCTAGATTGGCTTATCAATAGTGTGCTTGATTCTCCTCAAGAAAGACAAGGTGGTAATAAAATTATTTATAGATCTCCCCGGCTTTATCAAGGGGATACATCTCAGTGCATGGGTTGTGGTGAAGTGAACAGCTTTTGTGAAGGCTGAGTGCAGAGAGAACAGAGGAAATATTGGCAGACTAAAAGAGCCCAGTGGTAAACTACTGAAAGTATTGAATGAAGTGTTCCTGCCACCCACATGCTAGCTGAGGAGAAGCACGATGAAAATTAAAAAAAAAAAAAAAGTAAATATGTGTAACAAATGGTTGTGACACCCTGACACCTTGGCTGAAAGCCAGGATAACTTGCAGGCAATACATCATGTTTCCAAGGAACTGAATTACTTGTACTTGTGCTAACTTTGTGCTGGCTGTCATCATGGTAAAGTATAGGTTAAATCTAGAATTCAAAAATTTTGGCTTGTTTGCAGCTCCTTGTCAATCATAAATGCTGTCTTTTAGCTGTGCTTCCTGGCATTTCCCTTTCATGGTGATTGCTGCTTTGCATATCCAAGAAAGTGCTATCATCTGGGAAAATCCTGGAGGCAACAGAAGGTGGAAGAGTGGTCCAAAGCTATCAATCAGAGGTCCACTGAACACTTGTGTTGATAGGTAGAAATTTGTGCTTCTTGTTCTCAAAGCTATGTTCTGGAGGTCTCACTTGGAGTCTGCATGTGACAAATCAGAGAAATTATGGTGGTTGTTTTCACTCCTACTGGAGCTCCATTTTATTTCAGCCAACACATTGTTTCAGAGATGACACTACAGTCTTTCACGTGGTTTTTGCCTGCAGCATGGACCATTTAGTTCTAACAAATATCCTATTTCATGCAAGAAACACCTAAAGCTTATTGCCCGTCACTGGCTACATAAAATTACAGGCTGTCAGCATATGTTAGATGAATCCTTCTGGAGAAGATAAAAGAACCACAAATGAAACTGAGTTTAACATTCCAGATATACTGTCTTTTAGGGTTAAAAGAAAGAAAAACAGACCAAAGATTGGTTGCCCTCTTTCTTTTCTTACAAACTAGAGAAGAGGTCACCTATCTATTAGATTATGCAGTCAGCTTCATACCTGTTTCAGAATTATATTTCTCAGAGGCTTTTTCATTTGAGGTAGGTCTTCCATGCCCAAAGGGTTGTCCCTCTTCTGTTATTTATTGCAGTATTCTGACCCTTGTCTTTTAGCAGGACAAAGAGGAAGAAGAGCTGAAAAATAACAAGAAACTTGATCTGACTGGAAGCAAAGAATATTAATGCTCCTGAGGCAAAAATCCCTTTCACAAACTTTATGGAAAAGTAGCAAAAACTAGGAAAAATACATTTCTTTGGAGAGTAACCTTAGACCTACTCTCATTCCTGTCAGTAGGTTGGAATGCAATGATTAATGGATACTAATACCTCTTTGGGATAATATACAGGCAACAAAATTGTCCTAAATTATGTTTACGCCCATTTCAAGAGCCTTTTACTGAAAAAAAAAAGTAAAGGTGCTGTACAGTGACTATCAGTCCAGCTATGAATTTTCCTGTTTACTACTGGGAAGAAGAAAGGGACTCTTACATTAGGACTTTGAGAATTTGAGTTCCATCATCAAGTATATGATCACTGTGCAGTTCATCACAATCATAAGAGTAGGTGCTGATGCATTAGCAAACAAAGCGCTCAGCTTTGTTTCATCTAGATGTGAAACCGTGCTGCTTGGTTTTGTATTATTTCCTTCAAATGGAGATGGAGGAATCACTTTTTGACTCACAGAGTCTTGGAGATGGAGCAACTCTAAGGTGTAAAATATATAGTTCTTGGAAATAGAGATCGTTTTTCCATTCAGTAATCCCTGTTTTTCCACTCACTCATGCCTTGCCTGCCTCATCTCTTTTCTACTCCATTAACTCCCTTTCTTATACCACAGATAAGGATACAAAGCCATATTAGAATCCTAGAAAATCATATTCATAATATGTATGCAAAATATATAGATCACATTAAATAAAGGTGGTTTAAAAAAACCCAAAACACCAAAACTGTGGGTGAACAGGATTGTGGAAGACGCAGTAACCAGAAGAAGGAGTAAAAGAAACAGGAACACTGGCAAGGGAAGGCCCTGGGACCAAGTCCTAATGACCCATAAACAATGCCTGGTGGCCTGACTGATGGAGGGGAATTCCTCCCACCTGGCAGTTGGGTGTTGCAGGGTCGTGTGGGCTGGGAACTATATAAGCTGCCTGTTTCTGATAATAAACGATTCTGGTTGCATCACTGACCAGGGTCTGTGCCTTTGTATGCTACCCAAAACAAACCAAAAAGTCCCATGAAAAACTCACAATTCCTCTGTACTGGATATGTGAAGCTGATATATGTGCAAGTCATGCCCAAGTCATTTTAAGACAGGAGCCTTAGGTCAGGTCTAATGTGGTTAACAAAGAGCAGATTAAGCTTGAGCCTAAGAAGAGAAAGGTATTTGCAGTCCTGCTGGCAGGAGAGTAAAATAATTACTACCAAGGAAGCTTTTGAAAAGTATAAACATTTTAACTCCACTGGATATGATAAAGGAGCTGAGGAGACTGGAGAAACCTTCCCTTCCAAACAAATTCTGTAGAACGGGATTTATTTATTTTTTACAATTAAGCAATACTGTCTCCAACTGAGAGACAATGTGGGGTGACAGGAAGGGAATTATCCATTATCCAGGCAAATGTATGAAAACAGGAGGAGGAGGGGGAGGAAGAGTGTGTGGTGTGAGTACAAGAGATTGTGCGCATAGCATTTTGTGGCTCTGAAAGGCACCCCAGTGCAGCAATTATCACCTAGACAAGAATTTGAAGTAAACCCCTAGCTCCATCCCCTGACTCCAGTGTGCTCCAGTGTCCCACATAATGACAATCACTCTGCCCAGAGTGGTGTTGACACTCATTTGGGAAAGCTGGTAAAAGCTTCTTTGAAATTCAGCAAACAAGAACATATTCAAAATAGCTTTTTTTTGACCAGGTCTGCCCACAAACAGTTAGTGGATCAGAAAGGAAAAGAAAACTGCATTTGTTGAGTATCTACTGTTGCAGGGGCTTGTGAACCTCTACTTGGATCACTAGATCCTCACTTCTCCCACAACTGGCAAGACCTAAATTACCTTCATGGAGAGCCATACATGACTCCTCATTTCCGGGAGAAATGCCTTCAATTTCATGTTAGAATTTGTCACAGTTCTGTAGAATTGAAGACATAGTACTTTGCCATAATACTTTATGTTGCCAGAGCTGAAGAAAAGGGGAAGATGGCAGGCCTGACTCTGTATCTTATGAAACATCACATTTAGCCCACAATGATGCACCTAAGTCCAAACAACCTGTCCTCAAAAGCCATAATGTTAGAATGGAGAAATACCTCTTGTGCATTTCTAATGAAGATATAATTTCTAATCTGATAAGGTCATGACAAAGCATGATTTCATTTTTGTCTAACCGTGTGCTGTAGGAATAAATCCCTTTCAGGAACATGAAACATGAACAAAATAGTTTCTATTAATACAGTTTTGATTTATTTGCTAGAGGAAACCTGGCATTGGAGCAGTCTGTGGGAAATACAATGCAGCAAAGAACAGAGCTGGCCAAAAAGCAGTAAGCAGTAGGACACAATGGGGCATGCAATATAAACCGTGTTCAGTATACCATTTATGTAGTAGATCTCCACACGTAATTAACAATGCTCCCTCTCTTTTCCTTCTGCAGTTGAAGAGACCATGAACTTTATATTGTAACCTGGGCAAGTGGGACCTGCATCAAGTATCTGTAGCATGGCTCACTTCAAGAAATCTTTTTTACTGAGTACAATACAAATACCATTTAACTAAAGCACTAGGCATTTAGCTGGCTGACTCTTATGCTCTCTTCTTGCTTTTAATAGCTAGCAAGGGCCCATAAACACTGGGGAAGGGGAACAGAATTGTAAACAAATTGAAATTCACAGTCATGCGGGTATAAATTAAAAAAAGAGGTCAAAGTACAGCAGCACAGCAGCGCTGCATTACAATGTGCAGGTACTGCTTATGCCTCATTAAAAGGACTATGTACAGATTATAATGGCAAGGGGGCCTAAACCAGAGCTTTTCTTCTTCTTTTCATTTCAAGGTTATGATCTTGGACTGTTCAAAGCAACTGTCAAGGTCATAAGGAGGAAAACACAATCCCAAGATGCACCAGCAGAGAACCAGAAGATTTTAAGTGCAGCAGAGAATGGAAAGAACCTGTATGATTTCCTGCATAAATAATTTTCTTGGTTTCTTTTTTCCCTTCATAAAAAAGACAAATTTCTGCCACTAATTCACCACCAGCTCACTCAGTGGCTAAATTACATACAGGCTTTTCTGTTGTGCTGACTGACACAAGCATCTTTCACTGCTGGGTGTCGTGGGACAGCAGGTGAGCCATTCCTAAAATTAAGAGAACTTCCTGTTCATTTCCCACCACCAAAAAACTTCCATGATGTTACTAGCATCATGTTAGTCTAAACCTGACATAAATTATATCATAGTCAAAGTCCTCTTCATTAACTCAGTGAATCGCTCTTCTGATTTTTTTTGATTTTGGTTCAGGCAGTAAGTTTATAATTCAGAAAGATCTTTGAAGATCCATGAAATCAATAGTGCCATAGACACAGAAAATAATTATTTACTTCTGTAGTAATCTGAAAAATTATGATTTTTGATATATTATTTTAGCAGCTCCTTTGTGCTTGAATCATTAGGAAACGCACACATTAATGTCAATTTTAAGAGTTCATAACAGGAGTTGTTAAACAAAAAATGGATTACAGACATAGGATACCCTTTAAAAGAAATGTAGTCATATTGAAGAGAGACAGCAAAAGCAACAGGAATTGTCAGAAGTCTAGAAATAATAATGTATAACGAAAGATTGTTTAGGTAAGAGAATAATAAGAGGAAACATAGAAACAGTCTGCAAATATGCAAGATTATGCTCCAAAACCACAGGATATTATCTCTTTTCCATGAGATTAAGACAAGTAAAGGGATATAAAATGTAATAAGGGACATTCAGGTAAGGTATGAAAAAAAGCCTTCTAGTGGTAGAGCTTATGACTCATCAAAGTGGGTATGGAGTCTCCATCATGAGATGGTTTTAAGAACAAGGTCAAACGTGCTTCAGATAGTTATAGTTAATACCACTGTAGCATGGGTGATATGTCCTGCCAAGATTCCTTCTAACTCTTTCTACTGTGAGTTGAAGTTCAATGTTTTATATTTAATCATATTTTTTTAAAAGGGATTTTTTCCCCTTTATTTGTCTTTTATTTATTTTTTTTTCCCAAAGAAAATAAAAACCAGTTTGCCTGTGGAAAGATGGGTTATTTGTATCATAATTAAGCTATAGCTCCTCTGGGTCAAATTTAGAAACAACTTCCTGGTTTGGAAAAAATTACTGAGTACTACCTCAGCATTTCTATTCAGTTTTATTGTGGGAATCAATTTTTTTAAAGATACCATTAAAACCAGCCATATAGTGGACAGAGCAATAAGCTAGAATAATTGTTCAAGTAAGATGCCATACCCAAAACACAATGTCAGAAAGGTCTCAAAATAGGATTTACCATTCTGAATGGTAGGCTTTCTTTTCAAGTGAAGTCTTGCCTCAATGTCTCTTTTTATAGATTAAATTCATACTTTAGCTATATGGACAGAATTTTCCATCACTTAAATCTCATTGCATGAGAAACAAGTTTGGGCTTATCATCTGCATAAAAGGGAGTTTCACCAGACATACATAGAGAAGACAGTCTTTACATATCCACTTTTGATACTCTCTTTCTCCTGTACTCTAAATAGCTGTGTGCTCCATGGATGAAACTTGGGTGTGGGGAAGAATTTGGAAAACATTCCCATAAACTGTTGCCTAAGGGGTTTTTGTTGTGTTTTGGTTTTTTTTCTCCCCTTATGTCACACTTGCTTACACTGGTCGTGAAACAGCAGTATTCAGATCCCACATGCTCTTGACATTTTTGTCACAAATGGAAGACACAGTTTGTGAAAGCCTTGAGTTACTATTTCTTATTGGGAGGCTAGTCAACTCTTAATTAAGAAGTTTTGATTTAAATCCACAGGAATAGCCAATAATGAAGTATAAAACGACACTACAAAAATACGCTATGTTGTCAATCACATAATATGTGATTCAAAAAACAGTGATAAAAATGCACTGCAAACCCCCTGGGGCTACAAATATTTAATTTACATTAAATAATGAAAAGGTAAAAATTTCAAACATGATAGAAAAAAAATTTACATTAATTCATGAAAGATGCATTAACACAGACAGTGGCAAAAATCATAAAACGTAGTTGGGCAAGTACTACTCTTCATTTTCACAGATTGTATGGTGTCAAACAGATTGTAAACCCAGGTTGAAAATTCAGCCACAGAACATTGCAGGGATCAAATGGCATTATTATGTTTCCACAAATGGAGGAGAAAAGGGAGGGAAAGGAATGTGGAAAAATTCTTTAAAAAAACAACTGCAAATAATGGGATACCTTAACTGCAATTCAATAAAAGTAATTTTGCAGCTAAGACAAAGTAATGACCACATTTCTGAGATTTGTAATACATAGCAGGAGCTGGGCCCAAGGGCAGGGCTTAGTTATTACTGGTAGCGTTTATGCTCTTTCAATACACATAAAATATTACGAAGCTTAATCTGACACAGTCAGCAGACAGTCTGCACATTATGTTGTTACAATGAGTCTAATTTCAAGAACAGCTCAGAGCCAGGAGTAAATAAATAAACTAAGGAAATAAATAAAATAAGGAACTAAGTATAACAACTAACCTCTTACCAAAAAATAGAGGGAAAAAGCCAACGTGGTTGTCAACAAGACCAGCTGTACTTCTGCAAAATCATCTTCCCTGAAAGAATGAGGAAATGACTGTAAAGAACTTAGAGGTCACAGAATGCAATTCATTAAGAGTAAATTTTAATATCAGTCATAGAAAAAAACCCATACATTTGGGTATAGTAGAAAATACAGTAGGATGAAAATATAATAATGTCTTTGTATTTGATGCAGGTAAAACTGATTTCAGAGCATAGTATGTAAACTTCAAGAAAACTATTATGAAAAAAAAAGAATAGAATTTCAAAGAACCACTGGTATGACTTAAGACCAGGAAACCATGGCTGGTAGTGGAATACGCCAGAAGTCTATTTATTAAGCTTGTTAATAAAATATATAGAATGATTTGTTCGCAGCCATTTTGCAACTACCAACCAGGCAGAAATTTTGTATGTGTTTTTCAGTGTAGCAATGGATGGATACTGAAGTTAAATACACCCCAATTTAAAAATTAAACCAATGATTTTACCATAAGGATATTTAACTTTTGGAATAATTTGATAAAAATTGTCATGGTTCCTTTATCAAGAGAAACACTGAAATAAATGTTTTGGGGAAAGAGCTTGCTTTGGTATGGTTTTGTTGGAACTGTCAGCTGTATGTCAAAGAATGATTATTTTACTGAATACTTACGGCTTTTGCAGAGAAAGTCAAAGTAATGGATCAGGGTAATCCTTTTCACTAGTCTTATCTAATCTAGATAAAGCTGACAAACCTGTCCAGCTGCCTCCTCACAGAAAAAGCTACCCTCTGAAGCCTTTCACACTGGACTCTTTTTGCCATTTTAAGCTGCATCTCAAACGTCCAAAATAAGAAAACGTAAACCTTAACATTTCAGTCCTTAAGTAACTGCCTTAGGTTTTTGGGGGGTATCAGACAACCTGACTGAGTCAACTGCAATCAGACATCCAAAAGGCATGACAAAATACCCCGATTCTCTTTTGTTATCCAGACAAAATGTAGCAATCAAAGAAAATCCTGCATTGTTGATGTCAGCTTTTCTGGAGGAACTGAGATAGATAGAACTGAAGTGACTCAGGAGTCTCTGAAATTAAGTTATGCTTGTTAGGATTCCATAAATACCTTCTCCAAAACTTAAGGTTGAATTGGCTTCTGTAGGACTACACAGCCTGGTGAGCATGTTGCGCCTTCTACTGCATTTCACACATTTAGAGGTTCCACAGGGACTGAGTACATTTTTGTTGTCTCTGGGCAGGAAGAGTTTCAAGTGTCTCCTTTCAGTTATTCACTGGAAAGATTGAACCCTTCTAAACCAAAATAAAGAATTTACCAAAACTAAGCTTGGTTTGGAGTTATTATTTAATTATAAATGTCTGCAAGCAAAATTTTAATCAGAGACAAAAGGCTGAGATAAAACACACGAAAGAGACAAATGAAAAAGCATCTTCCAAAACGACCTGGGCTGGTACTATGTGAAGTGACAGGAAGTGAAAGACTGATCCAATGGAGAATTTGCTATCGACCTTAGTGACAACGAATCTTGACTTCACTGCTGTTCAACTTAACCACTGCTTAGAGAAGTACTCTACTGAGAAAAAAATATTCAGAGACATTGATTTCTCTCAACTTATTCAATCTGACTTGGGAAAGACAAATGGCAGAGGTGTTGAATGGACAAATGTAAAAGGGGCACATTGACTAATGCATAGAGCTACAATTGCTCCCTACACAAAGATACTCTTTTCAAGTTTATTACTGGCCAAGATGAAGGATGTAAGTTGAAATTTAGAAATCACCCACCTATCAGTCATGCAGTTTTAGGACTTGGAAAAGAAAGCCACAGCAGGCAGAAGAAAATTACCTTGGGCCTTTTCAAAGTCTAAGACAGTTTTAATGCCGGTTTCAAAGTACTCTGAAAATCCCCCTTGACCCAGCAAACATGAATAGGTAGGACGTTTATAGACAGTGACTGCTGGCTGGGGATAAGACAAGCAATTGTTCCTCACCTTGTATCTTGTCCTCCAAAACCTGTCGTCTCACAGTACTAGAAAGAGCTGAGCTCCATTATGCTTAAATTGTTCTATATTACTACATCCTGCTGCTGTTTGAGGTGGTTTGTTATAGTTACACTCCTGGCAGGCAGGTATAAGGAAATAAATGATACATTTTGATACAAGGCTATTTTGCTGAACTGGATAGATTAAAGAGCTCATAATAAATTTATTTTTTTCTCTTCTAGGCCATTGGTGCAAATCCAGTCCAGTTCAATAGTGACCAGAAGTTATTGCCACCTGACAGCAGAATCAAATCCATGTGAAATTGATTGGCAGTTCTTAGCACAGCTCCTAATGACTTGGTCATGAAATTACCACCACTTCTGACAGCAACTGGCCCCAATGAACCTGTATTAGCACCAGAGCCCAAGGACAAGTGGGGTGAAAAAAAGTGCTTTTTATGTGCCAGGAAGACTCACAACACATTTTTCATTTCAAAAGCTTTCTTCATGGAGGAGAAAAAAAAATAATTGTCAAGACTGAAACATTTATAAGGGAAATATAAAATTCAACACAAAAATTGAACTTTTTATGGGAAGTGTCAAGCTGAAGTGTTTTTGCTGCTGTCTTAAAATGTTGTTCTGAGTTGGATTTTAGTTTAAAATAAAGGAAAAGAAATGAAATTACGATGAGTGTTTAAGATGACAGCTAGGGTGGGATTCATTTTACCTAACTTTAGGCATCCCTAGTGTAGGCGTCAACCTCAGAGCTAGTCACCCCAGGTTTCCTTTATAGTCAATAGAGAGAAATAGGTAAATTTAAGGTGTGATTCATCTGACCTATTTTAAATATCTACTTTAAGATGAATAACAGTCTTAAAATATCTACTTTAAGATGAAAAACAGTCTTACAGTCTTAAAAACTGTAGACAGAGACTGCTACTACTGGTCAGATAAGTCCTCTCCCAGTTGTCTGATTCTTTATTACATACCATTGCTTTTCATCTTTTCAACACTGAAAACCTTAATTAAGAAGATATTTTCAGTTAAAATAAAAGGAAAACTGTATATTGTTTGAGAATTTTCATTTGAAGAATAAACCTATTTTCCAAGCCAATTCAAAATTTTAAGTGGAAAACCCTATTACTTATATATGAAGCCGACGATACACTAGGAAACAACTGTAGTAGGTAAGAAGGATGAAAAATCATAGGTTCTCTGAATCCTGTGCCTAGCATCTCATAAAATTGCTTCCACTTACAACTACTGAAGTCAACAGAAAAGCTACAAGGCAGTTCTGTGGAATGGAGAATTTAGCCATTTTGCTTTTCACTCAAAGCTGCCATGAAGAAATGGGGAGGGAACAAGACAGCAGAGGGGAAAGATGGAGACAGGTAGGACTGGTCATGGGAAGTGTGGAGTGGGTGGAGAGAGCATAAAGAAATAGATGTTGTAAAGTGAGGCTGAAAAGAGGAAGGGACACCTCTGATGGAGGGGAGAATGTTTGAGAGGTAGGCAGATGTAAGAAAGGGCAGAGAATGGATAGGGAAAGTAAGGGAGCTGTAAAGACATGAACATTTTGCATGAAGTTAAAAAATTCACAATGAGGATCAGCATTTTTACCCCAGCATAGGGTAACAAAGCTGGTGAGGGGTCTGGAGAGTAAGTCTTTTGTGGAAAGGCTGAGAGAGCTGGAATTGTTTAGCCTAGAGAAAAGGAGGCTGAGGGGAGACCTTATCACTCTTTACAACTACCTGAAAGGAGGTCGTAGAGAGGCGGGGGTCGGTCTCTTCTCCCAAGTCACAGGTGACACAACAAGAGGAAATGGCCTCAAGTTACATCAGGGGAGGTTCAGACTAGATACAAGGAAAAATTTTTACACTGAAGGGGTTATCAACCATTGGAATGGGCTGCCCCGGGAGGTGGTTGAGACACCATCCCTGGAGGTATTCAAAAGACGGGTTGATATAATGCTTAGAGATATGGTTTAGTGATGTGAGGATTTTTTTGGTTTTGTTTTTGTTTTTTAATCAGAGTGGGTTGATGGCTGGACTAGATGATCTTAAAGGTCCCTTCCAACCTGGACAATTCTATGATTCTGTTATTTTCTCTGAGTTTTCATCATCATTTCCTACATTGCCAGGCATACATCAAAGTAAAGAAGCACTGTGAATCCTGCTCTTCCTTCTATATGTAGTATGTCCCCATTCACATCCAGAACTGTTCACAGCTCTCCTTCTTCTCTCTCACCTTATACTTCCACAGATCCAAAGCTTTTTGTTGCAGACCTTTGGTTGCGTTGGACTCTATCCAGGTTCAGCCACACGGCTGGGAATATAGCTCATTTTGTTCAGCAAAGCCAAGTGTATTGATAAAAGCAAATTTACATTGATTTCCTCTGAGCCTAACACACAGACTTTCTCCACCCCTCTGCCTAACAAAGCTGTGAAGGAGATTTTTCACTTGCCAATAATCTCACAAACAAATTAGCTCAATTTTAACTCTATTACTCAGGCTAACCTCTCTTGGATTTCCTAGCATTTACTCAGGAAATGTTTCATTCATTCTAGATGCTGTGTACACTTAGATTTTGTAATTCAAGGAATGTGTTAGGTGGTTTGTGGTGACATTTTTCGTAATAATGTGGGCAGCAGTGGAATGTCTTTCTCCAACTACCATTCTCTTGGTGAATGCACATTATTTAGATTGAGAACAAGAAACTCTCTCAGATGGTTTGTAGGTACAAGAGAAAGTACCTGCTGGAAAGGTTAGGAATAAAACTGAGCTGTTCCTTTTCCTAGAAAGGAATTCCAGACTGATAATGGGGTTTCATGCAATTACCTTCTAACAATCCTCAATCCCCTTACCCCTTTTCTTTCAGCTAGGAGGAAAAATGAAAATATTTGCAGTGGTTCAAAGTTAGACCAGGAACAGGCAGGAGTTTTAGGCATGTTTTTTAGCACTGATTCACCCTACAGCGTCACAGTAATGCATATCCTCCCTGCTTCAGTGGAACAGGTCTCCTAGGCAATGTCAAATTAACCACACTTCTGATCCTGCACTCAAAACAAGACACTGCTACCATCACATTATTACTATGCTAATCTACTCTAAAAGGCAGCCTCAGCCCAGAGTCTTAACTTCTCATTGCTTTAGAAATGAGCTAAACTTCTCTTTCTTAAACAGTCAAACAGTTTAGTGAGTGGCAAAACAAGTGGGCTCTAGACATCCCAGACAGCCTCCTACCTCCTCAGGGAGCTCCAAATAAACTATGTGGATATTTTGGTCATGAGCCACAGTTCTTTCCCTCCTTCCCTTGTCCTGTAAATGCATTTGTCTCCCAAATTCACAGGAGAGTGATCTTAATCTACACGTTTTCCCAAAAAAGCCATTAATAGTTTTACCATTCCAGTACAGAATCATATAACTTACAAAACCACTTAAATGATTGTGCTGTGAAAGATGAATCATACTTACATGCTTTGCCACACACCTATTGAGCAGATATTACACAGGCTCTTTGTTCAATTTAAGAGCCTAGAGTAAAAGAATGCAGAAGAAGCAAGAAGACATTGATTGGGGTAGCTTACACACAAGCAATTTTACTGTCAGCAACCCAGAAGGTAAGATGTTTTGTGCACCCAGGTTCCATTGCTACACCATCATAGCTGTGGGCCTACTAGATTGTACGAGTGTACACCATACTTAACCCAGCTACAGGTGGTGTCCTGCTACCACCACAAGGCCTTTATTTGTTGTTAGATACCAGTTCATTTCAGCAGCCCAGCTAGAGCATTCTGCCCACCTTAGCCACTTTCATCTCTGTAGCAAGTTCATTCTCATGAAGAGCCTTGCAGAGTCAAGGCACTGTTCCCCTGCCTGTGAAATCTGGGTTTTTCATGTCTGACCGTTAACTGCAAGTGACTGCAGGGAACCCCAATGAGCACCAAGCACAGCTCTGCAGTCACGAAATTTGTCTGGAGTAGTGTTCACAAATATATGACCACCACTAAAGATTTACAATTCAATATTCAGTACAGAAAACCTAAATAAAATATTCTGTTCCAGGAATTATCACTAATTAGCAGAGTTTTGTGTGGTTTTGTAGAGGAAAAGGGGTAGGGGAGAATGAAACTCTCCTAGTTACTGCGGGAACAGATAACAGGGAAATTTTTTTTCAATATTTCATTGTGTCCTTCAGATGACAATACAGAAATTCAACCTAGATTAGGTTTAATATTTAAGGGCATCACTTTTGTCAATTAATGCTACAGAAGATAAGTGTTTTTTTCCTGGTGCCTTTGTCTTGATCTGCCTCTGCTGAAAATTCAGATGAACTAAGAAATCAGAATTAAGAATGAACATGAAAAAAAAAATAAATTTAAAAAGCTAGCAACAGGTAGGAATCTGGTTTGAGCCAAAACCTTCTCAAATGCAGGTTAAGATTTGTTCGGCCTTTACCCCAGCCCAATACCCTTACCCTGAGTCGGTTCATTGTTATACTAAGCAATCTCTTTAAAGAAACAGCTTAGATGGGAGTAAATGCAGATGTTTCCCACACAGATGTTTATGCATAAACTAGCCAGGTATACTCTTCTTGTACTTGTCATGAATTCCCTCCTGAGCTATTTGTCTAAATTGGGCCAGATTAACTATGCACTCACAGTAACTAGCTAACAAGTGGCCGTCTGTCTTTCAGATGTCTAAAACCAGAGAAATCCAGCACAATGCGTTTGCTCCATAGTCCAGTGAGGGTAGATTTACAATAGTTCATAATAGCATACTTGTATAAAATTTCTTTCGTTGTCCTTAGTAACAGTAGTCAAAAATATAAGTCAGCACAAGTTATAACACAGACTTTAACAAGACAGCCCATATTGCTATATCTTCACAGATATCATTGTCCACACCACAGATATGATAGCAGGTTTATACTAACATCTTTTTTGCTGGTTGGATATATCCTTCATGTAGTTTACAGAGTAAAACAAGTCTTTTTCTTCAACACGTTCAGAGGGAGTCTAGCACTCTGTTTTACCTGCTATAGCTGTCAGTGACTCATTTTGCATGAAAATACAAAAAGCATGATAAACAGAAACCCTTGTGATTCTTGACTCCACAATTCGGCATTAAAAGCCATTAGAGTGATCCCATCTCTCTATTAGCCCCCATGGATCTGGGCTACTTCCTAAAACAGTGAGCATCACCCTCATCCCTGGGAAGTTGTCATGGTTCTGAACCTGCAATCTCAGCTGGCAGGACTGGGCAGGAACAACTAAACAGAACAAAATCAACCTACAGAATTAATTAGGTATTTGGAGCACAATTTGCACCTGAGAATCAAATGAAGGATCTCTCCAAGTTCATCATTGGGAAAAAACATTGATCACCGAATCCAAACCATTTCCCTCTCCTGGAATCCTGGAACTTCCTAAATGTATGCCACACTGGCTATAATTAGAAGCAATCACTTCTCCTACAGTCATGGTGATAAAAGTATGTGTGTGGGATACTAAATGGCTCTGGTGAGTTATCTGATGGGTCTAGAAATTGGAACAGGATCTTATGTATGTTGTTCTTTATACAGCTAAATGTGTCTCATTCCTATAAAGTCTTCTCTTTTTTTCTCCCTTCTTTCACTCATTTCATTCACTCTTTCACATACCTTTTTTTCTCTTGAAGACACACAGATTTGCTTGAATGCAATTGTCGTGAGAAACAAACAATTGTTGTGAGAAACATTTTGAAACAATTTTGAAACAATTTTGAAACAAAAGAAAACGGAAATGTTCATTTTGTGTGAATAGCAATTTTACTTCCAAAGGTCATTCATTCATTTCCAAATGGGTTAAACAAAATTACTTCATTGTATTATCTTTTTTTAATAAAACCCCCCCGACAATACAATCCTTTCAGCATCTATTATTTCTGGTGTCTCTTTCCTGGTTAGCCTCACCATAAACAGGAGCTGAGTGCCTTCTAAGCCAACTCATCAGTTAACTTTTCTCTGTGTGCATCACACCATGTTTTTGCACTGCCTTTCAGTACTCACAACTGCAAAGTGATCATATGCATTCATGAGAAATTATACTTCACATCACCCAAGGTTCATAATGGGGAGACAGGTATTGTGTCAACAAGAGGCAGCACATCTCAGCAGGGAAGGCCCTAGAATCTGGAAGCCCTGAGTTCTGCTGATAATTCTTTATGCGGTTTTAAGTACAGAACACACCAGTTTCCACATCAGTGAATTGGAATGGCTGGTATTTTATTACCTTCTTAGAATATTTTATGATCTTACAATTCAAAGTGTTAAACATAAAAAAAAAAAAAGAAGAAAAAAGATAATCCTACTTTGTACTACCACAAGTGTTATTGTTGTGGTTTTATTTTAACTGGTTAAAAACTACATATAGGTGCAGACTCAGGAAATTTCAGGCAATCAGAATGGTCATCCAAAAAAGAAATACTGGTATAGATTTAAAATAAAGATAATATCAATAGAATACCACGGCTGGATAATGTTGGAAATTAGGTAGTACATTAAATTCTAAGAATCCATAAAATTAATGTTTCTGAGCTTAAAAGATGGTCAATAGAGAAGTGTCCTAAATGTCAATATTGGGGCCAGTGTTTTTCAATGCATTCCTAAGCCAGCAAAAGAGGTAGACAGCAAGTTATTGAAAAGTGATGGAAGGTTAAGTAATTTCAGCTAATAATAGCCTGCAGAGGAGTGTAAAATTCCCCAGCTGTACTTAAAGTCATTGGAGATCTGGGCAGCATGATGGCAGATTAAATTAATCTTGGATAAGCAGGAAGTATTTTACATTTTACAATACAAAAAGCAAAGTCACTGACAGTCTCTAAGCCCAGTAGCCAGGTACTCTAGTGGAGAAAGAGGGAGGAGCCAGCACGTGCAGCTCAGAAGTTAGATGACGAGCATGGTTAAAATTGCTCAGATTAGACATAGCATGAGGCAGATGTCTCCTGCAAACTTGAGCACAAACAGTGTGTTTGGTATCTTAAACCAGGGAGAGAGAATAACCAATAACATTATATTTCACATGTTATGTACAGTATAATATGCAGCTCACTCAAGCATGTCAGTGAAACCGGTTGTTCACCTTTAAGAAATATAGAACAGGAATGATACTGAAAGTAAAGGGAGGGATTAGGGGCCTGGCTGGATTCATAGGTAATGAAGATTATTTATGCTGGAAGGGACCTACTTGAAATATGTGTAAGCAGACTTAAAAGGAACATTTAAAATTTTGAAGGATTCAATGAAAAAATAAATTACTTTCTCCTTAACGTGAACAGTTGAGAGGCCAAAAGAAAGCGAAATGGAGAAAAATATGAAGAGAAGCAAGCAAAAAGCTTGCAGTTAAGGGAAGAATTGTGGAAATGCTGCTGAAGCTAAAGCAATTAGTGTGATTTGTTTCAAATAGGGACCAGACAAGTTGGTAACCAATAACTACAGTTGTAGTTAGGTAGTTAAGGTAACTGAATCATGCATGTCGCAATGCCAGCCAAACCAACCAATTTACCATTTGGTGAGCACCAATACTCAGTGTGTAAAAAGCAATTTGGGTACTTTGTGTGCGTTCTGATTTTATTCCCTCTCACAGGCTTTGTAAACTCTGTTCTCAACAACATTCATCAATCCACTTAAAAAAAACCCAGGAAAAATCTTCCTTGCTTGCCCTGTCTGTGCCTACGGAAGACAGACAAATCTCTCAGCTACAAATGCTCTCTGACATCCAGCCTACATATTGCTTTCCACAGTAGCTGTCTGTCATTTGCCATTCCACTCTTTAGTTACCTCGTTCTAGAGGGCTTAGTTCTTCTTTGACTCGCTCAGAGTGCTATTTTATTCCACAGGTTGCTCACTGAAATCAAGGGCACTCATCACAGAAAATTATTCTTTAACATAAATAGGAAAGGCAAGAGTGAATATGAAAAAAATTATCATGGCTTTTTGCCTAAGGAGAAAAAAAAATTTGCTCTTGTACAAAACATAAGCTAAAATACTTGTGGAAAAGATCTGTAAATTAAGGATTACTGCTCAAGAGGCCATACATATGTAACAGAGAAACCAATAAGGTAGGAGAGTTTAAGCTTCATTATTTTTTCTGAATGGAGTTAGCCTACAGCCTTATATTAAGCATTTAACCTATTGGCTGCCACTGTTATAAAACATATTCAGATCCCTGCTGATAAAACAAGCTCCTTGAATCTTCTAAGGAAAAGTTGCAATGACATTCTCTATTAAGCTTCACAGTAGCAGTTTTTCTTGTCTCATTTTGCTTTATTTAATTTCTCAAATCAGAAAGAGCAGGAAAAAGAAGAAAAATTAGTTTTTTTTTTCCTCAGGTTGACTGAGCTTCAGAGAATGTCAGGTCTGGTCTCTCTTGCTTTCCTTAGGATTGTCCAGATGGCACCTTTGAAATGGATGTGTCTAATTTTAGAGCAAGAAAAGGAATTAAAAAAATAGTCTAAAGCAAGGTGCCTTTTCCTGCAAGCTTTGATGTGTTAAAATTCTACGGCAACATTTTTCTCTCTCCCTTGTCTTCACTCTCTCTCACTGTTTTTATCCCCACAGAAATGCATATGTGTTAACTTAAGATTAATGAAGCACAGAGATGTATCCAATGAATAGAGACTGTTCTGTGGTTGGTTCAACTCTTAGCATGTAAAGAAAACATTTGCTTTATTGGTTTTCTGTAGCAAACCTAACTAAAGGTATCACTGTAATTAAAAAAACAAACAAACAAACAAACAAGCAAGCAAAAAACCAAACCACATTATTATAATAGGGCAACAGGGGCATAAAGGCAACAGGGGGCCTGACCACGGAAGTGAAAGAATAAATACGTGGAGTGGTTTCTGGTTATAAGAGCTGGGGGTGTTTTGTTTGTTTATTTTTTAGATTAGTTGTATTCCTGCTATATATATGCTAATTTATAAATATTGAAGCTTATGATGTATCCAAATGATCTGCCAATTCACATCGACTTCAGACACAGATAACTTTCCCAAATTCGTACTTCATAATTTTCCAAATAAAGAGTATATTCCATTTTGGAATAAATTAAAAAATTTGTTCAGGCTGAAACTGGACAAGCAGATACATTGACAGGTAGATAACTAGAGCTTTACAAGTAGGACGAAAATTATTAATTTATTCTCATTGAATATGTTTCTCAAAACTAGAAGTAATCACTGTAATTTTGCTGTGTAACAGCCTTCTTCTGTTTAATACAACACAAAGTGGCATGCACAAAGAAATTAATGAAGTATTCTAAAAGTAAAAAGCTGCATAATTAAAGCTAAAGAGCTGAAACTACTGCAGACAAAGGATACAGATTTAAAGTGAGCTTGAGATGAATCTTTAACATCTTTGACCTTAGTTTACTGCAGAATAGCTGGCAGAAGTGCTTTGCAATTGCATGCATGGTGTTTTAGATAATTTAGTGCTCAGTTTATATAGTCCTTTGTAATAAAAAAAAAAATCACTTAAAAAAAAGGGTCGATCGTGTTGGATAGGTAAAAGCCTAAGAGAAAAATGGAAGATTATACACATGACAGGAAAGAAAACTAGTTTTGCATTTGTCTATCATGTCCATCATCCAAAGACTAAGATCCTCGCAACAAAATCTTCTAAGGTCTTCTAAATTTTTACAGTGTAAAATAGTAGAGTTATTAAAGCAATAAATAAAACAATGACTTTATAGCAAAAAATACTTAGAATGTGTCTGTTCCTATAAACCTGCCTCATTTGGGAGCTCAATGAATTTCAACGGGCAAAGAAAGGAGCTCAGCCAGTGTCTCGTATAACTGAGTTGAGTTTGTGCTATTGAAATAAAACTTAGTACTACTACCTAAAGTTTCTCTGTTCTCTATTCTGCCTCTCCAGTACCCCAGAAAATAAATTTTCTGCAGTTCTTTTAATTCAAACAAAGTTACATTTCAATAAGGGATCATTTTTCTCTATGTTACTTTGAGATATAATGTACTGGAGGATGGTACTGGAACTGACTAAGTCTTGTTGGCTCTTGCCTTACCAGTGTAAAGGGCCAGCTGAAGCCTGGACTTAAGGCCAAATTGACCACCACTTTGTCATTGCCTTCAAGAACCTTGCATTACCATGTTCTTTCTTCCCTGGAGATGGAAACAAGGGTCCATGTTTTTCTTTAGGTACTGTAGCAAAGTTCAGTGTAGTGGATCTTTGAAGTGCTGATATTTTAAAAAGTTTTAGACAAAGACGTACCACAGCACAGACTGTTTTCCTTGTGTTGAATGAATGATTCTTTTTGAGTAAGAAGAGGGAGTCAGCGATGTACACTTCACTTTTAGCAACTGTGACATTGGACAGGTAGAGCAAGTAAATGTCCAGCTCCAAGGACTCTGATTTCAGTGGAAAAGACAAACCTTTTGTTTTTACTAGCTTCATTAGTAATTCAGTGAATACCATCTTTGTCTGATTGTCTCTATATAAAAGACATACACCTTGGGATAAATATTTACACAGATATGTCATCTAGTTATGTTTCTAGACACCAAGCTATTTTCAATAAACTGGAGCTGTGATGACACTTAGGGGTATTAATACACATAATATTACAGTGAGGCCCACTTACAAGAATGACCTGAATTATGCATTTTAATTCAACATCTCAAGCTTTTTAATGTGCTCTTGAGGATAACTGCAGCTGCAGTACAACTAATGTTAAATACTGTGAATATAGAATTTTTGTCTTCTATTTTTTGCCTGGTTTTCTGCATCAGAGATTCTTTTTATTTCACATGCTAGCTACAACTGTCCCAGACCTCCCCAGTGTACACCTATTGCAAATTGAATTTCCCCATCCCAGCTCTTACATTTAAAAGGCACAGAAAATCACCTGAAGAAAGCTTCCTGTTGGGGAATGTGGTGGAAAAAACATCAATAGACAGTGATTGTCATGGCAGAAGCTAACCAAAAGCTAACACAAAAGAACCCAAAAGCTAAGCTGAGATGCATTACTGTTTTGAGGAACAGAGCCAGATCCACACACAAAGAAACCAAGGCTCTGGATTCAGCCAGTGTCCTTTAACAAGAGACAGGTTCCCAAGGCTCTCATAAGTCCTCAGTTTCTATTTTTATGTAGAGGATCAGATTTTCCAAGAAGCAGGGTAGCGTAGTATAGTCTTTGGCACCTGGACTGAAGTGCAGCTGGGCAAAAGACTGCTCTCACCTCTGCTTTCCTCCATCGCCTGCAGTCCAAAGGCATTTACTCCACCCACATATACAACAGGGACATTCTGAAGCTTGCAGTCCCAACAGGCCCTCAGAGCTTCTGACAATGCAGTTTCCAAAGACATCTGCAGAGCCTGTTTAGAAAGTCTGGTACTTCTGTTCTTACCAGTATGCTATGACTGTGCTACAAGAAGGTATTCCTTTGTCAAAGTATTTTCTTCTTATACTAAATAATATTCTTACTTTTTTTTTTTACTGATAATGCATGTGTTTGAACATGAGAGAGAATAATCAAGGAAACAGCTTTGGAAGAACAGACTTTGGACACTACACATTATTTGATGGCAGCTTTTCTTCTCTTTCAGTTAGGGACAGTGTTCTGCTCCCATTTATGCCAGTAAAACCCTCCAGAACTCAGTGGAACAGCACTGGAAAAAGACCTTGGACTTAGGTGATTCACTTTTATGAAGAAGAACCTGATAAAAGAGAGAATACAGAAAATACAGTCCACAAGGATTAAGGATAACAGCTCTGCAGTGTTAAACATCAGCAACACTTGTAGGTTACACATCGGTCTTGTAGGTTATGGACTGGTGGCAGTCTGTGAGACATGGACATTTGAAAGTGGTCCATAAGATGTTTGCAGAGAAAAAATTAAAAACACAAAGGTGCTCTTTCCCACAATCATGCAAGCAAGCAAACAAACAAAATGTCAGGAAGTAAAAGAAACATAATAACAAAGCTTAGCCTAGTTTGTATTTCTTTGTAAATGAAAAACATTATGTCAGCACTATGAAAGATGGTGAATGGATCTGCCTCAGATAGGCTAAGTGCCCATGCAAATTATTTTTAAAGGCTAAATGGCATTTTAACTAAAGTGATAAATATTACACAACACAATTATTACAGTTCACAACAAAGATGTATAGCAATGGCTGATGCAGAAGTGTAAGGAGATATGGAAGATATGTTAACAGAGCCAGGCTCCAATCTATTTGTGACAGGAAATTCTGCTTTAGAAACTAGGGATGAGATTTGCTGCCATTATTCACACTGCTTCATTGAAAGACATGGAATTACACTGATTCACCTGTAGTGGTCTTGTCTCTTACTGTGGAAGCGACTATGGTGCTTTGGCTTGCCAAGTATATGAAATGCTTCCATTCAAAAAATGCAGATTTAGCATATCCTCCATTGTAGCATATCAGTTAGTTTTCAATGAATCTTTTTTTTTCATAGGGAAATACTAATTCTCATTTGCCAGAAAAGGTCCATTCTGAAGAATTAAAAATTTTAAAACAGATAGTGAGAACAAACTTGTCAAATTATGTGTGACTTTGTGAATTACATAGCTGAATATTCCTTTTTTTTTTGACATTTAAATGAATTCATTGTGATAACGAGGAGGGAAAAACAGAACTTTGTCCTGATTTTTATTTCACAGACATATGTTGTATTTATCATAATTCAGGATAGCAAAACATCTTGAAAATTTCCTTGGAACAGAGAAAATAGCTATAACCAGATGCCTCTGAGATCAAAATTTATCCACTGTCTCCCACATCACAAGCACACTATCTCCCACTCTTACATTGCCACATGAGGTTATTAACCATAGAGGAAATCATTGTATCAAGCCCTCCATTTTCTATCTCTCCATTAATTGTTCCAAGTCAACAGCTTAACAGTTAAGAAAGAAACTTTTTCAGGGACTTTTTCAAAGGAGTTTTCTGAGAACTGTTAATTTGCAGCATGCTATTTAAAGAAAACGTCTGCTCATCAGAGGATAATCTCAGAAACCTGTGGGTTTGCAAAGTGGCAGGTACCCAGCGCTCCCTTGGCTGAAAACAGCAGAGAATTACTTTCATATCTACCTCCTACATACAGGAGCTTTTGCCTGGGTTTTTCTGCTCAGTTCCTCATGACAAGGCATTTCAGGCCATGCATTTGAACTTTGATGGAAGTTTCTTTATACATTTAAAATGAGGGATGCTGAGCCTTTCACAAGCTACTGAAGTTAAGGCTTTCTGTACAATTGAGACATGGATACGTGTTGTCAACTATGATGAGGGATTCTTCTGGAGGCCTGTGCCCGCTATTTCACAGCTCAAATGTTAGCGTTTCCCATAAGCCCAGCCATGCCATCTCTTCAGTCATTCAGGTTGTCCTTCTTTGAACATTTCCTGGCTTTGCTAAATACCATTTCCAGCCGAGAGGACCAGAAGCAAAGATGTTTTCAAGATGTGGGTATACAAGGGGTTTAAGCTTCTAAATTATTTTATAATCCAATAAATAAATAGTAAGGTAGACTAATAGTGATGTGTGAGCCAACATGCATCAGCATGGCTGTGATCACCAATCTGTGGCTGACACGCCAAACCTTATTAATGTTCTCAAATGGATGTCCTTGTCTAGTTTGGGTGGCTCTTGGCGAGCCAAAAAACTGCAGATTAATTATGTCCGTTATTTGCTCTCTCAGCCCCACAGGTTACCCAATTTTACCTTTGATATTTAACCCAAATCTCTGCTCCTGGCAAGTACCTGGAAAGGGCATAGTGTTTACATTTTAACTAGACATTTTTTAGGCATTCAAAACCACAATGTTTGTATTTCATTAATTAATCATCTTGTCTAGTGTCATGAGCATACTTTTACCTATTTATCTAGCTCCTCTGTTTTTACTCAGGTGAAAACTGAGGGTACAATTCTGCTGTTATTAATGCCAACCTTCCTTGGAAGCTGTGCTGTTTCATGTGGGGTGTTTGGAGCAGCTCCCCAGGAAGGAGAGATGAAGGGGAGCAGAGATCACCCTGTTCCCAAGGCCAGGCAGAACCCCAGGAAACTTCCTCCTAAAAGCAGTTGTGCTTCACACTTCTGTCACCATTTACGCCTCAGCCTTGTTCTTTTTATTTCCATAAAGGGCAATGCTTGTAGCAGAAGCAGCAGACTCGTGGACCTAGGCTTGTTCAAGCCCTACAGAGCTCTACAGAGATTACCTGCATGAGGAATGAGCTTTCTCATTCTCTGTGAACCACACTCGGCTGGAAGCAGTATGCATGAAGATGCAAGGCTGAACCACGTCTCTCTCTCTGATTCTTCTTTCTCAGTGTAACCAGCAGTAGTTTGTTTTTTCATGCCAGGAAGGAGCAGTTGCTGGGACCCTTCCCCTCTGTCTTGCTGACAGCTTAATATTCCTGTTTGCACCTTCTTAGCTGCTTGCACTGTAAAAGGCAAACTTATGAAGGATGTTAGTGGGAATTCTGATGAGGTGGTGCTTTGCAGTCACCCGTATCTTTGAGAAGTATTCCGGATCCGCTCAGCTGAGGATGAGGACAGCATGACTTTGTGGTCTGTCTGTCTCAGGCTTCATCTGCAATGGCCCTGTCTTCATTGATTGAAAATTATTCCTGATCTACATGAGGTCAGGGTGAGGCTGACAGCCCACAGGAAAAGCACTTTACACAATGGTTATATTTGCCTGCTTTATGTTTTTCCCTCAGTAAGCTCAGCTAGAATCTGTGCCTCCTAAAGCAGCGACAGATCCAACGGCTGAATTGAGGACAGATAAATAATAACTAATAATAAGCTCTGCAACACAGCAAGAGACCTGAAAGTGGAAACCTCTACATCAGTGGAGCTGGAATGGAAAATTTCGTTAATGAAAAACCAGTTCGGAATTTATGCTTGTCTGTGTGAGCAGCTGGGCTTGCTGGAAGCACAGAGGATGCAGCTATCTTATTAGTTAGACCTTTTCCTCTCCCTCATTGTTTTAATTAAATGAAGACATTTGATACGAAAACCTTTTAACATCTCTCCAGTCACCCATAAGTATGGGCAGAAAGCTCATCCTGTGCTTTGTCTTGCTGGCAGTCACTCAAGGGCTGTTTTTTGCTGCAGTCAGCAGCAACGTGTGTCATGAATTCAGTCACTTTTGTTCTGATGACTATATTCATAGGCACAAGAAACTACACAGAAATCAGAAGGCACTGTAATAAATTCGCTTCTTTCTGCCCACTTCTTCTCTCAGAGCTTGTCAGTTCATTGGGGTAAGTCAGCAAGGTATAAAATACTCAAAGACAAAGAACACAAAATATATACCTATATATACATTTGCATATATGTATGCATACAGAGAGGATTTCTGCTGGCGTCTATGCTAAAATAACTGTTCAACACACATGTCCTCTGCAAGTTTGTGTAGTGTTGACCCAGTAGGGTTTATGCATTTTTGGTTCATTCCAGTATGGTATGTGTCTTTTTTTTTTGGTAGTAAATTTAAGGAAGAACATATGAGCTTGGTTGCTTTTTACTTCTACACAGTAAATTAACTGCTAGGTCTTCAATGCCATCCTTTTGCTTTTACGATTCTTAGTTACAGACTCCAATCAGAGTGATTGGCCTAATTGTTTCTAGAACACAGAACTGGCATGTAGTAATTCTATTCTCAGTTTTTAAGTGTTTGTATGACATCCTAGCTCTGCCAGAAAATCTAATAGGAAATAATAGGCCCAACTGAGCTCTGTGTAGCTCCACTGAATTTAAATTGAGCTACCTGAAGGAAAAAATAGGTTTTTAATTATGATTATTACTCTCTCTTATTATTTTCTCTTCATAATATCATGGTGATTTTAAAATATAATCAATAGACACTTGTCTGGAATCCTGCTGAGTACAACACAAGCACAAGAGGGATGGGATCTCCATTTGTACAGCAAATGTACAGCTTAGCAGAGCACATAAATCCACATAAAATCCAAGGTGTACACTTATATTTGGTTCCCTTCTTTTGGATTTAATGGGCATGTCTGGGTACTTTGCCTACTCAAGTACTGACAGACTAAGTCAGTGTTGTCAGCACGGTCAGTGACTATGAGGTATGGAAACATCCTACTCCACCCACAACCCCACCCATGGGAGCTTCTGGTGTCTACTGCAACCCAGAAGCAGCATAACAGCTATAAGAAGGATTCTACCACGATATTTGGTTTACCCAGAAACTGCACAGGAAAAATCTGGTTATGTTAACCATTTAGTCCTTTTTTATTTTTTTTCAAATGTGATATTTTCAGATAAGCATTATGTACCTGGTACTCATCTGATGTACAGTACAGCACCTTAAGAAGAGGAAAGTGAAACAATAACATGACAATCATATTGTAGGCAAGTAATTGGGAACTCCACATAAAAATTTTAATCAGCATTATTTTCTGCCAGTTTTATGAAAGTGTGGAGTCAGACCTCATAAATGTGGGATGTGATAATTCTATTCTGATCTATGCGCCTATTCATATGATATTGGCATTAAATCATACTAAGTTACAAACCACCATCCATTCATGTTCTGAATTTGTCCAGCCCCATCTGTGTCACTGGCATGATTCGTTACTTCTTATGGACCAGAGCTTGGCAGAGGGATGTACCTGTTCTTCTTACAAAAAATTCCATTTTCAAGCCACTTTTGTAACAGCTGGAAGTATTTTTCTATTATTACAATTGTATACAGATAATGAAACAGTTGAGGAACTAGGCCATAGAAAGTTGGGTGGCTGTCTGACTGTCATAGTTCATAGGCAGCCTAACAGAACCTTGGGCAAGTGATTTTTGTGAAAGTACTTCCTCAATCATGTTTCATAGGCCAGTGGTTGCATGTGAAATAACCTTTAATTGCTTGGATGCTTGGCACATTAAAAAAAAAATCCTTTTCTTCTTTCTGGATGAATATGCTGGTAGTGGAGTTAGTAGCAGTGAAAAGATTCAGACATTTAGGAGCTTCTAGTGCAACTTTAATACTATGTTTTTAGGTTGTCTCTGAATAATATGAAGTCTGAGACTATTTTGCCACTCCTTCACAAATGAAAAATGGGAGTGTGGGCTAAATGCATCAGATAAAATATTCATAATGCATAATTCAAGTATTGGAAAGGCGATATTCCCATCAGTTTCAAAGGCTTGGTTGTATGTATTTTGGTTTCCCTTCATCTCTTTTTTTTTCTCTCTTTGCCTTGTCTTTTTACATAACCCTGCTCTCATCACTAGATATCTAACAGCTTTCATCTCTGAAGAAATAAGTCTCCCCCACCCTACATATCAACAACCTTTGGTCAACAGATTTATTTAACAGTTCATGGTATCCATACTTTTAATTTATGATTGCAGGGAAACTGAGACAGAATCCTTTTAAAACCCTTTAAAGTAGTTTCTATATAAAGAACCTTTTTTTTTTTACTAACAGTTCTCTTTTTTAGTGGGAAAATAATCATCATATTTTACGGGCACTGGTAGATATAATCCCCATGTTCCCAGTGAGGCATTTCATATTCTTTCTCGCAGTGTTAAGAGAAATTACTGCAAAAATCCAGTTGACAGCTCCATTATGTTTAGATCACTATGAACCACTCTTCCAGTTTTCAAACATGCCAGAAACAAACATGAATATCCTGTTATTACTATGCATGGGGAGAGCACTGAAAAAAATATAGATGGGGGTCAGCAAGGCTTGTGCACAAGAAAAACATTCCTTTGTGTTTGAAATGTAAGCATGCAGATCACTCCTAATTTCTTACTTGAAGTGATTTTTCCAATCATTGTCACAATTAAGAAGATGAGAAGAACTGAATCAGACCCAAATCTTCTGCCTAATAGAGGATTCTGTGGAAGCTATAGAAGCAGCTCACTGCAAGCAGATTTGGGAGCAGTCTTCCGTTATGTTTCATCTTTCTCTCTAATGGTTACAAATAGGCTTGGAGTTCAGTGCCCTTTTCAAAATGTGTTAGTGCTCACTGTTACAGCTGTAGCTGTGGTTCAAGGTATTATTTGTGAATTGTAGTGTACAATTCACAATACAATACAATTGTGTATTGTAGTCATGCTTCACCATATCCTGATACAATATGAAATTTAGCTGGGAAATAGTTCCAAAGTAATTTTCCTAAAATCAACCACTTTCAAGACTACCTTTTAATTTTCAAGGACTTCATCCCACAATTAAATAGACATTTTTCAGTGCATCATTTCCCTTGCCATTCTCCTCAGCAAGTAAACGAATAAACAAAGATTAAATATTTGATTTTAAAATGTCCATCTTCAGCCAACAGAAGGAAAATTACTTAGACTTTTGGTGGGAACTTAAGACTCATGGTTCTGGTATGCTCCACTGGAGAGATAAGGAGAAAGGAAAATATTCTTCACTGCCTCTCCCTGATTTTTCAACCAAACACTCCTTATGAATTTGGGAGGTACTCCCCAGGCAGCAAAAGTCCAGAAATGTTCAGCCCTTGTCCATGTATTTTTCAGGTGGGGATAGTTCCCCACACAGCTCAAAATTTCTTGCTTGCACTTTTACCAGTGGCTAGTCTAGTAAATATTCTTTCAGATTTTTTTATGATACTGTATTTTAGTGCCTTGTACAAATAGGAAGGGCAAGGAAATTGCAACCAGACATTCAGAGATTACAGCAGTGACTGCAGTTGCTCTTTATCATTGTCATGTTTCTGCCAGTGATGTAGGAGGTGTGGTGATGATAATTATCACATACAAGCTGAAACTCAGACCACTAGTGTTTGGAGCACTAGAGCAGCATTCTGCAGGATCTCAAAGTTAGGAGCAGAGAATGAAGATTCAGGCCCCCAGCAATGCCCAGGATTTTGGTAGAGCCCCAGTTAGCAGTGTTCATGTGGCACATCTCTTGACCCATAATGAGGTTGATGCCCAGAGCCCAGTGAAAGACAACCTGACCTGGCCACATCTGGATCTGTGGCTCACTCGTACAGGCTGCTGATACAGACTGACGAAGTGTGAGTCTCAGCAGCCAGGAATCACCACAGGAGCAGAACAACCAGTGCTCTGAGTGAGCTACCCAAATCCACATCTTGGGAACTCCGAGGATCCCTCACCTGAAACACGACGCTCATTACAGCAGGAGCCTGACACATGTGTCCCTGGCTGGATTCCTTGGCAGTTCTGCAATGGCAGCAGACAGCTGGGCTGTATAATTGGCTCCAGAAGAAGGTTAATCCTCTCTTTTCAAACAGTTCGATGTGTGCTACCGGTGCCGTACTCTGAACAAAGAGGAAAAAGAGCAAAGGATTTAATCTGCTCTGACATAGCAGAGTTCTTTTATGTTCAGAAGGCAACTTGTTGATAAGGAGAGGTACTGCAGTGACAACTTCTCACTCCCTTAATTTTACCTATAATTTATGAATAACGTGAGATTTCAAGACCTTAAAGAACAGTACTGCTAACCCAAGGAAGGCACATTTTCTTTTCCACAGAGTGCTGTCTGACCTCTTGTACTAAATATTAGTAACTGAATGTACATCCATTACACCATACGGGATTTTAGAAGTTTAACACTTCTACAACCAGTAAAACACATCAAATAAGGCCTCCATATACTAAGGAAATCCAAATTCTTCTCCCAGGATAAACCCTGCTCACTACAGGAGACCACTTCTATCTCCTTTCTTCCAGTATATGAGATTGCAAATCTATATCAGTTCATTACACATTAACAAGTCACTTTCTTCTGAAGCATCACAGATGTGCAACAGAGAGAAAGTGCTGATCATGATAGACCACTGGTGCCTGACAGGGGATGAAACAAAACATGAGCTTAATTGTAAAGGCTTGGGAGCCAACAGATTTAGCATTTCTACTGAGATGTATCAATTCTCACTCAACCTTTCATTTTCTGTGACTGTGAAAGGGATTTTGCTATTGACTTCCATGGCAACAGAACCAGGCTGCTGTTGTCTTTTGACTCAGTTTCCTGACTTTATTTTCAGACAATAAAAATGGAAAGGCCTGTACCTCTTTCATGGGCGCATAAACACAGTAATGCTGGCCCTGCATGCTGAGATCCATGTATTCGATTCCAGAGTGTTATTGAAACTGATTGATGCAGCTCATTACTGGGCTGTAAGCCAGACCAGCTTTTAAGTCCTTCCCATGGCAGCAAATTTTGGCTGTATAATAAGCACAGCCATGCTTATAAGCAGATCTGTCATAAATGCAACACATCTGTGATCACAAAAGCATAAGTTTATAGAGCAAAACAGAAGCAGCAGTGATGGGATGCGACAGGACCCTTGTCACTGTTGGTAGTAAGACCTGGTCAATAGGGCACATGTCCTTGTCCCATGTCAGGGCAGACCTCTGCATTTCTTTCCTTGGTATCAGACTACTGTTGTGTCTATCCCTGAAACATCTAAAGAGGAACATATCTGCATGACTGTGTATGAGGATGTACATTTATCCATGGGTGGATTGCAAAGGGGCTTGAGAGGAATGCAAACACTAAGATCACATTGTAATACAAATTCTCCATGTGTGTTTTAGCTAATGATCATTTCTTCTTTGTCGAGGTTATTTACATATTCCACTAAGTTAAAAAAAAAAAACCACAAATCCTTTCAAAATTTAAATAAGCTTCAAATAAACAAGGCCAAGAAAAAACTCATATTCAAAGATATTGGTAGTAGATTCACGTGGGGTAAAAGACTGTGTTGGTTCACCCTGTCTTACTTTCCAAAACATTTTTGTTATTGCATTATTTTTCCCATTTTTTTATATCTTCACTTTTGCATAACATAGTTTAAAGAGTGGAAACTAGTTTATGTCAGCCCCAAGGCCCCACCCTGTCATGTTTCATTACATTAGGTTTTATAATCATCATATATATTTTTCACCCTAATCTCACACAAACTTGCTATTTATGTTTTAATATATGTTTGGCTTCTGCAAGTTTCTTTCAAATTTCTATTGCCTGTGTTTATGTCGACCTCCAGATATTGCTGCTCTGACAACAGAAAATTCAGTGGCACAGGTATGTAACTATTATAAGTATGACCTCGTCCTAGACCTGACACAATACGGAAACCTGACCTTCACTTATGCTGCCACAGAGGGACTCCCTGATGATGGAGCTTTGCTATTCTGGGCACAAAGAATAGCTGCTTTTCTACTCCTATGTGACCCAGAGCTTGGCTATAAAAAAAATGTGCCATCTGCTGAAAGGTCATGCTCTGATTTAACATCCCTGAGGATGACTTTTTCCATTCAAGTTATGCCCACATCACTAAAGGCATCTGTCTCAGGCAGCTATCCTGAGCAGGCAGGCATAGTACCATAGAATGGCTCGTATCCAGACTGTACAGCACTGCTAGCTTCTGGAGAAACCTAAATTTCTTTTTACCGCCTACAATGAGCCCCATATATTCATGAGTCCTCATGGGTCCTCTATAGGCACCCTTGAGATAATTATTATTTGCAGTGTGATTTATCAATCCAAAGTGCCTGAAACATCACGGCACACCAAATATGTGTTTCTATACCACTATGTTAAGCACGTGTGATATTGGGCATGGCATAAGCGGGATCATGGGAAATGCGGGGGTACAAGGCCTGCTGAGGTAATGCTGAAAGACTGCTTGCAGTAGAGAGAGCAAAGTCTAGTGGGAAGGGGCCCAAACTGCTGTCCATAGCCACAAAGATGATTAAGGGACTGGAGCACCACTCCTATGAGAAGAGGCTGAGAGAGCTCAGAGTGCTCAGACTGGAGAAGAGAAGGCTCATGGGGGAATCTGAAGGGAGGGTGCAAAGAGGTTAGAGCCTCAGTGGAGCCCAGCACAAGACCAGAGGCAATGGGCATGAATTGAAACTCAGGAGGTTCCCTCTGAACACAATTTCATTGTGAGAGTGATCAAGCACCAGCAAAGGCTGTCCAAGGAGGTGGTAGAGTCTTCATCCTTGGGGATATTCAAAAGCCAGACATGGTCCTGGGCAACCTGCTCTAGGTGGTTCTGCTTGAGATAATAATAATAATAATTAATAATGCTTATTAAAGATAAACTAATTTAAGTATTCTTAAGTATATAACAGTGCAGAAGACTGAAATTTTACTCTAAAATTTGAATGTGACAGAATATTTAAGTTATCAAGTTTTCAGGGGAAATTGCAAGTCTGTCCAAAGTTCATATTTTTCATCAGTGGGCCCAGTGTGCCTGACTAAAATTAGGACTGATTTTTCTTCACCTCTGAAATAATGAGACATATGTCATTAAAGTAAAAATTGAAAGCCTTACCAAAGAAGAGTGATGACTCCACACTTGCAGTAAAAATTTATTTTAAAATCATGGCATGAACTACTGTCTTGATTTTCTAGGGAAAGGTGGAACTCATCAAAACAAAGTGGGTAATCAATTTAGTCTTTTGCAAGGAAAAGAAAGAACAGAATGAAGGAAATGCAAATAAAAAACACAAGCACTTAGCACTGATTGCACTGAAAAAGACTTTTCTCTGCGGTGCTCCATACCTGTCAGCACTCTCTTTAAGTGTAAAACATAAGAAGAGTAAAATATTTTTTAAATGCTTAAATTATATTTTATTTTATCTTTCTGTGGAGGTGCAACATTTGCTGGTAATTACTCTCTACCCACAGCTTGCAGGACTCATGCCAAAACCATCCTGCACATAGGGAGGTTTGTCAGCTGCTTTTACTGAAATTAGCACATTTCCTTTAAAGCTGCTGTGGCCTTTAATAGAGATATCTCCTTTCTGTATTTTCTTTTTGTTAGGATGACACAAAGGGCAGAAGTTCAGATCATTGTATGAGAAACATCCCAGTTTCCCTGAGATAGTTTTGTAGTCATCACTTTTTCTCAGTATGTGCAGCGTTACATATGCATCTATCTATTCATCCACCTATTCATATCATTCTTTTAGCTCTCTATCCATCCAAATATTTCTACTGTGTTCAGCCATTTATTTATGTAAAGAATCAATCACCATGAGAAACCAAAGTGCCTTCCAATTTTTGACAGTGTTTATCTTCTTATATTCACTGCCACAGAAAGCTGTAAATATTGGGGCAATTTGAGGTCTATGGGGTAAGATTTCATGAGCTAAGTCATACAAAGCCTGAGGGACACTGCACACTGTAAGAATCAGTTTCAGGCTGATCTCTCTGTTTCCATCAGGTAGCCTCAGTGACATTAAAAGCTTTCCTAATATTAGTTTTCCAAGTGAGGTGCCACAGGGCTAGTAGAGAGTTGTTGATGGGAAAAAGGATGGAAACTAAGACACAGGACACACAGCTAAGCAGTGTACAAATCTCTGCTTACAAACAGGATCCAAGGACAATTACTGTTGCAAAGAAAAGTACTGGTGATGGGCAGCAGGCTAATATCAACCACAGAAAGGCTGTTGAAAAGAAGCCTCTTTTAGTGAAGTAATCCTAGAGCATGAGGACCAAAAGAGCAGTATAGAGCTAACAAATCCCAATGAAGGACCTAAGAGGAAAACAGTGCAGTGAGCACTCACAGATGCAGTATCTAAACCTAAAAGCAGATAAAATCTTGATGCTGCTCCAGAAACACTTTTGTGAATATATTAAAGAATCACTTCCCTTAAATTGAATAAATCAGTTCTTGGATGAAAACTGAAATATATAACTCCTAGATCTACTCTTTGTCAATCTGTGTTGTCCTGTCCATTGTCTACCTAGCAGGTTCTTCAGCCTTTCATTATCAATTTCCTTCAACACGTTTAAAGAAATTATATACATATATTCATAAAAGCCAGTTTTCAATCATGTAGTGAAAGGGAAGATATTTAAAATGCAAAATCAGAAGTGGTTCATATTTTCTGCAGAAGTAATACGAGATCCAAATTTAAATCTAGCTTTCAGTCATAAGTCATCCCCATGATACAGCACAGTGAACTGCCTCACCATGGCTGAGCATCCCCACGAGTGGAAAAAACTTGAAATACAAACCCTGATCTCAAATCCAAATCTAGATACAGATGTATAGCTTGCACCTCTCTTGTGTTCTTACTGGCCAAGAAGCAAGAATGAGTCAACTGATAAGGAACAAAGGATAAACAAGAATTGTCATCCAACACAGAAATTCTTTCCTCTTTTTATATCTTCATGTCTTTAGTATGCCTATCATTATCTCCTCCTGGTAGTAGATCTCCCACTTCTCATAGCAAGTCATACCTATTGCTTCTCAGAGGCATCCATCCAGGGTTTCTTCCTGGGCCCTCTTCTTCACAGCTGATGTCTCTCCCTCAGACCCATACCCTTACAGCATGGATATTCTTCACATCAGTATGATTGCTGGGGCAATTTCCTCTGATCCACTCTGAAGTCATTTCTTCTGACTTTGTTGTTCAAGAACAAAGGACCACCAAAATGCTCAGCTATTTTTTTTTTTTTTTGTATTTCTGCAAACAGCAGGAATGCTTAGGAATGAAGATAATTATGGAAGATTGATTGCCCCAGAGGAAAAAGGCATTTGCTGAACAGCAATGTTGACAGTAATATGAATGTTCCAGGGAAGAAATCAACAGTCAGTAAAAGCTGATGCTTGAGTGTGCAATTGAGTACAGGGGTAAGAGTGTTTTACCCTATTGCCTGAGACTGTTATTCAAATTACTTTATCCCTACTGCTCTTCAAGTTTATGCTTATCAAGAGGAGGAGTAGTACCTCATGTACTGCTGAGAGAATAGTCATACATTCCTCCACAGGAAGATTTGGTTGTAGTGGTTCCAATATTTCACATTTCTCAGACGGGACAATTTTTTTTCAATAGCAGAGGCTCTCTTAGAAGATTAAGGCCCATTTCCTTCTGTTTATAAATGCATGTACTCTGTAGTCAGAAAGGACTACTATGATCCTCTAGCTTGAAAACTTTTGCACAGAGGCCAAGGCATTTTTTCCTAGAGACTGGACTAAAGGGAGTCCAAAACTAAAGTTTTGCCTGAAAGACTCCAGGCAATGGCAAATCTATCACCTCCTCAATGGAAATTCTTCCAATGTTTAATTAACCTTAGTGTTCAAAAGTGTGTTTCATTTTGAGCTTGAATTTGTCTGACTTCCAGCAAATTGGATTTCATTATATCTCTGTCTGCAAGACTGCAAATCTTCTCATTATCATAGCTTTCCACGTCTAAGGACCTCTACAAAATAATCAGGTAATCCTTCAATCTTCTCTTTGATAAACTGAATAGATTAAACTTCTTGAAATTCACATGAGAAGACTTTCCAGTCCTGGTTTGTTGGTTGGGTTTTTTTTTTGCTCTTTAAATGTAAAGTTTGTATAGTCAAAAGTGATTTCAAAGGGGCTGGCAAACACTGGGTATTCTTTTCCTAGAAAGTAGTACAGGGCACACTAAAAATTTCAAGAGTCCAGCTCAGGCTCCCCTAGGTAATAACCTCTTCCTCTTAGATTGCAAGTGCTGCACCAGAAGCCATAAGTAGGAGCTGTAGCTGGGAAGAGAAGCCTCTAGCTGACAGACGTTAGTTGCCGTAGAATTTGCTTACCTAAACATGGGTGTGTAGTCCTGTTCAGATCGGTAGGAAACATCTTACATGGATCCAGCTGCTCTTCTGGAAAGCTTTGAGTTTCTCTGTCATATCTACCAGTCCCAGGCAGCTGAATCCCGTTCCTTAGGGTACCTAAAATGGCATCATATTTTTCAGTTGTAATTTAATGAATTGAATCTCATCTTCTGTGTCACATCAGAGTAATTCAGAGAAGTTATGAAATATAAGAGTATTCTCAGAGTTTTGTCATTCTGCAGGCTCTATATTGCTGGCGAATTTTAACCGTGAAGAGATAACAAAACAACCAACCAAAAGGAGTAGGAATGCACCTATAAATTATCTTACTTGTAAAGATTTTTCTTGCTGACAATCTCTATTAAATATTACATTTTCAGTTCTGCTAGTTTTAATCCACTAAGAGTTGCCCTCTTCATTTCATATATATTTTTTTTCCTTCTTAGGATACCATGTGACACTAAATCAAATTCCTCGGGGAAATCCACTAAATCCACTGTATCAACAAAGTTGTTTTAAATAACCTGATGCGTAATCTTGCCAAAAAAAGATTAAAGGATTGTTTGACAAGGCCTCCTTTCCACAAAACTAAGTTGCCTGATATTATATATATTTTTAATTTGTAATATCTCAATAATAAAGCCCCAAATTAATTTTTCTATTAATTTATCCATCACTGAATCAGACTGAGTGGTCTGCTGTTCACTGGCATACCTATTTTTTCTCTTTTAATATACATAAAGTATATAGATGGCAGCCCTCCAGCAATTTAGATTTTTTTTCCTTTTCAAGAGATATTAGATATATTAATATAAGCTGTTTACAAAACTCAATAGTTTATTTATGACTCTTGTAGACATTATCTTAATCTGTTGCTTTAAAAATGTTTATTTTGAACACATGCTGTTTAATACTTGCCTTTTTTTGGTGGATGATGAGTCTTATTGTCCATCTCCATTATTGCATAAACCAGATGAATCTCCCTGATTCAATCTAGACCTTCCCAGGCAAGAACAAAAATTCAGCACTGAGAAAAACAGTTTATACATGTGCACGTTGCTTCTCAGGGGCAGCCAGGGAGAATTCTTGGGGTTTTTCTCTGTTGCTTCAAGTCATTTCATGAGAGTAAGAGTATCATGAGCAAGCACTGAGTACAAACACATGTGGTGGTGTCTTATACCCAAGGCATAGAACTATGAATTTAAAATTGTGGATTCCGTTCATATGTCTCTGAGTAGCGTAGAAAATATTGTCTCCACTCATTTTAACTCTTTGTGGTCATTTCCTTCACATCTTTTTTCTGTCTGTGCATTCAAACGGCAGACTCTCTGGAACAAGGGTTGTCTTGTGTAATCAGTAATACCTACTGAGCCCCTACTAAAATTAGGGCCTTAATGTGGTACCTCCACACAAATAATTGATAATACCAATGACTGAGTGATAGGCCAGGCTGGCCATAACTCAGATGAACTCTCTTAGATCCTTTCATCTTTCAACTCAGCAGAGAGCTCTTGAAACACCATAACCAGTTGGTTACAGAGAACATGCATCTCAGCTGCTTGTTTGAAATTTTAATCAGAATGTAAAGCAGATGTGATCCTTGCTACCTGATATTTATTGGTTCTGGGCAATGATTTCTGCCTTTGAATAGCAACCTAAACACAAAGTGTTTTACAAAGCCCAACCACAATATATTATTTTAAATCTTTTCTTCCCCTCTTTCTTGTGTCATTTCATGTATAGCTTTTTTCCTTTCCTTTTTTCCTGTGTAAATGGAAAATTGAATGTATTACTTTATATGTAAATAATATATATAAGAAATAAAAATGGTGTATAAAAATTTATAGTTAAAAACTCAGGATATCACAAATCCTTCTTCCCCAACATCCTTGCTGCACTTTTCCATTTTTCCTATACTGCCCCTAAGTGCTGGAACATGCATTTCACCCAGGAAATTTCTAATGAGCCTCTGCACCCAAATACATGGCTCAGCAACAAGCGTTTATAAATAAAGGACTGTGTAGGCAGCAAAACAGTTGTGCACGTGTGAAAAACAAAGAAGGCAGATATGAATATGTGTATAAGATGACTATGAAGACCCAATTTGGAGAAGACATCAGAGGCATTGTACAGCCACAGACTGATTTCTCAGAACATGCACAACATGCTAGTTAGTGTGCTGCCAAGGGGGCTTTAGACCTTGAACCTTTTAAAAGAAATGGGACTCAAAGTTAAAATGAACTCTTCAGGAGGTAGAGGTAGCCCCCTCCCATGTCTTCAAATGCTTTTCTTCTCAATCTTCTCTCTTCTAGCCCTTTGGCTTCAACTGCATTTGCTTCAACTTACTGCTTTGATAGACCCAGCAGGCCACATGCAAAGGTGATTTTTTAAGTAGAGAGGATGTTAGCAGCACACTGGAAAGCTGTTATGAGTCTAAAAACTGATCTGTACAACCTTCTTCATTTTGAAGAGCTACTGACATCAATGTGATTACTTGCATGGTCCAAATATTCACCAATGTTATGGCTGCACACTCCAGACCAGGACAGAGACATCATTCTGCCTTCTTATCCATGTTGAGAATTGCTTTGATATAAAATAGCCACATTCACTAAAAATATTTTTCCTGATAAATAAAACTGTCAGACTCTATATCTTTATAATATCAAGCCAGCCAAGTCACTTCTGTGGATTCTCCCAGCATTTGATTCTTAAGACCACTGATTATACCAAAAATTAAGCTTCTTGTAACTTGCTAGTGTGCGTCAATCTTAACATGTAGCATATGTAATCCTACACTCCTGTACAAAGTCTCTCTGGAACATTAATTTCTAGCCATTGCAGCTCTAGCAGTGTGTTTGCAATACGAATAAAGATCAGTGAGTTACAAGTCCCCAAACTGATGAAATGTATTTTAATGACAAAATAATATGCTATAAGTTGGGGTTTTTTTTCAAAAGCATTTTAAAAATATATGAGTTATCAACAAATTCAAGACAAAATTCAGAAGTCACAACTATGGTGAAAATAAGTGTTTGGTACTCAATTTGTGATGTAGCAACAGCAAGTTTTTAGAGAACTCTGAAAACAATGGCAAAAAAAAAACCTGTCAGAAGACAAGATGCTGTGTGGAAGGATAAAATCCAAAACAGTGGCATGTTGATAAGAATGGCTGAAACAAGAGCAAAAAAGGAAAAGAAAGGTCCCTTCACTAAACAAAGTATGATATAATATTGATATGGACAATGTCATGATGGACATTCAAGGTTCTCCTTGTATAGTGCTTGGAATAGCTGGAATTAAATATTGCAAGTTACCGTCAATATTTCCTATGCTTGAAAAGTTGCAGAACCCTAAAATGTATACTGGATGGGGCAAGATTGGGGTATTGAGCAGGACAGGGCATGGTGGGAGGTAGAAGGAACATAAGACTATATCCTGGCTCCAAAGCACATTTAGCCCAGTCTTCTGTCTTCAACAGGGGTCACTAGTGGGAATCTAGGAAAAACGAGACCATGACAAGCAACTATGATACTTTCTACTGTAATAATTGTCCATGGATTTCTTGTACGTTTTGTGCTTTGTTTATTAAGTAACCACCAATTAACATCTAACTTAATATTAATTAAGTTCCTTTCCTACTTTCCACTGACCCCATGTAAGTTCCTTGTTCCTGGAATATTCTTTGGCAAGGAGTCCCACAGGTCTGTTGCATACAGAAGCTCTTATCATGGAAAAGCATCAGCAGTACCCTCTGTCACATTTTCAGAGCACCATTTGTCAAGGAAGAGGTGGTAAACCTAAAAAAAAAATGAAGATTAAAATCTTCCAGAATCATGCAGAAATTCTTAAGAGTAGCATTAGATCTCTTGTAAAAGACGCAGATTGATTGTGATGAAAGTACATGGCATAAGTCACAAAAGTGCACCTGTATCTACCTCACTAACAGCACTCAGCAGTAGCAATCCCAATAACTTCATGCTTTTGGAGACTAACACAGCTTTATTCTTCACTTTTCTTTGACATTTGAAAAACTAAGGCCTGAAGGAAATTACCTTGCAATTGGACTGGGGCATCTCCGTCTGGTCTGTGGTTATCACAATCAAAAATGG
>JAOTQQ010000023.1:30934528-31099323 GCA_026546715.1 Gallinago undulata
TTGAAAGCCAAGGCAGCATTCTGCAACAAAAGCAAGATGGGCTCTGTACGAGAGCCCTAACCTGAAGTTAGGTCCTGTCCCGCCACAACTAAAACAAAATATTTGCTCTTTATATTGAAGTTAGCTATTACAATACTTATTTCCTCATGTTGTTACTCTTCTTATAGAAAGAAACAAAACTCTTAGATAGCTCTCAAAAAAAAAAAAAAGAGTGGCTTCTGATTATGTGCTTATTATTGCTAAGAGCAAAGTAGAAACAAGCAGCATTTGAATATGGGTCAGTGTGCAGAAAGTCTGATACTTCTCTGAAACATGGGACTTCTAAAATGTGATTTGAGCAGCAGTGTGACTCACACACTTTAGGGCCAGGACATTCCACGGGCATGACAGTCATTGGCATGTGCCAAAATGTTCACACACATTGCATATGTGGAATTCCAGAAGACAGAATGATACGGAAATGTTGCTTGGACATCATTGGTATTTTAAAGAATTGTCATCCTGGACTGTGGAATCTCCACGCCTTAAGGGATTTTGATAGACAACTGGGAGTCAAATACCTTTCAGGGATGGCTGGTACATTGAGGTTAGGTGCAGTAGACCCTGAATTAAGGTTCAGAATTAGAAGAATTATTGAGCTCCCCTCCAATAGAATCTTTCTTAATCATCAGTAGTCAACCATGAGATTTAGTGAGAAATAAAGAAATTAAAGATATGATATTGGATTTCCAAGAAATTACCTACTTCTATTTCAGTTAGTGCAACAATCCCCTGATTTAGTACTCATAAATTATGTGTTTCAAGTAAGATGTTAAGCCTAGATTCTAAATTCATAAAGTTAGTAATTTCCTCAGAGATGAGTTTTTATTTTCCAAAAGACTGAATCAACTCCTTCCCCTACTGAGTCTCAGTTTCCATCACTCACAGTTTGTCATATGCAGCTACAGTTGGATACTCTGTTCTCTCTCCTTTTCAGCCATAAACTGTTGGCTCTCTTAATCAGCTCCTGCTTTTTGGAGAATCACAAAGTAATTGCTCGATTGACTTCCTTTTCAGAGGGCATTAAGTGATTCTCGTATACTTCTGGCAGAGCTCTTCAGGTTGAAAGGAGCTTTGAGAAGACAAGTTGACATTATTCTACAAGCCAAGAAGACAAAGGACAACAGTGTTAGAAAAGGAAGAAGTGGCTCTAAAATCTGTTATGCTTTATTCCCATCATGCACTGAAACACGTACTAAAGGTACAAATCCAGGCACCAGCACTACAGCAAAAGGTGTTAACTTATAGTTTTCTAGATGTTACAAAACTTCAGTTACATCTCAGAACAAGATGTTTTATGTATATACTGAACTTCACTATGGACCAGTCAATGTGCATCAGTGGTATCAGGGGTGAAGTTTTATAACAGTGAAATGTACTTCTGAATCTCTTTGGGTTTTAATGCTCATTGACTTGGACAGGTAATCAATTGCTGCATCTCCAAAGGCCCATAGATATTGACTTTGGTCTCCAAAAGACTTTTTCTAAAGAGTCATTTGGGGGATACTTTCACTTCAAATTGAATTGTGCACCATTAAATCTCTTTAGTAAAATACTGGAACAAACACTAGATGTCAATGCTCCTTCTGCATTTTTAAATAGAACATAAATGCTCCTGGCTCAAGATGGGGTTCCTAGAAGGATCCCAGCTTGTTCTTTTTCTCTGTGGATTCTGTAAATTGTTATAGATTTTATTTCCCCTACAGACAAAATGCATTAGTTTTACGATACAACACTCCTCTTCTCCCACAAGACAATAACACAGGTACCTCCTTAGCATTAGGCATGGATCAGCTGTTCAAATTCTGGTGAAAAGGGAGAAGGAGCAATGATATGACAATCAATTAGTTTGACACTTATCTCTTGCTTTCTTGCCAACATATTTGATAAAGGACGTGGGGATGAAAAGAGATGGGAAAAATCTTAAGTTACTTTATTAACAGAATCAACAGGTTTAATAAATGTGGATGACTCAGCTCGCTTGGCAGTAGCCACTACATTGGAATTCCTGCTATTTTTCCAGATCACTTCTATGAACTGTCAGAATTTGGTATTATAAGTAGCAAACCAGTAGCAAACACAGTAAGCAGCAAATAAAAGACACTTTTTCAAAAGAACTTAATGTTTACAGAGAATGTAGTAATGCAACAAAGTAGGCTGTAGTAAACTTTCTGTGACTCATTAATAGTTCTTAGGGAGTTCTATATGAATGATGTTAGGCCTTAGAATATAGACATGAGTGCTATGCAAATATTTTAGTGAAGTATGCTACCATTATTTTTATTGTATGCAATGTATTTACTGTGACATACTCAACATGTCCAAGATCACACATCCAACTAGATATTTTTACTTCAGTAAAAAAAAGAAAATGTACATCAATATCCCCTGGAGCTCCAGTTTATACCTGCAAGTCAATACTTTCCACCTGTTCTTAGCCCTCCCACCACCCTGACACTGGTTCCATGTTGAAGCTGAAGGGCAAAGTCCTGCAACAAGTGAATATTTATGAGGTTCAAGACACAAGCCTCTGCACCGTGAGCCAGGCAGGGGCGAGGAAGCCAGGTGTGTGTCAATGCCAGTGTGCAACAACAGAGAGTTTATCCCTAGTTTACCAGGCAGTCTCCCTAGCCCTCCTGCTTCTTTGAGGTAAATAAATAATAAATAAATAAATAAATGCCCTGCACTATGTTTTCCCTCCTATCCTGTCCAGGAACTAGTCCTAGAAACTTGCTCTGCCCCATGAAAGGCTAAAAGTTGGCATCAGACTATGTGGAGGTAATCCCTACTCCAAAATTTGCCAAAGAGTACTAGTGCCACAGGTAGTTGCTAATTCACTGGAAGGCGTGTTGGATGTAATGGGTTTGAGAAAGGGCAGCACCAAGACCTTAATGCATTGTAAAGTACAAAGATGTTACTTTATTATCAAGTATAAAATTCCTTTCTCATACTGAAGTTATACTGGCTTCAAACAGGCTGTTAGGAAGGGGTGTCCCCGTTTAGCAGAAGACACGGGCTGTCTGTACCACTGGAAGTCTAAAAAAATGTAGATAGGTCAAAAGTCAGACAGGTGGGCAGGCAGACAAATAGAAAGACAGTTTTGTTTGCCTATCTGTCTATCAATTCAAGTACTTAGAGCCCACATTAAGAATATATTTGGATTAACTTCTTTGAAACTATATTTCCTAAGAAATTAATAAACAAAAAATTCCTCTTGCTTCATCAGCATGTATCCCTAGAAATACAGTATCAGCATCCACCTCTGCCTGCAGACTCCATCTGAGGTCAGACTTCAGACTCCAGATCCTTTCATCACCAGTAAGGTCCATTGCTGCAAGCTGTGAAGGATATACACAATGCTTCCCATTGAGCATCTAAGAAAATCAAACCCAAAACCTTCTAAAATAGAGACTCTGATCCTCAGCAGTTTTCTGTGAAGAAAACTCACACCTCCTATGCTCCACTGAAGCTCTCTTCCCAAACTGCTCCTACTGCCTCGGCATGCAATATGTTTTTTACAGGAACTTGGAGGTATACCATACACCAGACCTGTGATCTTCAACTGCATAAATTCCAGGAAAGAAAAGACCTTTTGTTGGGAATACTACCAAGCCTAAAGCCCCTTTTTAATCCATAAATAAGATTTGTAATGCTCCACCGAGAAGAGACAATGAAAATGCCCTGATTTTAAACGTTAAACTACTCCCAACAAAATACATCCAATAAGATCTATGTGCACTGAATAATATATATATTCCTTTCAACAAGAAGCATAGCAAGTGTTCAAACCTATCATCACCCTTTTATCATCTTATTTGCCTCTCTGGTGTTTTTATCTGATAGCATTTGGTTTTCTGTTATAAGTGCTTTTCTAACCCTACTTTACAGATATTTTTCATCTGGCATATTATGCTGGTTTTGATTAGCCATTCTGCACACTAATTTACCTGTATGGTCAAAAGTGATTTGTGATCTCAGTGCCTGAAATAATTTCTTGGTTTATCTGTCACTGTATCTTGTTTTGTGCCCCTCTCATCTCTGCTTGTACCCTTTACCTATTCTTTTTAAGTCCAGACCATCTTTTCTTTCCTCCAGCTGCTCCCTTAACTTTCTCCATAATTCTGGTACTTAAGATTTGCCAAAGATTTTGCTTCTTGTATCTCTGCCACTTAAGGTTTGCAGACTCTCCCCTGGAGTTGGTGAACTGAAGAAATTCCAAGCATGGCTGAGGGAAGGAGAGCATGTGGTTCAGTTCCTCTCACTCTACTGGCAAGAAACAAAATGATTTGCTGCCACACAGTGATGGGAAAATCCAGGCTGGATACAAGTAACAGTAGCAGACAGAAAAAAATGTTTAAATGTACCTTTACCCAGGAGACATCAAAGTCTTTTTACTGCCCTATCTTTCTGCTTCCTCCCACACCCTCAGAGCTGCTCACTTATATGCGCCTGTGTATTCGTTAACATCTAATTAAGGTGTACATCTGCTGCAGCTTTACATTAGCATTGCATTCCCTCGCATTAGAACTGCCTGGAGCCTTCTGTCTTTTCTTCATATTTGTTTCCGGTGTACTAAGAGGGACAAAAAAAAACACCACAACTTTTTCATGCTGATTGACAAACAGAGGGAAAACAAACTCTGGGTTTTGAAGAGGATGAAAGAGCAGAATAACCTTCTCATCCAAAAACAATCTCTCCTCAGGGATGTACCCCAGAGAGACAGGGAGGTTTCTTTTAATTAAAGGAGCAATGAAGAGAAAAGAGTATCACAGCTGTCAACATGACAGTCAGGACAGAAACTGGCTAAATGCAGAGGTTTTGCCTTTTTTTTTTTTTTGCCATGGGAAGCAGTTGCTTCTCTATCATTCTACCTCACTTATTCATCTGCTTATTTCCAGGCCGTTTCTATAGACCCAAAAAGGTAAGACAAGGCCACAGATTAATGGCCAAACCTGAGATGATTTCCTAACCAGATTTCATACCATTTCTCAGGGTACATTACATACAGACATTGCCACTGACATACACAAAAACATTCTAGAAAGTCCTGCTAACTGGTAATGACCCTTTCCCTCCCCTCCCTTTCCCACCACCCCTCACCATTACACAGCATATTCACAACTGTTTCTGACAGGTCTGAGAAATAGAGTTGAAACAGGTATTCCCAGTGTTTGCTGGGACAGCTAGTCTTGCTCGCTCTCTTTTTCATGGACATATTTCTCCTCTGAGGTATAAAATACAGATCTATAAGAATGATCCTGGGTATTTGCCAGTCATCCCTAAATACACCGTTGCTTGGCCACTGGACTTGCTTTCTAGCAACCTTTCCAACAAATGCAACTTGCCATTTCAGAAAGATGCTAAAATGCTAAATTTCAAACCAGCAGCAAAATGTATAAACCAAAGGCTTTTATAACAAACCAGCATGCAGTGTTCAACCATTTCTTTCATTAGAAGTGACTGTAGTTTCTTCTTGTCACAAAAAATACCCAGCTGGGACATTCCAGCACAGAAATATCCACCATAAAGACAGACTGCATTTAGCAATGCAGTGCTGCGTACCTCACTGCCAACAGGAAAAGACTCCTACACCATCAACAACTGTCAGAAAACATTGCATATCTTGATAAAATTATTTAGATTGTGGATGTTATCACTCAGGTTTTTTGACTTGCTGATGCTCTAGAAAGATTTTCTGTTTAATTGCTTAATATGGAGCTCTGTTAGTAAAGCACTTAGAGACATGACCATATCTATCATTTTCAGAGAATGACCTTTCCATATATTTCATCTGTATCTGCTTGAAACAGAAATACAGTTTTTGTCCCAGCTGTGAGAAACAGAATTGGCATACCTAGAATTCAGCAGTCCTGTTTTGCTCTTATTTACCTATTTGATCATAATTATATTTATTTCACTTTGAATTCCCTCTGATAAGACATACAGTGTCTATTTACACACTTCTCAAAATTATTTGAAAGACTTAAATATTGATAGCATATGTAAATCACAAAGGAAAGTTTAATGGATAGATTTTAAGAGTGGGGTCCTTTTTTCCTCTTTGTCCTTGTAGACTAGGCCAAAAATCTCACATAAATGATTTCTTCTTGAGAGTTTTATCTTATTTTGAGCATTAAGATATCTTTTATGAAGACATTGAGACTTGAGTTAGAAGCTGCCAGTGACAGAGAATCCATCATAACTGGAGGAAAGTTGTTCCACTAATTACTCTTTGAATTTACCTTAGTCAAGCTTCCAGGTCCTGAATTGCATGGATCCATCTTTCCAACAGAAATACCTCCTACCATGAGCCATCTATTACCCCATCACCTCTTCATTTTCTCTTTGATGCATTAAACAGATTAAATGTTCTTGGTTTCTCCCTAGAAAAAAATATTTTCCTATTATTCTTTGCTGAACCCTTTTTAATCCTTCATCAGTTTTTTTGAAGAATACTAGAACTCAAAACAAAAGTGTATCAGTGCCAGAGGTTTGTGACTCATAATGATTATAACTCTCACTTAAGCAATTGCAATAGCTAGATAGGAACATGCAAATCCCTCTTCATGTCATGACAATGTCAAGAATAGCACTCCCTTGTTCATATGTGATATTTCCCGACTAATTCTTCAGATGTTGTATTAGGTCTTAGCTACATCAGATTCCCCACTCACATTCAGTTGTTTCACTGCTCTGCTTACTTCTGTTCTCTTCAGTTCCTGATTTAAAGGATGAAGCCTGTTTGCTAAGACTGACACACTTTCTGCATGCCTGGAAATATAATCTCATATGGTGACCACACAAAAACACTTGTGTTGAACTACCTGCTTAATTATTTCTACAAGTGATCCAGAGCAGCCTCTATATCCCATATGCAATTTATCATTATTGGTCATTCACTAATTGTGTCATCAAAAATTTCCACGTGCAGTAAGTACAGGCATAGTCCTCCTGGATTAGAATGGTCCAGGAATAAACAGTGACAGTATCTTCCCAGAAACTAATCCATGGAACCATGAGTTGAACTTTCACAGTTTCTCTCAGTCAGTCACTACCCTGCTTCTGTGGGGTCTCTTGATTTCAGTCTGATGAGAAAATTACCACTAAACATTGTTCCAGTGTATCACCTGTCTCAGGAATGCCTTGGATATATTATATCACAGAGATGTCTTTACTAAGGCATGTGTGTGATCTGACATCTGAGATCCCCAAACCAATACATGTTTGCTTGACAGGATCAATATTCTATAAAAGCATGCCAATTACATTAATTACACTGTTTGTTCCTTTCTGCCTTCCTATTTGTGTCCCATTATTGCCTTCCCATGATTCTGCCACGAGCAGTCACCTATAGTTCCTAGGTGAACCTGCTGGCTCCTTTAAGGAATTAAAATTTTAGTGCTTATGATCACATACCGCGATGTACTCATGTTTTTTCAAGATTCATTTAAAAAAAAAATCCATGGTCTGCTGCCTTCCTGGAGCTTGGGTGATGGAATAAGAAATAAGAAAATGCTTTTTAAAATCCTCTTTTTCTCCTGTTTGTGTAGTTTTGAAAATGTGAATTTGGAAGAGCACAATACAAAAATGAAAACGTAGTGTTTCCTAAAGAAAAAATAATTGTGGAAGAGAGCAAGAGAATAGAACTAAACTTTTCTTTGAAAACTTTCCATGAATCATATTTCTCTATTTTTGATTGACTGTAGTTGTGTCATCCGGATCAGGACCAGAAACAATCACCACATGATACAATAGAACACAGTTTGAATGGCAAATCACCGGGATGAAACACTCAAATTAATATTAGCTACATGAGTGAAATGGGTTGGAACAAACTATTCATCAAACAATTTCAAACAATAAACTAATTAATGCAAATTGTGATGTGTTCGTGGAAAAATAACAAATGCAAAAAGGGCAAATTTCATTGTCAAATGATTGTTCTCTGGGAATAATTCATCTAGCTGCAGAAGACAGAAGAGCTGAATACTAATGGGAAGGAATGAAGAGAACATAGCATAGAAAAAGAGCTAATTCGTAGATGGCAGCCTACTGACTGCTGGGGGAAAAAAGGAAAGTGGATAGATGCTGCTAGGCCTCTTGGGAAGTTGGACATACTTTAGGTTTAAGCCCACGTGTTGCATTTTGCAGTATTAATATTTCAGACTGCAGGCTCTATGAGATAGTGTCTTAAAATAGAACATGCAGCATTTAATAGAAAGAAGCTCCACTCTCAGCCAGGTTAACTAACCTTAAAGGAAATTATAACAGTTATTAATAATACATAGTCACAGAACTATTTGTTTCATTCTGCCAAATTTTGTAAAACTTCAATGAAGCAAAACTTTGTACTAGAATACTCATATAAAGCAAGTCCTGAAGAGACATGGTATATTCATTTTAAATACAATCTGTGATCTTCAGTTTCATTTATTGGTCTATTTGGAAGTGCTCTCACACCCGCTTGCTGGACGCTGCAGCCCCCTAGAACCAGCTCCTGTTTCAGTAATGCAGAACTATCAGGAGGGTTCCAAGGCACCTGTGCATTAAGCATCTCTTCAGCATTTGCTGTCTCATTGTGTCAGAACAGTAATGCATACACAAACATATACACACAGACCTGAATGCACAGCTTATTTCTTTCTGGATCACATTGATTAGTTTCAGTGAGGGGTTAGAGAGAGGGAACTGTGGTGTCAGTTGTCACTGATTTCCAAGATAAATGAGTAATTGACCAGCAAAATTGTGCCCAGCGAAAAGATAACGCTTAAATATAGTTGAAGTAGTAAGCAAAGGATTAGCTCTGCTGAATTATCAGGACTACTTTTAGGTAGCTTTAATTTCAAGTAGATTAATTTAGATACTTTGCTGTTTCAAGGACAGGAAGCCTGAATCTTTTTCAGTTTCAGCTCTTTACTAGTTACATCCCCAAAGGCCATTATTGGATGTCCCACTGTTTACTACAAGCTTAAGTTTCTCTGCTAAAAATATCTGATTTTGTTCTGCATTCTTGATCAAAACTATTTTAGCAAGGTAATAATTACATGCATGCTCTTCGGCTGTCTAATATATATTAAATGGGAAACATTTATTAAATGTGAGCACTAATACCAGGAGAGCCAGTTACTGCAACATTTCTTAAAAAGGAACAGAAGCTGTTCAACACCTGCATACTCTGTTTTGTACCAAACTGCTCTAATTAGCACATTTTGAGATATGATTAGAGCACTAGAGGAAGCTTTCCAAATGCCATTAATTATGGATGTGATCTTAAATTATTCACTTTGAATATTTTTTTCTTGCCATGCCCCTTTTATCTTCCACTAACTTTTTGTTGCATCCTAGAGCAGATCCAATTAAACCTCAAATGGAAGTTTGTTATGCTAAAGAAAAGGTAAACTGAAAATTAATCACCTTTTTTTTCTAAGGTACTTGTTCTAAAAAAGCAGAATATAGGTGAAAGTCATTTGTTTTCCTCTTAAACGTTCATCATTGAGAGATACTCATGTAATAATTAAGCATGAAAATTTCCATCTCTCACTAAAGCAATATAATGGATGCAACAAAATACTTGTGTAATCATTCATTATTATTCCTTTTAAAGATTACTGTATCAAATCAGTTATCCAAGCCTCTAGTATGTCACAAGTAGTGTCATATGTAGAGTCTGATAGCTTGTGAACAACTGAAGAAGCTTCTTCAGGCTCACATGCAACCAGACTTGTCAGGAATAAGGCTGTGCAAGGAAAAGATTGTGGCACTCGGAAGGAAGGAGACACAGGGAGGGAAGGGGGGAGTCATAGGAAGGAGCGATGTGCGGTGAGCAAAGCTGAACGCAGTCCAAGGCAAGAAGCAGACTGAGAAGAAACAATAGACAGCGGCAGGCAGTGAGGGTAAGGAGAAGCTTTTCCTTAAAGTAGCAAAGGTGGCAGCTTTCAGGTTGTGGATGGCACGGGGCACTTTGACACCCAGGGCGGTGCGACCCAACACAGGTCTGAGGCCGTTGCTCCCTACACCAATACCAGTCTAAGAAAGATCATCTGGTCACCAGCTTTTTGTAGCATAACACAGACACTGGCTGGAACCTTGTGTACCTGGTCCAGGTATCATACTAACTCACACACTCATACCTCTCCTGTGAAAAACACAGACAGTGAGTAAATCACTTTTGGTCCCTCTTCTCTTATTTTTACCCTTCCACATGTTAACCTGATTTGCTGGTGCCCTTAGCAGGACATAATATTTTTGCAGATATAAAGAAAGATAATTCCTATATATCTGTTTAAAAATAAACCTCACATCTACACATAAGACACAGACATAGTAAAAAGCTCCCACGTATGTCCTCTGGACAAAGCAGAGTAGTCAAACAACCGTGGTGCACACAATGACTGAACATTGCCCTGGATTCTTTTTTTTTTCTAGATTTAAGTTCCTCCTTTAAAGCTTCCTCTGGGGCCCATTAAAAGCTACTAGCACATACTTGTTTTGCTAAAGACTACTGATAAAATCTGGTGTAAAGGAATGACAATTCTCTTAAAAGGTGTTTAAAACGTGGCTGTAGGAAACAGACCGAAGATGAACTGTACTCCAAACTGGAGTAATATCACTTCACACAACAGTCACATCCTTCTGGACATGAAACCTCCAGAGAAAACACATCTAGGAGCGATATTCAGAAGTCTGTTCTCCAGCTGATTCAGTGATATTTGGTCAGTGTCCTGTGTAAGCTGTCATCTTACTGGTAAGGGAGAATTTCTTCTTCATTTGGCATTATTAAAGCCATTTGGAGAGACTATTTCTGACATCTTGAATCAAATACCTTATGTGGCTATTACCCAGAGACTACTAAAGCCCTTCTGATGTTTACTGTTTTACCTTGTCTTATTCACGAACTTCCCTCTTGTCTTGAAAATAACTCCTGTGATCTTGACATGAGGTGCTGTATCCCTAGAACTTACCAAGAATTCCCTCACTGCTTAAGTGGGTAGGGATTAGGCTCAAACCAGACAGAAATCCCATTCCTTATCCTCAACTAAATCAATGGAGTTTGAGCTATCTCTTACAGCTGCATTGCAGTATCAGGTCCATACTGGACAATCAGAAACCCTATAGAACTAAGTGAAAATGTAAATATAATCTTCCATTCATGAGGATAAGAGAGAGAGGGAGGCTGTTATTAGGTAAATATAATACATTTAAAGGGTTTTTACTGTTCTTTGCAACCTTGTAACCTTACCCACTTTATTTCTTCATGTCCATGTCTTATCCTCCATGACCACTTGAAACTCTAAGATACCTTAACAAGTAGATCAGGACCTTCATTGAGCTAGTCATTCCTTGCCCTCAAGGTCTAGGCATTGTACAGCAGTGGCTCTGTGTAGCGAGCGAGATGCTTTCTGCCACCTGGAAACTGCTCAAAATCACCATCAGGTTGGCAAAGATCTATGAAGAAGATTTTTAATCAGTCTATCAGCAAAAGGAAAATCTCATGGAAAAAGCAGGTGCTTACAGAATAGAATCCTATGTTTAGTGCTGTGTATACAGAGTTTGGTTTATACCTTGACATTTTGAAAGAAAAGTTATTGACTTTTTTATGTTCATGTTGCCTTTGCAATGTTACCAGTTGCCTGCAAAAACATACTTGGAAAAAGAAAAACTGAACAAAAGGAAGGAAGAATAAGAAAAGCTGAACAAAAAGCAGGAAACTATAATGGAACCCCAATCTTCTGCGCTAACTTCTCTGCCCACAGCTACAGATGTGTAAGTACATAACTCTAAAGAAATAACACTAATATAACTCAGAGTAAGTTCATTGAATTTCTCAGTAAAATTGAGATCAACACAGGAATCAAAATCATGGTAAGAAATATCTCACATATGAGCTCTGATTCTTTGGTATCTTACCACTGCTTACCATTATTAATATTGTCACTAAACATTGCCCTGAGTGTGATAGAGACATACCAGCACAGGACTAGTTCAAATGTTCTCAAAACATCACCATATACTGTTTTTCACACACAAAAAATTAGCATGTGTCATTTGTATTTGTTATATTGAATATTCAATATATATATTCCTGGCAATTTATTAGGACTGACATTAGGGTAGTTGGAAGAGACTTTCAGATACTCTGAACATGACACTCCTAACTCATTGTTAAATATAAGTCATTTTCATTAATTTTAAGTGAGTTTTTCCAAATTTAGTTTACATTATTTTTTCTGAAAACTTAATTTTTGTTCCTACAGCCTACTATATTTATGCCACCAGGTAATACCAGCAGCTCCGAATCTAGTGCTAACCAAGGTGCATCCTATGTGAAATAAGCCATAACAAGTCCTAAATAAAAGCCATCTATATTGCATAAACATTATTCTGTAGTTGCCCCAGTATGAAACATAAGCAGATGGGCTACGGTACCAATAGATGAGAGAGACTGAATAATGACCTCATATTTGACACCTACTCCTGAAGTTCTAGAGGGGGGTATTTTAGAAAGTAATCATTCCTTCCCGTTCAATTTTACATGGATGAAAGATAATTTTTTTTTCCTGCTTGAGTGTTGAACAAACATCTTCCAGAATTAAACATATTGGAGAAATTGTCACAAAACATTAGCCCTGACTTCACCCATTTTCAGCTGCACTAGGGGATGTTCCAGAGAACATGAGCAGGAAGGATATGAAGATGAATCCCAAACAGTGCTATAAAAACAGATCCACTGATGCAAAAATGATGTATCTGGCAAATCTTCAGCTAATCAGCAAGGACACCTGCTGTAACAATAGATCCTCTGTGGTACAGGTGTATTTGTAGTTATAAAAGAGTTTCCTGAGCAGCTTAGGACAGTTTCTGTCCCACGTCCCTCTCACTATTCCAGGAGAATTTCCTGTGTCCAAAATGAGGAATAAAAATACTGAAAGGAGAGAAGACAGAACAGAGAGTGAAGAAGAGAAAATATAATGCAGTGCAAGACAATAAAGTACCTAACCTTGCATTACTGGTCAGAGAAATCCTACCAATCCATCACATTGGAATAAACTCCCAAGAAAGTAATAATCAATGGTTTACGAAACTCCAGCCAGGATCTCTCTCTCACATTCAGGCCAGACTAGTAACAATCAAAGGCAACAGCATTTTCAATTGATCTAGAAAGTATATTTAAAAACCTGGTGTGACTTCAGATTGTGTTTCCAGTAGAACATTTCCTGTTCACTTCTCTGAGTACACCTCTTGGGCCACCAACCACAAGGCTATGGAAATAACCTTTGCCTCCTTGGAGCAAGATCAAAAATAGCAAATAAGAAAGATGCTACAAACAATATTATAGTTCTCCTCCCCATTGCTTTCTTGTCACCTTTTAATGCCCTGTACATGTTTCCAGGACATGGGACATGCCCTTAAAGTGGCACATAAATCTCCCAGTTGATTGCCAGACAGTTGCTAATTACCAGTACCTAAAGGGAATCACATATAACAGATGCTGGCATTCATAGCCAGCCTACTACCAAAAAGCTAGACTGGCAAGGCATGAAAGTCCTGTAGATTCACGGGGACAGTTTTAGTTGCTTTTATTGTCTTTCCCCATGCAGCTAGGCTTGTGGTTATCACCTGCACTACATCAAATTTGCTGTTCCAGATCTAGGAAAAGGCACAAAGTACTTTTTAATCTTAATTGGATTTATTGTGTCCCATTGGCATTTACTTTCTATAAGTCATTTAGGGCAGGAGATGATAGCTCTTCAGGGAAATAATATTATCATATTTCTATTTCACAATTGTTTTTCTAATTGAATAATAGGTGACATTCTCTTCTCCCCCCTCCTCATATGGAAGCAGTTCTCAGGCACGGCAAACAGGAGTCTGTTTCAATAGAAACTTTTTTTTTTCAGATGCTTACTTTCATCTCAGTTAAAAATTAAACTTCCTATCTTCTGCAAACATTAAAGATCTCCTGATGAGTTTTTGTCTGCACAGATTAATTCTCATCTGTGTACTCCAGAGTATGTTATAGTCATCGTTGCTACTACTTGCAATTACAGGAGAGAAAAAGCATGTACCTGATTGATATAGAATAAAGCTAAAGCAGATGTAGACTCCAGCAACTATAAAACACATTAGTTTTTCTGCTCCTTACTATAGGGACAAAGGAGTTTTCAACCTCTATAAGGATGCTTTGTCAGTCACAACAATTGCCAGTAAAAATATTGATTCATACCTTGTCAATTATAGATATAGTAATTATCTCTATATATACTACTTTTGCCTTCCACACTGAAGAATTTCTTACTTCCCAGCAGTGAGATTCATCCCAAATAGTCATTTTGGCACTCAGGAAGTGACAAAGGCTGCCAGAAACACACACACAGAAGAATGTAATGATCTGTGCTTGAACTGGAATAAGATGGCCAGGCTACTATATCTACTCTTGCAAGAAAAATCCAATTGTGATTTTAATGTATTTTCTAACACATTTTGAAAAACTAAAACCATACATTTATTTCTTCTTCTACACTCTCAGTGTTGATACAGCTGAAGATGGTGAGACTCTGCCCATAGATTCCATGGACATCATTTGGATTCCGCACGTAGGTCAAAGGTGAAAAAAGCCATCCCATTTATGCTGATTCATTCCATCCTGAACACAAAGGTGTTTTAATAAGGTGCAATTGCAACTTGTGCTTTATTTTAGCCAATCAGAATGGCGAAAACTAATTTATATAAAGGTATGAATCAAGTCTAATCTCTTCAGAGATTAGCAATTCATTTAATGGCTGGCCAGGACTATAAAAACCTAGATATTTTATGAAAAAAATGTCTGTTCCCCTTGTGGTTCTGATGACAGTGGTTGTCTGCTGCTTTAACGAGAGGTGACAATAACCATTAGTTTAATTTCAGTATTGACTGAGACGTGGGTTCCTGCCGGTATTCCCAGAGGAATCTCAAAGACAAGGAGGTGTGCAATTAAAGCTATCTGTGCCATGAAGGGCAGACAGTGAAAACTCCTGCCCAGTTTTTTCCCTACTGTATTTTTTTTTCTTGGCAACATAGTTTACACTGATAGAAGCCAATTATACCTCTTCATCTGAATGTAAAATTTGAGGCATATTATGAAAACTCAGATAACATCACACTCCATATTAACAGAGCTGCTGAATTTGTGATTTAACAGAACCTCTGATTTACACTTTATTTGTTCTGTATTTAATATTTGCTCCATTTCACCAGTAGGAAACTGATCATGAAATATATGGCTTAAGAAAAATTCTAGCACATTTTTTTTGCTCATATCAAGATCCTATGACAAAAAGTTGAGTGGTGAAATGACTTTTACAAGATGATACATAACATCAGTGGCCAAGTTAAAAGCCAAAGCTTAATGTTCCGGCTGCCTTTCTTCTAAACAACTGTACATCTTACTGTTCAGATTACTTTGGCTCTTCTGCTCACCCCTGGGAACAATGTGATAACTCCATTTTCATCCCCCATGCTTTCTAATTAATGCAAAACATGCCAGAGTTACTTAAATACATAAGTTATAATTGGTAATGGAGAGGTAGGGACAACCTTTTTTTTTTTTTCCTCGCTTAAGACAATTCGCAGCTAACGTAATTTTAGAGCATGCTGTATTTATTAACCCAGCAGGCACCGTCAAATGCTCATCAAGCATTTGCATATAACCATCAGAGGAAAAATTGCTTTTGATGCTAAGTTTGTGTCCAGCAGTGATAGCCAATTTGTTGCATTGCAAAGCCACCTTGAGTGACAAGATTCCACAAGAGCCTCCTGAGAACCAAGGGATGTGGGGATTAAGTGTGTTATTCAGTGAAATCTGTGTCATCAGTGAGAGTTCCATGAACATCCTGTCACTCATTTTCAGTTACACTGCAGTTTCTTCATGGCATTACTTGAAGAAACTTTAAAGAAGGGTTTATTTCTGACCTAACCAGAGTCAGGAAGTCTATTCTATTCCAATGACAGCCTTCTCCTGTAAATTTTCATATCTGTGACATGGATTCTGATGTTCTCTCACCATGAACTTTTCTAGCACTATTCCAGAGCAGTTCAGCATTGTTGACGACAAAGACAAGCCTATGACCTACAAGGAATATTTGAAAAAAAATGTAGAGAATAGAATGTTCTTGCAAGGCACTCTCAGAAAAAAAAAAGTTATAATGAAGAACAACCCAAATGCCAAAAAAGCCAATGAATTTAGAGCAAATCTCTTGGAATAATCTTCCAAGAAGAAAAATATAAGCACAATGTTTTATTATAGCTTTGTGTGAGGTAGAAAATTTCCATTTTGTTGAATTATAGGCCGCAAAAAAAAAATGCATAAAACTACTTGCTTCCATGTGAGATTAAGCCCCCAAATGCCACTGGTACATTTAGGAATGTGTATTTTGTATAGGAATAGGCACACTGTGGCTCTCAGCCACTTTGCATCATGCCAGTCACTAGTGTTGAGCTACACAGACTACCTTTCCTTAATATTGCATTTTTCATGAAAATATTTTATTTCAAGCTAGTCTGTGATGTATTATACAGCAAGATATATCTGCTCATATAATGATGACATGTTTTCTGTTAAAAAGGACTTTAGGTTAAGAGAAATTTTGTCTCATGCTTGTAAACAGCTAGAAAGTCTTAGAAGACCTTTCACAGTAAGATAGCCTGGAAATAGTGCCTGGAAGGTAGTGTCTGACTGCCCTGGTTGCCCTCAAAGGGTTGCTCCAATGATAGAACACTGTTCCCTCTCTGGTGGGTTGTACATTTTTTATTGTTTAATTTTATCATTCAGTTTCCACAAGGGATTACTTCTAAACTAAATTCTCCTTCTTTTATATTCAGCCATTGTCAGAACACAGCTCTTGATGTAGACAAGTAGATTGTAATGTAATGTTAAAGACAAGCATTGCAAGATCTGTATAGGTAATTCAAAATTTTTTCTGCACTCCTCTCTAATGCAGTGTCTGCATTTTATAAACAGGGCAAAGAAAACCCCCATAAAAATGAAACATTACAAAGTTTTAATACTGATTTCTGCATTAGCCAAGGGTGATTTTTAAGCAGTTTTTATACCAGTACTAAGCTGAAATTTCCCATCTGAAAGGGCACGTCCAGCTTCATTTCTAGGCAGGGACCTGTCTTCATTTCAAGCAAGTAGTGTTTCTAATCATTGGCTACTAATGAGCATATTAACCCACATTTCTGTTTGTATTGAGATTTCTTTCAGCACTTCAGCATAGTCAGCTACTGTACTACTAAGCAGGATCATCACCGATGCAATAATATTTATGAGTTCAGACTTACTGCACAGACACAAGCAAAAGGCATCTATTTTAATTACTTTCTAATCAGATAAAGGAATGAAAATGTGATGTATCAAAGGAAAAGCTCTTGCAAAAGTGATTCAGTGAATTGCCTATAACAATAGGCAATGAAAATAAAACAATACATTACTTTTTCATACAACAGCATGACCATTAACCAGTTAATCATCCAGTACTAGCAATGTGAAAAATATGAACCAAAAAGTCAGCCAAGTGACCTGCCAAAGAGCTCCCAGAAAATCCAGAGCTACAACGGGAATCTGATGCCCTACGTAGCACTCTGTGTTGTACTCCGCCCCCATAAACAGCCAGAACTCCACTTTTAGCCACTGACATCAGGGACAGTCATATTTTTCAATAGGTCCATCTACAGTGAGGCTAGTTCAGCTGTCATCCAGGGTTTTTTCCCCCCTCCTTTTCAGCACTATGATGGGTGAGTTTTTTAGAACTCTAACCACGAGACAAGAGGCTAACAGAAAGAGGGGGCTTCACCTCTAGGGCCAAAAAGAGGTTTTTTCACTGCAACTGACCTTAATGTTGAATATGCACTATTCTAGCATACAACCTGATCTAAAAGACAGAGGCTCACTTTGACAGCAAGGAGACCAATGAACATTTTCTAAAATTGCCACTGTGTCTCCTTTGTACTAAACACTAGGATAGGATGCTTGTCATCCTCCCCACTTCTTTTGCCCTTAAGATTCTTTCCTCTTCATTTTAATTTAATCTTTTTAATTTGCTTTATAAGCTGCTCTGCTTTCCCTTCTACAAACCCATAGCAAAATAAAAATAACTAACTTACTCCCCAGCACTCAGAAAAATCTGTTAGCATGAACGGAGAATACATCACTGTTAAAATGTGTCAGAACCCTTACCACATTCTCCCCTCTACATCCTGGGGGTTTGTCTACCTGGACTCACGACAACACTGAGCTGATGCTGCTGGTGGCCTTGGGGAGAACTTCTCTAGGCAGCCCTGCTGGTGGGGCTCAGTGGTGACTGCCCTTCTCCTGGGGCAAGGCTGTCCCTGCTCTGCCCAGCCATGGTTAGATTTATCCCAGCCTACCCTTGGCCTGGTCCCAGGGAGGTGCTTGATGTCCAAGGCTGGGGCTACCCCTGGCTGCCTCTGAGTTCTCCTACTCCCTGGCTGAGGTGGTGGGACAGCCTTGGTTTTCAGCCCCAGGGATCAGCTTGCTCACTGGGTGCTCCTCCATGAGAGCATGATTCAAACTGGACTTGTTCCAGCGAATCCAAGCTTTTCCATCTCCACATGAGCACACGCTCTGCTAACATGTGTTCCTATACAACATTATGCTGCTCCTGTTATTTCTTTCTTCTGAATAACAATGTTGGAAAGTGCTAAGAAGAGCTTTTCTTTGCCCAATTCTTTTCCTTTGTTATTTTTCCCACTACATTTTTAGCAGATGTCCTGTTTTCTTCCTCTAAACAAAACAAACAAAAAAAGAAAAACAGTTTTAAAACACGTGTTTGATCTGAAAGCATGTGGTTGGGAAGAAAAAAAGAAAATTTATTACCAAGACATTTGTGTTCACATAGCAGGAACAGGAAGTCAATCCCATTGATTTTCAAGTGGTGCAAACCTAGTCTGCCCTAAGACTGTGCATCTCAAGAAAGATTTGTTCACTAGTTGGCCACAATGTAAAAACAGATTAAATATTCACACTTTAGTGACAGTTATAGGATTACACTTGACTACTTTCATATTTTTTTTCCCCTCAATCCCTCTTTCAAAGTACACCACCAGAAACTTACTCTTATAATTGAAAATGAAGATCAGGCTTGTCGCCTAAATTCACTGTATCCCAAGCCAAAAGTTGTTCACTATTATATTTGCCTTGAGCAAAACTGAGTCATTTATGATCAAGTTCAGCCAATAGGACTAGCAAAAAAGGAGGGGAAAAAAGGTTATTTTTCTGATTTTCCCCACAGCAAAAATACTAACAGATGTCACTGAAGTAGAGATTTTTTTTTCACTCTTTCACACAATATACCTAATTCTGAGGTCTAATAATCAACTATTGCAAGAGGTTATTGTGCAAGTCCAGTGACACGGTGACCTTAGACTTGATCAAAAGGCTTTTAAAACAATGGAATTCTTTCTTTTGATATAACTGTCTTTGGAGATAACCGTTTTGTGTCCAGCCCTACTATGCATCATTCTTGACACTCTTACTCTCAACAACAAAATAAATGTTCTTTATACAAGCACAGCGTCCTAAGTGTTGGGGAAAAAAGTGGTTGCTTTCAGCACTTCCAAGTGCTATTGATCAGTGATAAAGCTTTCTTCTCTGCTTTAACATCCTTTCCCACACATTCAGATCCTTTTAGAGAATAATTCTGCAACCCTTGATGGTTGTATGAATTGATAAAGCTTTCCACATGTTCAAACAGGACACAACTCCATCCTGCCTATTTACCAGAAGAAAGTGTTACAGAAGATGCTGAACCTAATTCATTTGTTTCTGAAAGTCTTCATTCATTTTATGCTTTCAGTAAAAATGTTTGATTTCTGTCCTGGTTAGAAAATATACGCAGGTATTTTTCACCCAGCATTGAAGTTAAGAGCACCTATCCTCCTCCTTCCTACTGTCTTAATTTATACATTATTCATCATTACTATGTTTTTTGAACTATTTGCTCAGATCGTCTTCCTGTAAACCTTGTCTACAAGTTGGGATGGATGAGTTTAAAAAGATACCAATATGTGAACTCATATGTTTAATATCTTCATTCAAATTTCCAGTAGGGAGCTTCAGAGCATGATCAGGGCACAGTAGCTGGGTAAGCACGTACCTGTAGGGAAGGGGTCTTTTTGTCTTTCTTTCCTTATCTATAATAAAATCACATTCTACTGGAACCAGAGTTGACTTTCCAAATCAGGTTCTTGTCAGACTCCAGGGAAACAATTAGATGTAAAACAGGCCACCTGGTATGACAGTAATCAGGCTCTAGATCTGTTGCTATCAGGACCCAAAGCTGCACTGTGAAATTAGCTCAGAACTTTAATTAAACCTGTAGTAACAACTTACGTTTATTTCTTTATTATTATTTTATTGGGAACACAGCTGAACAGAGGGCTGAATGGCTCACTGAATTAGTAAAAAATAATATAGCTATTTCCTTCCATATTATCAGTAGAGATTAGAACCACCTTAGCTGTTACAAACAGTTACCACAAGTATCCCTCTGGATCTTTGGCATCTACAGAGAATTAATTAAAAGACTCAAAATGGTGTGCAGTTAGCATTTCCTACTGTCAGTTTAGATTCCATGTAGGCAAGCAAAGCAATCATGGGCTGAACCTACATTAATATTAGCATTATGGTTCAGAGCATTGTGGAGATTCTTCTCAGCATACCCATTCACCCATGCAGAGATTGCATTTACAGACCTTATTTAGCACAGTCAAACTAGATTCAGAAAAAACTGAGCAAGAAGGTCTGTTCCAGACCTATAACAGATGTGCTCCCAATGACAGGGACACAGACAGTGAATCCTAACAGGTACAAACCCTTTGTATAATGAGGACATTTGGTCCAGGGAACTAGACTAGGTTTAGTATGACTCGCACTCCCTAAACTTCACATTATGTAAGTGACAGGTTTTCAGCACCAGCTCTTTCAATCCACTGAATCAAATTTCTCAGTGTAGACACAATCATCAGTAGCAGTGGGTCACTGAGACTTTACAGCATGTAAATAAGAGAAGGGATGCTAACAAAACCAAGAAAGTTGTCTTCGTTTTCATCTACCTGTGAATGGCATTTTGAAGACAAACATATAAACAACCACCAAACAAGCTCCCCCTACACATACAGTTTTGCAATGCAAAGTTAGAATTAACATATAATACAAATTAGGGGACACAAGGGATATTACTACTGTGATAGAATTGGTTGTACATTGGTACTTCATTCACAGCTCTGAGGTTGGATACCAACTATCATCAGTCTCATCTGTAATGTCCAAATTCTCAGCACACACTTGCCATTACTAGTAGTATTAATGCCCAGGCTTTTATCCCACAATACCAAAATAAGATGACAGAAACAGGATCTATTGATCCATACTGATAGATGAATGCCACTGAAGCAAAGAGTAGCTGTGTCAGGGAATTCGGTGGGCTACATTTCACTCAGGGTATCCAATAGCATTCAGCATCCCATCCAAAGAAAGGCAGATATTCTCAGAGAATACTCTGCCAGCAGATTCATCTGTGTAGCTGTACAAGAAATCAAAAGGGAATGGACAATTGTGAAGGCAGTCAACCTTAGCTAAGAGACATCATCGTTCCAAATTTGCTATTATATTAAATGAAAACCTCAACTACCTACTACTGTTAACTTGTGCTTTACATCAAATCTTACCAAAAACTCATTATGAGTTTTGAATCAGAAAATAAACAAACAATAGAAAACTTCTGGGGTGGTCAAGGGGATTTTGTTTCTGGAATTGTGTCTCCATACAGGAGGGATTAATTGGGATGCTCTGTATTTAAATCATTACCCTACAAAACCTATTAATAAAGCTCATCTGGTCCATTCCCATTGCCAAAGCTCAATTGTTTCATGAAGTACGTAATCACAAGCTCCATTTCAGTAGCACAGGATTTTTATCCCCATAATGCTTCTATTTAAAATAGAAATAACATTCTTAGCTCAGGTTATAAAACAGGCAGAATGTTTAATAATCTAATAATTCTCTTAATTATTCCTAATTTAGTTCCCTTAGGTTGTGAAAAATTGCATGATCTCATTCTCACCATTCAAGTAGAATGACAATACTAGTTCGTGCCTTTTATCTTTAGACTTGAAGTCTACACAATACTACTGCAATAATTCCCAATAAACTTTTGTTTGCATTTCAAACACCACAAAGAAAATTTAAGCAGCACATGAAATATCTGTTGAAAGGAAAAGATTAAATACACTGATGTCGATAGTAGGTTCTATAAAACCTAGAACAAGATAAAATTCTAATTGCATTTAATTGGCAACCAAAGAGCAACTAGAAATGTTCTTTAAGATCAGTCTTCAGGAAAAGCTGTGTTTACTAGACCAATAATCACAGTCTGAATATTTTACCTGGTTATGGCTTCGGTTGCCCACTTGGTAATATATTTTGATGAAATCTTGCAGACAAATAAAACCTGCCTTTTACATACATACTTCAAAAGACAAAAGTACCATTTTCTGACCCTGCCATCAGTCTCAGAAAAATTCTTGCAGAGTTTTGCAACATAACTGGACAGTCAAACACCACTATCTCCAAGAGACTACTCATGGAGGCAAAAAGCAAGACTCTCCTTGAGCAGAAACGCAAAGTAATATGGTCTTAAGGCTGTTGTTTTCAAAGTACTTCAAATTTCAGCTCCTGAACAAGCCAGAAAGAACATCCTGCACAACTATACTGATGGAGATGGGATTAAAAAAAAAAAAATCACTTCCAAGGCAGACAGGTCTCAGCTTCCCAGAAACATGTTCAGAAAACAGTTGGGAGGTAATACAGTATATGGACTTATAGTATGTTCCCCACAGAACACAAAACTGAGCAGAAGGTTACAGCTATTTCCTGCACAAGCTAATATTTCTGCGTGGAAGCTTTGTGAGCATCTTGCAGCACGGGTGTCATAAAAGAAGAGTATATTAAAGCAAGAATCTTTAACTGCATAAGTAAAGCACTTCATACAACTTGCCAAAACGTCCATTATCAGAGACCACCTACATTCTGCTGTATCCCCTACAGAACAGTTCAGATCTTTAAAAGTACAAGGCCTGTGAAATGGTGGCTTCTAGCCAGCTTTTTTCTGTGAAAGTTTTCTGCACAGTTCTCCAAGATACAATAGAAATATATTACTTTAAGAGTTTGACAGTCATCTCTGGAGTACATCTAACAAAGCCAATGAAAAGGTGAAAAAATCATAGAAAAATTCATAGAAAAAAAAATTATATAGATATATGTATATACACAGGCTTTTTCTTTCCCCAGCATCAGATGCCAGTTTAGCGCAAGGAAGAGACGAGGCACTGAGGAAGTGGCATTAGCTGATCACAGTTCCTGGGCTGCCTAGCCCAAGTAGAAATCACAGCAGCTGAGGTTATAAAATTCCTGGAATAGATCTGAGCTAATTGGGTTTTAGCCAAAACTTGGGGGGGAGGAGGGAGGGTTCCTAGACTTTTTTTTTTCAACAATGAACTGTTTCATAAACCTGTGCTATTTTACCTGACTTGCTTCAATCCAGAGTAGCTAGAACTAATGTTGTAAGAAATTTTTTTCATCTCTATTTTTTATTTTTTAATTTAAATTTAATTTTTTAATTCATCTCTGCATTTTTAAATTCAGAGTAAAACTGCATCTACAATTTTTAGCCGTACTTTCAGAATTATAAAAAATTTAAAAGCAGTAAAAGTGAACCAGCTTTTTAACTTGCAAACAACTGTGTGTAATCTTCATGTTGTTAGTTACATTTGAAATAACTAAAGCAGAACTTAAGGTTTTGTTTTTTTAAAATATACTTTGATGGGAACTAAATGCAAATTTTGAAGTTATAAAGTGTCATGACTACAGGACAGAGGAATTTTGAGGCTGCTGGATGATGGCACAGAGTAGCTCTTTCCTAGTAGCTGCAAACTCAACCGTCTGGCATAGTGTTTGAATATGGTGAATTTTCACCTCCCTGCCATTCTCCCTGTCACGACAGGGCAGTTCCTCACTGAGCCATGAAACTGGACACTGAAATCATTACCTGATCATTACTTAAGAACCTGGGTCATATCTTAGTCATGCTGATGCAAAGCAGACTACTTTTCTTCGCTTTCATAACACTATGGTGGATTTATACAGATGTATGAAAGAACTGAATTAGGCCCAGGATTTTATGAAGAGAAATACCTTCCAGGGTCCTGGCACTACCACAACTGTGCATAACAACAGTACTCAGCTGATATCTCTCAGCTCTTCACCAGCACATTCCAGCTGGAAGTCCAGACTGATGAATGATGTATTTAGATGCATAAAGTGGATCTCCGCTTTTCAGTGCATCACAAAAAGAAGAGGGTCTTTTGAAGTTATTTTTGGTAAATTCTATTATTTAGATGTTTTATATGGGGCTGCTTGCTCAATGGCTTAACACAGCTGCATTGCTACTGCCTGAAAATACATCAAGCTGTCAGGAAGACAGCTTCCTAATAGCCCTTAGAGCATCATTTGCAGAGCACATTACAAACACTACTGATCCCCACAAAAATCCCTCCAAGGTACACAAGTCAATATTATTATTATTACCTTCTTTTTTAGTTGTTGAAATTGCAGTAGAGAAATATTATTAGCCTTCATCAGCATTACAATGTGGAGGGTCGGTCCTCATGTGGCATAAAACTTATTAATGCCATTGAAATCAAACCAGGAATGAAAGCATTATATGTCAGAGTCTGCACTTGTAAAATGAGAGTTCCTTAATTGTTATTGTGGGTAATTTTATTAGGAGATGGGGAGCTTACAGAGAAGAAATGAATTGAAAAAGACTAAGATCTTTTCTATCTAACAGCTACTAAATTACATTTCAAAATAAATAGTATTTAACTTTTCAGCAAAAGAAATTGCAGTGATTGCCTCAGATGTTATACAGAACTGGCTGCAGCTGTGACATGCTGGGGGCTTGCACTGTGCTGTATACTCGTCCTTATGATGGAAAGTTGCACGAAATAAGTTCTAACTGCACCAAAGAGTTTCAGGTAAGCAGTCTAATGACCATAACCACAGAAGTAAATGTCATCATTAAGGAAAGTGAATGGAAATCACCTATTGGGTCCTGCTTTCTGGTCTACTAACAAGGCTGCGTGTAGATCTTATCTTTCCCCTGTAAGACATTTGTGTCCACCCCATTGACACAGGTGGGTACTAGTCCTCTCCTTGCACTGAGAAGCAGCAGCACCAGTGTAGAATCATAGCACCAGTGTAGAATCATGTCTGCCAGGTTTGCATTTTCCTTTTGCTACAAGGCACAATGGAGTCAATCAAGTGGAGATCAGTGGGCGCGGAGCTGGATGGAGGCAGGAAAGCAGTGATGACCAAGGTAGGTCGTCTACACTCCATATTTCTAAGGTTCTGCAGTGGAATACAGGGGAAGTGAATTGACACAATTCCAGCTTGAATTGGGAGCCAATCCAGTCTCTTAGAGTATTTGAAGAAGGGAACATCACTTCTCTTCCACCTCCATATCTGTGCCTTAAGGAACCCAGCTTTTCCCCAAAATGTAAGTCAGACTTTGGGAGCTCCATTTAAATTCAGGGAGATGTCCAACCATTTTGTACACTCACAATAATCCTGCTTTAATATGTCGTAATATTTTGATCTATTAAATTTGTAAATAGCAATAGACACAAGAAGGACCAAATGTAAATAAGTCTCTGGGCCTCTCACTGTATGTAACTCAGCTGACTTACCTTATGCAACACCAAGTGGCCAAGTTTTAAAATCAGAGTAAGTTAGTGAGGATGACAAAAGGATCAATAAGGAGATAAACTGCTCCCTGCTCTTTGCTAGCCTGCTAGACTAGCTGACCACTTTGGGATGAGAAGGAAGAATGAACCTGAAAAATATTCTAGTCTTTGCAAGTTTGCTAAAACAGCCCACAGATCCCAGGTGTGGGAAAGTCCCAAAACTGAGGTTAAGCCAGCACACTCCTTTTTGTGTGATTCATTGGCCAGTCTTTCCAAAACAAAAATTTTTTGAATGCTACTCTCCGAGGCAAAGTGTAAAATCATATGGTCTAGTGGCAAAAGCCTCCCTAATCCACTACTGACTCCTTGTTCCATCCAGTCCCTGGGCTAAGAATTTTACAAAAAGTAGAAAAGCTCCATTGACTGGAAGTATTGCTTTCAAAACAAGAAGCTCAAATATCTTGGATCTGACTTTCTTTGTTAACTGGAAAAGGCAGCACAACCATGGGAATAAATTTATAGGTAGGATGAAACGGTCTCTTTGAATCATAAATTGACTGCAACCAGAAAAATGACAGTTCTCACACAACTGGTGTCCAATCATGCTCTAAAGACCGCCCATCCCCAAACACAGGCTGCCAAGTGTCAAATATATTATTAACTGAAAGTAAAAGCTAAAATAATTCCTCCCTAGCTTCTCCTTGGGGAAGCAAAGCTTTATACTCTCCTTAATACATGCAAGTGCTTTACAGGCACAGTTCAATCCTGTACCAAAGCACTACCTATCAGAATTGACATTTAAACACCCTTCCTGCCCTTTTGGACCAATAATAAAAATTCCAAATTCTATAGTTATTTTATCCAAGGATCTTGCAGTGGTTTAAAAGCAATAATTAATTCAAGCTTCATGTGATAGAGTTAGCAACAGCACTTTCCACGCAACGTAAACTAAATGTAGACTCCCAGAGGTATTACATGAGATTGTGCACAAGAAAAGCAACAGAGCTGGAGATGGGATCCCTGGGGCATCCTGTGCCAGTGCCTTGCACCAAGCATCAACCCTCTATCACTCTACATGTCCTCTTCTGAATGCCTGGTAAATTCTTATTATCGTGACAAAAAAACTGAATTTTTTTAATAGTTATTTATGGTAAATGCACATTATTATCTCTAGGTGCTTTTGTTTGGTTTAATATGTTGGATTTGTTTGTGGTTTTTTTTCCTCTGAGTTCTTCTTCCTTATTACTAAACAGCCAGCAAAGTAGAGAGAGAGAGAGAGAGTTACCGAGGGCTGACTACATTAGTCTCAAATGCCTTTTCAGTGTATTAAAGTGTTTTCAATTACCTCCTAATACACCTCCAGGGAGCCTAGGAGAATGGAAGGATTAGTAGAATAATGAGTTTAAATTATTTAAGCATTTGGGTTTTTTTTTTTCCTCTTAGTATGGGACTTTGTTGGACTTAATCCGAGACCAACAATATTGACAGTACAAGCCAGGTTATATCTAATGAGTAATCTTGATCTCAAATCAAAGGATTGAAACAAAAAATAATGTGAATTTTCCCTCCTTCTCCAAGAAGATACAGTATAAAGGGCAGGGAGGTCTGTTTTATTTTGCAGTCATTGAAACAAGGTGACTATTTTAGCAGTTGTTGAAACTGATTGATAAGGCAGTTGCGAATGGTAAGTGAATTAATCAGGCAGGAACATCCATGAGGAAAAACAGTGCAAGTGGATCCACTCTTATCTTATTGCATCATGATGTAATAAAACTCCAAAATTCAGCCAGCTGAATTGTCAGTTGAATAACATTTCAGGAGGGGTGAACTGAGGTAGCTGAGATTTGTCCAGTTCTCTGATAGTCACTGACATGGCTATCACCACTCAAATTCCCGAGCATCTCAAAGCTATTAGATGTGTTTTAACCTCACAACATCCTGATGAGGTAGAGAAATTTCATTTTGATTGCATTCAGGAACTGGAGATATGAAATCACACTGAAAGATCAGAGAAACTCAGGAATGCAACCAGTATCTCCTGAGCCCTGCCACATCCCTGATCAGCCAACAGTCTACACAAAGCAATAATGCAAAATCAACAAACAACCAAAAAAAAAACCAAAATGAAAACCAGACCATGGTTCTAGAGGGAATAAAATGCATGATGTACTGGACAGAAGATGTTTATCATAGCAAAGCTCCATATCCAGTATTGAACTTCTCAAAAAATAGACTCGTGCCAGTTTACTGAAAAAATCCAAGGACTACCATCAAGCAAAGCACAGATCATAAATTTAGAATTCCTTATGCTCAGACAAACCTTTAATCACAAATGAGTGGTTCTTTGATTGGTGTTGTCTTTATATCGGTGTCTGTATACATATATAGACATATATATATACACACATTTGTTTTCCATGCTCTTTTTCTTGCTTAGTTTTTATTTTGTTTCCATTTCTTTCCTCCCTCCCTCCCTCCTCCAAAAAACCCTACCAGAAAAGTCTTGGTTTTTCCCTACCGGAAGAGGGGAAAAATTTCTGTGGCAGGCAGGTACATTTGTCATCTCTGCTCATCATGAACACCTTGCTTATTTTAGTCTTCTCAACCTGTAACTATTATAAGGTATTCTCTATTCTTGCTAATAGATATAAAAACTATTGTTAATCCAAAGAGAGCATTTTTTTCACTCATACTTTCATAAGAATGATTAATCATAAATGAGTAAGTATGTGTAGAGATTCATTTGATATTAAAAACTAAAATATTTGTCAGATACATGAGATTATTTGAACAGCATACACAAAATTATCACAGAACTGGAGATATTAACAAAAACACACCCAAAGCACAGCTTCCATAGAACTGATCCAAACATTGGGTAATCTTAAAATAGAGACTTTACCCATTATTTCAACACCAGAGCCAGTCCATAAATCAGAGCTGGGCAAAAGATAATAGTCTCATACTGTACCCAGAAAACATTTTGCATTGCTTTAACTGCTGCTGTGATCTCTCCTGACAGACTCAGTCTTTAGAAAGTATCAATGCCTTATGATGAATGTTATGAAAAGCAACCAGTGGGTTTTCAGGTAGCCTTCATCCATATTCATCTTCCTCTAGGGATACCATTAGCTAGCAGAGTTAGGGGAGTCTCTATGTTCTGCTCAGACTGGTGTCAGACAGCTGATGTTAAATCTGAGAGCTCTGACACCTTATCTTCATCCCAGGAAGACTGAAATATGAATTTGCTTTTCAACATAGAACACGAAGATAGCTCTATCCACAATCAAGCAGCTTAATTTGCTGCTAATTTAATACTAATAGAAGCCTTTTCAGTGAGACAAATGAGACCCAGCCACCACACAAAACTCAAACTGTCTTAAAACCTACTAGAAGTTGCAGGTAGTACAGCCTTTCAAGCATTACATTGGTAGTTTTAGGGAGCTGTTAAAATTTTTGGAAGTAGCTCGCATACAGATGAGAGCTGCAAAGCAGGACTGTAGACAGAAGCACCCTAACTCCACTAATTCTCTTGCTAAAGTCCTTTCTGCATTCACACACAACCCAGAAATTGAAAGACTGCATGCTGTAACAAAATTCTACCTGGGAACCCCAAAGCAGCAGCAGATGCTTTGGGTGTACATTAAATACTTCCCCAAAACTCCAGGGCACATGGTCAGCTCTGAGTTGCTGCTCAGCGGCACAGGAACCCAGAGCCACAAAAGGGACACGCACATGTCATCCAAGTGCCCTTATCCTGCTCTTTATACAATGTGTTAATGTGAATAGATTGAAAGTTTTAGCCTGAAGTAAATTAACTACATTATGTATAATGACAAATTATGCAGATTTATACCAGATAATCAGTCAGTGTGCTTGCCATTGGAGACAGCTAATGTCCAAACAGAGTAGTTTGAATTTGAACAAATAAGTTCAGATTGCTCCCACTGGGCACATCACTTCAGTCTCCTAGCATGCTACCTTGTGATTGTCTCTAAAACTACTGCTTCCTATTACGTTCATATTTAAGCTTGTTCTTTTTGAAATTTGAGGAATCCATCCACCTCCACCATTCTTCAACTGCTTTACATCAGGCATGAATTCCTCAAAAAGGTTACTAAACTGTGTTGTAGTAAGCAAAATATAACACAGAGAGAGCTTGGAACCCATTTCTGAGAGCTTGGGAGCAATTCCCTGAGCATTACTCCTTTGGTAGACTAAGGTGTTAATGACAGGGGTTTTGGCGAGGAGGAGGAAGGAGAAAGTAGAAGGATGATGATATCATGCTTGAGAATCAAAAAAGAAGCAACAGACAACCAGGGACCCAAACAATGGCTTCCCCAAAGAGCAGTCAGGATTTGAGCTCAGGCTGCTCTAGGAAAATGACTAGAGCAGTGACTCCTTACAGAATGATAGACAAATTCAGTGGGAGCTGTAGTCTTGAAACTAACCCATGTTTCAAAACCCATGACTGACTTTGAAAAATCTGTGCTGCCACAGACGTTATGTGTGAAGTCAAGTTATTTTTGGGGAAGGAGAGGTGCAGGTACCATCATTTATTCTCTTGCTATGTGGTCTGTAACCACCATGGGCATAAGGCGTTTCTTACCACGTTTACACTATACACAGCACTGTAGAGATATTTTGGATGGTACTTTGTGTCTCTGAAATCTTTTTTCTACATATACATGCAAGAGTGCTCACTTCATTCCCCAGGAAAAACAGAGCCAAATAGCAGACATTAAACAAAACTGTCTCCTCCTGGAGGCTGCACTCTGCAGATCCCTCCTGACAATAAGGTACAAAGATCAAACCATTTTCAGCATTTAACAGTGAGTCAAACTTGCAGACTTGTCAGAAATCTGGTCTTGACCTGGATGGTCCAGGTCTCACATCAGGTACTCAGAGAGAAACCCATAATCTGAAGAGTCCAGAGGGAGAGGACCTGGAGCCCCAGCTCATTCCTTGAGAAGAGAAAATTTAAACCCCTTCACAGCAGCAAGGCCTTTACACTCTGATCACTAACACCAGAAGAGGCAGGCCAGCAGAAACATTCAAGCTGGGCCCCCAGGGGCAGTCCCACCACCTGAGCTCAGAGAAGGAATGACTGAGGACACAAGCAGCTGAACTAAGATCCAGAGAGATCTGTCAATTTTGTTGCTCTAAATTATGAGACACAACTGAGCAGCAAACATGGCACAGACTGAAGTGACACTGTGCAGCCTTTCTGGTTGCAGACACACTTCCCTGATGAAGTATCTTATTGCAGAACTGCAAGATATAAGAAATTCAGGATCCTTTTTCCTCCTAATAGTATTATCAAGCTTGTGTGTCTGTGTGATGAGCGTATTGATTTGTGTTTCGTGCAGGGATACTGTAGCTTGTTAGGAATAGTGTAGTGGAACAGTACTTTTTTTTTCTTTTAGTCATTTAATCTTCATGCTTTTTTTTTAAAACAACAAAAGAAAAATCCATATAGAACTGCAGATGGGTGCATTAACTGCTCTTTACTTGACTTTAATGCTTATACTGGGGGCCCATATAGAAAGCTCCAGACTTAGCAGGCAGGATTTCTGGCATATAGAAAACACACTGACAGAGTGATCTGTCTGTTGTGCCTTTCCACTTCACAGAGAATGTTCTGGAAGCAGATTCATAGCCTGACCATATTTATCTGCAGTAAATAAACATTACATCAGCCCAATAACTCTTACCATCAAACCTTTCACACAGACCCAAATTGCTCGCCTGTACCTCCCTGGGGAGATGCACTTTTGTCTGATCCTGCAATTTACAATAAATATGGATATTGTACTTATGAACAGGCAACCAACTATTGTATCGTTCATGAATTTCCTGTCCCAGGGTTTTTATTGGAACCACAGTTACCAGAGATAAACTCTGTAGTACTAACAACGCTAATGCCCTCTGCTGTGTATAGTTAACACTACAGAGCAACTACAGCAGGGTTCGCCATGTCAGCTCACCAAACAGCTACATTTTGACCCAGCATCTCATTAATCCACCTTCTTGCCCTGCCTCAATCCCACCACAGCTGGGTGATCGGGGAGGGATGAAAGGTCCCCAGGCACTCAGGCAGCTTGCTTCCCCAGAGGGATCCTTGGGATGAATATACAGTAAAGGTGGGGCAGGATCATTGCACAGCCAACTATGGATACGCAGGCAGCAGTTATTTAGGCTGTTATTTCACTTTATGAAGACCTAGGAACAAGTTAATAGTTGCCAGTGTGATGCCAAGGGTGCAGACTGGACTTCCAGATAAGACAGGGCTGTAGACAACTATTTTGCTTCTCAGCATTTCCACAGGGTTGTTTTATGATCATAGGCAATTTACATAAACCTTCCAGACCTCTATTTCCTTATCAGTAACAGAGGTAGTGATATCCATCTCTCAGGGCTGCCATGAAGTCAGATTCATTAGTATGTGTTCATGGTACTCGGCAGCTGCTAAGTGCTGATCTTAAGCACACCAAAGGCAATACAAATGTCCCCATTGAGTTCAGGGATCTTTGCAGGTGAGATTTTGAGAGGAGCGATTCCATGTTACAGCATGGCATAGCATGAATCCTATTAAGAATCTGAATGCCTTTAAATGAAAAAGGTTACAGGGAAAACCCTCACCTTTATTAATAGCACATTAAATTGAAGCACCTAAAGCAAAAAGAGAGCCATGGGGAAAAAAAAGAAAATCTCAGAAAGAATGGAAATGGTATGACTTTGGCTGTAGCAGCCCTTCAGAGCCAGAGAAGACTGCAAAACTCAAGATAGAAAAGTTTGCTTAAAACAAATACTTGTGATGATGGGGGAACTAGGCTGCTGGCTACCTGCCTAACACACTTAGGTTTAGGGTAAAGGGAGGACTGCGTTACCTTGCCTACTCTTAGCAATATGTTGTCTCTTGTATTTTGCATTAATTTAAATCTCATCTCACAATTATGACTGCATGAATTTTTTTTGACCTTAAAAAAAATTTTAGAACCACCAAATTCAACAGTTCCAAGATGTCTTTGCCGTTTCAAACACCAGTATTAAAGAGACTTGAATACCAGTCTCCATTGTTTCTATAACACCAGTAAATAAAAAGGCTGGGGATCATTATCTAGATGCAAGGTCTACCAGACCACAGCAGCTTGCATCATACAGCTAAGCAGGACAGATGAGAAGCTTGTATTTGGACAAATATCATATTGCTGCTTAGTTTACTATTTTCTGCCCCCCAGTTTATACACAACACAGGTAACAATTAATTATGTTTCCTTTTTACCAAAACATTAATAAATTAAAAACTGCTTTTCAATTACATTGACTTTTTGACTGAAAAAAATAAAACCAAAAACATTTTATCAAATACTGAACAAACTGAAATATTCAGAGGAACAGGAAGATAAGGCTTTTTTTCCTCTATATATTTCCCTGGTGTGTTTTTTTTTTTAATGAAATTAAATATTACAAGAATACTAGGAGAAATGAAAAAATAAAATATTTGTAAAAACTCAAATGAAAAATAGGTGTTTCTGACCTGTTCAGTTTGTGTTATTTTCCTACATTGTCTCTGCAGTCTGTTCTAGTGTTTTCAATGTAGATAGAAAACACCATATGAGAAGTAAATGACATTATGTAATTTTCCACACAGTCCTTCATTCCCAAGAGATTTACTTTGTTATGTCATCTCACCTCACTTTTACATGTTCAATCCATACCTATATTGGTAAATATCAGGCATATACAGTACCAAAAATTGGTACAGGACCTGAAAATTGGACACAAGGCACTGGTTTCTTACAAAGATGTTGCTTAAGGCTGTAAGTTCTATCTATCATCTTGCATAGTTAATCATAGAAACAGACTAGTTTGGCTTGGAAAGTGCCTTTTAAAGGCATCCAGTCCAACTCCCTACAACGAGTGGGGACATCTTCAACTAGGTCAGGTTGCACTTCTCAGACTTGTCCAGGTTCCTCTGGATGGGAATCCCATCCCTCAGGCATGTCAACCACACCACTCAGTTTGGTGTTGTCAGCAAAGTTGCTGAGGGTGCACTCAATGTCATTGAAGAAGATATTGAACAGTTCTGGTCTCAATACAGACCCTTGAGGGACACCATTTGTCCCTGATCTCCATCTGGATATTGAGCCTTTGGCCACTGTCCTCTGGATGCGACCATCCAAACAATTCTCCATCTACCAAACAGTCCACCCATCAAATCCATATCTCTTCATTTTAGAGAGAAGAATGTTGTGGGGGACTGTGTTAAAGGCTGTCCAGAGACACAACATCCATAGCTCTCCTCTTCTCCACTACTGAAATCACTCTGTCATTGAAGGCCACTAGGTTGGTCAGGAAGGACTTGCCCCTGGTGAATCCCTGCTGACTGTCTTGAATCACCTCCCTGACCCCCCCATGTGCATTAGCATAGCTCCTAGGAGGAGCTTTCCACAGTCTTCCCAGGCCTAGAGATGAGGCTGACTAGGATCCTCCTTTCTACCTTTTTTAATATTTGTGTGGTTTGTCAGATCCCAACAGTTTCGTCCTGGGCTTTTCCCCCAGTGTATTTAATACTGCTGGGATGCTCTATGGGCTACATGATTCAAATGTGAAGAGCTGCTCAATAGTACAGTAGCCTTTCTTTGCCTGAATAATGATAGCAGTACTGATTACCCTTAATAACATTATTATGCTGTGTGCACAAATCAAGCACAAAGAGCAATCAGGTGGAGAATTAGATTCCTTAAAAAAAATGCTCTTTATTCTTGCTACATGTCTACTGGACCTTGAAAACAGTAATAGGATGGCCTTTAAACTCCTACTGCTTTGATAAGAGATGAGAGGTAAAGCCAAATAAATTTCTTCCAGTTTGGTAGCTATAACTCGCAGGCACTGCTCGGTGACTAGAGGTTACTTAAAGTGGAAGTTATGAAAGAAGAACTTGAACTGCATACGTAGTTGGAACAAACAAATATTTTAATACAATGATATTTTATGCAGATGTAGCTATACACAGAAATATGGAAAGAATAAACCTCAACAATCAGTCTAAAAAACACTCAAAGAAAAATAAAAGAAAAAAAAAGGCAAGGGAAATCCCAGCCAATCAGTGGCCAAACTGCTTCTGGATGAACCAACATCAGTCTCATACTAGCTCAAAAAAACACCTTAAAAAAAAAATCAGTGGATTTGATTTCATTTTTCTGCAGCCCCTTCCTGATACAATCATTCACTCTCAAAGGAATTTTTCATACAGCCATGCAGAACTGCTGCCGAAGCTGTTCCAGTTCCTCTTAAACCCTGAAGTGTCTGGATGATGCCACCAAAACTCAAGATGTGGCCCATGAGCAGATTGTCCCCTTTTCAAGGGATCAAGGCCTTCTTAGATGACACCTCACACAACACAGACACTTCTTGAAAATCTGAAGCCTTAAACATATGGTTTATATCAGCCACATCGGTTTGTTTTGTCCCACGTTGCCAAAGGGCTGGACATGGATTGAAAGTGAACTTAAAGACTTTAAGAAGGAGGGTTTCTCTTTGTTAGGAATCTAAATGACTCCTTCAGTTTTTCAAGACAGGTTCAGAAGTCATGGCAATTTGAATCACTTAATGTATTTTGAGTCAGCAAACCATGGGGCAGCTTCCTGCAAACAGTCCTTGTAAACAGGTCCTTGTTGATTGAACATGGACAATATTGTCTTCTGGTTCTTTCCTTGCTTGGGTTTGTTTGTGAAGTACTTGAATAGTGGATACTCTATGAAATATAAACAAACAATTTTGAGAGCCCTTTCATTTTACTCTCCCTGCCTCATTCAGCTATTCAAGGTGGGGTGGTTTGGGTTTTTTTGCATTCTCTCTTCTTTATTTCCCATCTCTTACAAATCCCTTCCAGGCAAGGTAATTTAGCCTGAGGCAATACAGTTGTGCAAATGACACAAAGAACACAGATATTTCATATAGAAGGCCAAGTAAGGAAAACTTCTGATGACTGCTTCTGGGTCCAAGTGAAGGCATAATCTAGTGTGAATCACAGAACTGTTCATTCTAATGAAGAGAAATTGGATGAAAATAAACTATAATTTGCCAGGCATAGCCTCCTATTCATAAAATAATCTCCTGAAGATATTGTTACTTTCTAATCTATCAACCCGCATAGTCATCATGCTTGTAAACTAGGTCCACCATCAGCAGCACATAGATTTCTGAGGGATGGAGTTTCTCTATTAGGCATATTTCTAGTGTTTAAGTGCCCCAGAATTTACTAGCTCAGTTGCTGCAAAGGGGCATGTAGTTGCCAAGTTTTGTATGCACAAAGACTATGCAGCCACCTGACTATGCAGCCACAGATGGGAAGCATACCCAAAAAATCTTACTGGTTTCATACCTTGCTTCTGATCTTCTAGCAAAATACTTAACTGGCATAACTCAAAGTAGTACCATTAAGTAGGACCTACTCCCTAAAGCAGGTGCCAGGCACAAGAGAGCTGAGGAGACGAGTCAGAAGAAACCTTACTCATTGTATAAGTCTGCTCCTGGATCTGCTGCCAGTTGGCAGAGGGTGCAGCAGCCTCATTAAGTTTCACTCACTGTGCTGCTCACTTCTAGGTTGGGAAGGGGGGACTGTGGGCAGATTCTTCCTCCACTCAACTTGAATTAAAAAAAGTCATAAAAAGGTGTTTCCACCCACCTTGCTGACGATGTCTGGCAACAATCAGAGATGCCTTTCCAAACCTAATGTTATCACAGAGTTTTTAAGTTCCTCTCTTCAATTTGCATCTAAAGGTCTGTGGAGGAAATCACCTTTTCTGGCTAGAGAACAGCACCAGACTGCAGCATAAGAGGTCCTGATGAATGGCTAAGAGCCAAATAACATAAGGTGAAGCATTATTATGAATTCAAACAGTAGTGCCAGAGCTTGCTTCTTCCTTCAGCAAGTACAGATTTGCCATTTCGTATTTAAATTAAAAGGCTGATTATTTTGCCTCAACTCTAAATGAAGATGGAAAGCTACATAGCACCTGGTGTTTCCACTGGGGTAAATAAATAAAAAAAATAATTCTCTGCAGTTTATTTTTTTTTAACCATTTCATCCCCCACACCCCAATAACAACAACAAAGCCAAGCTACTTCTGGGTAGGGTATTTTTAGCCTGGTAGGATATAGATCCCCTGAAGATCATTTATTTCACTTTGAGCGAGGTCAGGAGTGGGGTATGCTGAATCCTGTATACCATATTCTGGGCATTTTCCTCTTCATTCTTAAAGGTTGAGTCTTGACTACTTTCCATACCTCCAGTTTCCCACAGCATCAATGTAATAGTTTTATTCAGAAAGTCAGCCCTCAAAGTGTCAATTCAGAATAGGCTGCAGATGTTTTACATTAGATGTTGATTCTTGTAATTCATTCCTTGCTTTGATTAAACATAGTTCTGATGAGTCACGGTTCCCTGTTTCCTTCTATTTTTTTTTCTTATAAAAGTAAATTCACAAACTGTCAGAAAGCAAACTATGCTGAGTTGAACCATCCTTATCCTTCTGCATCTTAGCATAGCCCATGAAACCCTAATGTCTAAAGAGGAATAACTCGCAGTTTTTGTTTCTTTGACATAGACACAAGCTTTTATAGTCTGTTCTAATCTGTTCTTTCATTCTACTGAAGATAAAGAAAACCTATGTAACACCCACAAAGTACCAAGGCTAGGACACTGCACATATAGGTGCTCTACACCTAACAAATTAGCTATCTCGCTTTGCTTAGCAATCTGGCACCTCTAGTTTTTCTGCTTGCCCATCACTAAATTGATTTAAAATCTCTGTATAATATTTATAAATATTCATCAGCTAGACAAAAAATAAGGTACAGAGAGAACAAAAGTGATTTGTCTCAAGTTACTTAAGGCAATGGCAAAAGTCATAGAAGAAATGAGGAACCTCAACTCCTATTGCCCTGCTTTTCTTCATCATTCAAAAGAAAAGCTGTTCCTGTCTATAAAGCTCCTGCCAAAGAGATAGCAGCACCTGGGCCATTTCATACGGAGGTAGGCAGGGGGTTGACTGCCTCCAGCACCCCTAAAACCTTTACATTCTTCTCATTGCTTCCCCTGGTGCCAAGCCACAGAAACATGCTTGTGACTGAAAGCTCGGGAATCTCAGTGTCAGCTCACTTCTGCTTAGCTTAGCAGTCACAACGGGAGCTGAAGGCTGTGCCTTCCAAACCAGTGCCTGCATCTATTTGATTATGAAACTGAATGCAGAGGTCCTGTTAGGAAAAAATCCTAGCCTGTCTGGCATATTAACAGGATAACCCATCTACCCTGGGAGGAAAGAGTTTGGTAAAGACTGCTTAGTAGATATTCAATACTTTTAACCCTCAATGGTGATGCAATAGTGAAGATTTTGTATTTGACACGTGCTTCTCTCACCCAGTTTCACAGGATGCAGTTGCAGAGGCAGATGAGCACAGACCAGATGCAGCAGAGAAAGAGTGGATGAGACAGAAAAACAGAGGAATCACACAGGATCTGAGATCTACTTACTGCCATCAAAACTTCTCTCTGAGGCCTATCAGTCTGAAAGAAAAGATGGCCTAGGAGGGATATAATAAATATATCAGAAGTGATATGAAGAGGGTCTATTAAGGCAGAGCACTCCTTGTCTCTTCCACCACAAGAAAAGACATCAAACAAGGATCCTAGGATACACATTCAAAGCAAATGAGACATGGCTCACTACAGGTATCAGATCAGTGGAATTCATGGACAAAAGAAGCTAAAATGGATGCTAAATTTTTGTGTGCCGTATGGAGGGGAACTGTTCAAAAAATAAATCATTTGGGGTTAGAAAATGCACAGAGAAATGTGATACATGTTCTAAAAGTAATCACAGGTTTGGAAAGTAACAGCAATAAGTGTTAAATATGTTTACCCTGTTCTTGGTCATTCATAACTACTTTGTACAGCTACAGCCAACTACAGAGTAGTGAGCAGAAGGACCTTTTGTTTGACCAGTATCCCCATTCTGTTTTATACATTCTGTAATACAACCAAATTTCCCTACCCAGGCCTGCCACAGACTGTTCACAGATAGTTAGTTCTGCTGTAATAGGATGAAACCTTGGTCTGATCTGAAATCAGAATGATTAGGGGAGCACTGCTTTCATGAGCTGCAGGGTAGAATGTTGAGACCTCACACCTTTAACCTGAATATGTCTATGTGGTCTCCCCATCCATACTGCCCAACTGCTCAGACATATGGACAGACACACTCCATTTCTGCCTGACCTTGATGCACCACCATTCAATTATTCCCATTAACTAGTTCTCTTCTATAGGAAAATAAATATATTTAAGTCTATTTAGCATAGTACTCCTATAGGCAAACTAGTCCAACAAATCAAGAGATCAATATTGGCTGTTGATGCAAAGGCAACCACGGTGCATGCTTTCACTTCCCTACATACACCTAATTCAAGGCTAGCATGCCTTAATGGGATTGTTTTTAGCAAGGGAGAGCAATTCATTTTTCATAGTCTCCCTTCCCTCTCAGCCTCTCTACTGAGTTTGACAACCAAGGGAGACAATTAGCAGCTATGGTGAGGTGGATACATATTTTATGAGGTAGCTGGCAAAGACGACATACTCCCTTTTCTTTAATGTGTTTAGACAATGAGCTGGGCTGAACTTGAACTGCTGACCCTGTGTGATAAACCACCATGTGGTATTACAACCCTCTTGAGCCAGCTACTGCCTCAGGAGATTACTTTATAAAGCATGACTAATAGCAGTTCTTTAAGGGAGAAAAAAAATTAATGATCACAACACTCAGAAATCACACATCCAAGAGTTTTTCTTTTCCCCCTTAAACATAGCTGCTACTGTATTATTAAACTATCGAGTGAATCTGAATAACAAGACAAGTTGCACATTATTAAAAACACATTAACATCAGTAGGTGGAGTTCAAACAGCGTGAGCTGCATTTTAGTCCTGTGATGTACAGATACATACGATACCTACACATATAGTATCAGTGTAATGATGTTCTCCTTACAGAGCTGTAATGCTGACACCAACAAGTGACAACACAGTTGCACTTCTAGTTATGCCTCGATGAAGGGATGCAAAATGCAGCTGGAAAAGAGCTATAAAACCAGGCTTTAATACACTGTGGTGATAGAGCATGAAGATTTGAAGCAATAGGCTATTTTCTTTCATTAACAAGGCTGTATGCTACACTGCCAATTTCATCTTTCATCCTAAACAAATCTTTTTATTTGATGAGACTAACAGTACATGCCATGGTCCTCAATCAAAGTTCAAGTGCATGTGAATGAGATATTAGCAGCATTTAAGAAGTATTTTATTGATCAGTCAGAAGATAATATATTCTAATGATGTGATATAAGTCACTATTGGCATTTTGAAAACTACTGTCCCCTGGACAGTTCAAATAAGGAAGTCTGGATCCTCAGTCCAGTCTCTGATGCTTGTGCATGTGGCTGTGTCCACAGATACCCGTTTTGTAAAATCTAGCAGGTGAAATTATAGGCACTGTCTTTATTTTGGGGCTATTTCAAATGACTAAGACCTTCAGATTTCTTTGAAAACAGCTTCAAAATTAATTTTAAGTATGGGGCTGAATCAAACAGACAGGCACAAATAGGTCTAATCTTTGAGAAAGTACAGAATTTGAAACAGTCTCTACACACATCTGGTCTGTTTCTTCTTTTCCTTATCCTGTTCCCCCATCCCCACTTCCCTTTGATTTTTCATCTCTCATGTCTCCCTAGTGACAGTTCCAGTGAAGCATTCATTTGTTCAGGAAGCTTCACTGAAATGAGCCCACTAACATCGTGACAGTTTCCAGCAGCAAACAACCTTTCTGTAGAAAACTGCTGAATTGGTCATCAGCTGACTCATGCATTCCCACTGTCAGTGGGGAAGCTGCAGATTGAACAACTCGTATCACTTGATCATTCATAACACAGACAGGACAACTTTATTTATTTAACCACCACAATAGGCTCTCGGTCCAAAGGCAGCAGCAATCTAACCAGATAAACATGGAACTTTGTGTATAGCAATTCCTATAATTATTATTAAAATATATGACTGTGCTTTAGCCCTCCTTGGGAGTCTGAATCTCTCCAAAAAAGAATGGACAGGATTTAAGATTATTCCAGGAAATAATCTTAATTTGTCTCCCAGGGATAACCTGTGTGACTTAAAGTATTTCAATTTCTAAAATCTAGGAAAAAAAATAAAAGAGTTCAGCAGAACAATGGGATGTGCCCATGGATCAGAGTAATTGACCTAACAATATATTCATCTTTAATGCTTTTTAATTTACAGTTAGTAATTAAAATTAGCAGTTACTGTCTTCCCCTTCATATAGCAACTGATTAACGTTGCATTCTTGCAATGGCAGCAGCTATTCCTGGCCAGTAAGCCTCTTCCAACTGGCCATGAAAGAGGTCTGGATGGCACGTAAATTACTTGCTGACATGTTTCTAATTAGTCCTGGCAGCCTATTCCAAAGCTTAAAGAACTGAACAAGATGAAAAGAAAAGTAAAGAGGGGTAAGGTGAGAGAAATTACATTAATGGCAAATAACCTGTTCTGAAAGCAATTCAAAGTGGCCAAAAGCCTAAGAACAACTGTGCCCAGAGGTCCTGCTTCAATCATTTCCACTGTGATCTGCATAAATTCAAGTCCTTACTAAATCAGCTTTGTGTTACAGCCAGGGAATTATTAACAAGTCTTATTCAAAGTCCATGGACTTAGTGGGAGTTTAACATGTGAACATGGCTAAGCATTTGTTTAAATGCTGTTCTAAATAGAAATAGTTCCCTGACTTACAGCCTCAGTTTATAACACGTAAGGGTGCATCTATAGTAAGAAGCTCCACAATCTGGCTGACCTTTCCAGGCAGGAGAATGCAATTATATCATTTTTTAATAATCTGTGGGAACAGTCCCTGACACGCTGCTGGCCCATGCCAGCTAGCTCTTTCACATAGAGCGCCCAATTTTTTGCTCACCCCATACAGCATCTGAGGGATCAATCCCAACACACACTCTGCCTGTGCAGGGGTGTAAAAACACACATTAGTGTGGCTGAAAGTGATTTCCTGCCAGCTGAACTCAGTGCCTGCAAACTTTCCCAAGCACACTGAATTTTTTACTGTGCACACAGCTAGACAGACCTTTTAAATTGACATGAGTTTGCTCCAGAGACAAATGAGGAGTAACTTAACCTGCCTGACCTTCCATGGGAGAAGATGAGGATAGTTCCCACTAGACAAACTAGGGAAGCAGTAACAGAAAGCTTGCAAGATTCAGCTAAGTATTGCCTCCTAAACTAGTATATGTGTCAAAATTACTTGCCTGCTTAAAATCAGGTGGGTCAACTGTTCATCTGGGTCAGCATGCTGAAGTTGACTGTGAACTAGACCTTTGCTCCTCCAACACTAGAAATCTAATTCATGTCAAAAGGGCACCACCATCCCTACCCATCACTCTGAGTATAACCATACAGGGTACTTGCATACCTGCACATAGCTTTTTGCCATGAAGTGGCATGATATGTTAGCAAAAATTCAGAGCATTTCTGCTGATTGAAAGGACTTGTTTCCTTTCCATTGGTGTGATCCCCAAAGGAACGACATCTGGCTCTGCTCCTCTTGTCTAACCTGATGGGCGCAAGCTACCTTTTATTTCACTTCTTATGGGCAGAACATTTTTTAGGAGCAGAAATACACTCATACTGACCTATTAAGTCAGAATCATCCATTTTCAACCTCCTTAGTTGACTACCCATTCTAGACCCACTGTCAAAACTTACGTGATAATCATTGTTTAAACAGCCTTATACTGTTATTATGCACAAATATTCAGTGGATTTTTAACTCAATATTAAATAGATTTGATTTTAGGGTTTTTGCCTCTCTCTCTACTTGAATTATCACTGAAGGACTCAAGATATTAGAATCGATTCCCTTAAGTACTGCAGAAATATTATGAAGAGAACAGATCAATCTATCAGTGTTTTACTCAAATCTGGCTATTATCATGCACCCAACTATCTCCAAGAAAACCACCAGCCACTGCTGGGACCTTTAACAGAACATAACTTCACTAAGTCTGTATTTCCTTCTCTGATTTAAAACTGTCTTCCCAATCTGCTCTTGAGATCTCTGCTTTATTTCTTCTTTACAAATTTTCAGAATAGAAGTATAGGCAACCCCAGCAGCTTCAACTGGTTTTCTTTTCATTCACTCATATTTGTTTTCTTGATAGATTATTCTCAGATGCACAAAAAAAAAAAAAGAGAAAACCCAGAAAAGCAGGGAGACAAAAATGCCAATCTATACAGCTACAACACAACTGAGCCTTCAGAACTGACCACCTCTATATTCTCTTCTAAATTTAGGAAAAAGGTAGTGACTGAAAAGAAACAAAGACCGAAGACAACCATAAAATGATAAAAGGAACAGAGCATAAGCCACACAAGGAGCAAGTGAAAGAGTTAAAAATAAGCCAACAGGAAATACAATCAGAGTCTAATTTATTTTTTTTTAAGAGAAATAGGTGAAGTAAATTAATTCATGGCCTCAGAAGATAAGATAGAAGAAAGAAATAGCCAGAAAAAGGTACAGAACAGTCCATGTATCAGGCAAAGGCTCTTAACAGTCAGAATTAAGATGGCAGCTAATTATATTCTCTGGGTAAATGACCGAGACACCCTTATTACAGATATTCAAGAGGCTAAATATGACATCAGTGAGAACATATCAAAGGCAAAATTCTCTGGCACACAGAGGGCTAACAAGTCACCTATAAGGGCTGCTTTTGTTTATTGCACCAACTTGCAGCTTTCCTTTGGAATAATATACCCAGACTAAGAGCACCCAGCATGCAATAAACCATGTCATGGATCGCTCTAAACTGGAAGAAAGCAAACTAGCAATGCTGTAACAAAAAAATTCACCGAACATCCATATTAAAATAAAGTTTTAGGCACAGTCACTCATTCCAGGAGAAAGGCAATAAAAAATAAACCTTAACTCTATTCCACCTCCTTTCCTGAAATGCTCTATCAGCTGTCAGAAGTGCAGGGAGGACAGATTACCATCATAGCAACAGCTCTACAGAGTAGAGGCATTTGAAGCAAGGTAAGAATTGAATCAGTTGAGACCGGTCAGCTGCAGACGGGCTTTCCTACCCAGATGCTGCTGCATGCATTCCTCACAACTGGGGCAGTCACTTCCAAGAGGGTTTTGATGAGATTTAAAGCAGATTCAGAGACAGAAGCTGATGTGAGAGTCAACTTGCTGCATTTTTATTCTGGTTTTGCATCTCCCCACTCCCCAATTTGTCAGGTGCAAGAAAATGTTTACATTGGCAGAAATAGGTTAGTCATTGGGTCTTATATTTACAGAGATAATTCCCCTCTGCCTCCCAAAACATGACATGGCTTGTTTATCTGATAAATAATAATAATGGTGTTACCTTAGAGGATGTTTATTGAGCCCAGCAGTCAGGACCCAGCAGTAAGGATTAACTTAAAGGTAAAATGAGAGAGGGGAGAAAACTAGCATAATGTAACCTCTATCAAAAAGCAAAATGTAATTCTTTCTAACTTTAAATTTGCGTATTTAACTCTGGGGACCTTAAACTGAATTTAATTTTGGTTTTATTGCAATCAATCCCCCAGAGACACTAAGACCCATGAGTCTTCCCTACCATCCTTACAATCATAACATTAATTTAAAGACTGTGATATCTTAAAAATAAGTCAAAATGGATTTAGTTTTGACTTCTGCTTTCTGCTCCTTGAACCAGCGCACTAGCCCCAGCTTCAGATTTTCCTCTCCTATGCCCATGAACAACAACTGCATTTCATTTGTTTATTTTTGGAAGTTAGAAAATCACACTTAAGTGCATGCCTCCAGATACCAGTTTCTTAAGAAATAAAGGAAATAATACAAGACTCAACAAAATAGTATCCTTCTGGCACCCAACCTTTGCTGTTGTTTTTCCCCTAGTTTGCAGCTTAATAAATAATAACTACAACTATTTTTAGCTCAGTGACTCTCTGCAACAAAAACGCATACACCCATACATCCTATAAGTTCACAGAGAAAAATGCAGGGAAAGAAGTTCTACTATCCTCGTTTTACAACTGGAAAACAGAAGGAAGCATCAAAACTGAATCTCACATTAAGAAAACTGCTTTACTGAACTAGATGAGACTTCTGCACACGATTAAACGCTTTGATGAATAGTGCCATAGGTGATATGCCATGAAAAGGAAAAAAAAACACACACTACAAAACAAACACAAAACCACCCAAAGATTAAAAAAAAGCAAATAAGAGTTAATGCTCTTAGCACTTCATACCCCATTTCAGCAAACACAGTTTATATCTAGTAATTACTTTCAAACATAAGTTATATGTTGAACATCAACACTTAAGCTTCTCATGACTGTCTAAGGTATATTTCACAGCTAGATTACTTTAATGGAACCTAAAAGGACTTTTTGTGGTTCACATCAGACACATTGCTCAGTTGGGTAATTCTGGAAGTATAAATCACAGCCACAGGCTGTTCTCCTTGGTGTTTCCCCTCTGCTCCTCATAGATACAGCACCTCCCTCTTTCACTTTTGAGGTGTCTGGCACTGGCTAGTGAGGACCTGGATTCTTTGAGAAGTTCTCCAGCACCAAGCATCCACCTCCTGCTGTCACGTCTGGCCATGTTACACACTTTTGCCATCTTTCACAGTAATCTGTCATGCCACAGGGGCAGAATGACATTTAACTAATGACTACACTAATTACACCCAGTTTAAATCAACCTATGCATTCTTCCTCCTCCAAGCTTTACCCACCAGGGTGAAGCTACAGCACAAACACAGAATTAGGAATTTCCTCATACATGCCTCAGGCTTCAAATCTCCACTGCCATCACTGATATTCCCTGCTTGTCCCACCAGTCTGGCTGCTCACCTGCCTCTAGTATTCACTCACCCATAGGGTTAGTTCCCTGCTGTCTGCAGCCTCCAGTCTCCTTGAGAAAGTGCAAGGCGGTGACAGACTTTTCACTAAGGGAAAGGCATTAGTACAAGTTTAGTAGCTGTATTTTCAAAAATTGATAAATGTTACCTAATAAGGCCTTTAAGGTATATAATTTTAATAAACAAATTGACTGATTTTGGCTGCCTAGATGTCAAATACTTTAAATATTGACCTGAGGAGGTATTCAATGTAAACTGACTGCACATCATTAAGGAAGGTAAAGAGAGAAATGAACAGTGAAATACAGATTGCTCTGAAGTGAGGCTGAAAGCTGCAAGCCTTACCTCCCCTAAGGCAGCCTCAGAAGGCTCGTCTGTCCCTCAGAGCACACCTGACCAGCCACGCTCTTGGGGCTTAAGGGTCTGGTCTGCCTCAGCTCCTAGTCTCTTTGCACAGCAAGATGTGCAGGTGAAAAAGACACCAGCCAAACAAAAGCAGAGGCAGTAGCAGAGCCTCTAGAATATTCCCCATAGCTACATTTATCACCTTTCTCAGGTATGAACCAAAAGTAAAGATTTCTTTTTTTTTTTCCTCATCTCTTATGTTTAGGTCAAAAAGAATAAAAATATGTGAAACATAGCAGCAAGATGTCTGTCCGAAATACTACCACAGTTCATCTCTTGTACTTGGAAAGTTTTGCCTCTCAGGTTCTATCCAGGATATTTTATTTTCTTTAGGATTATCACAATGTTTTTAGCACTGCTTAACTTCCCATGAATTGCATATTGTCAGGGTCAGGGCCTACAAATTAAGATGCACTTCTCCCCTCAGAAACAGTGAAAGGTTCTATTTCTCCTTAATTAAACACAGGGGTCAGACAGAATTCTTAAAGTCAAGAAAGGCAAAGCCAACAAGGAGGATAAGACAAGAAAATTTAACACGTCTTCACCATTTTTGTTTCTGACAGGTGATCCAGCAGATGAAATCTGTGGAACTGCATGTATACCTTGGTAGTTGGATGCTAATGCTTATTGGCAGAAACTGTCTCCATATAATTAGAATACAAGTTTATGTGAGCTAGGAAACAGACAGACTAATTAATTGTGGCAGGAAGCACATGCTTCTCCATTTCCTGGTAATTAGCTGGCCCTGAATCAAACCTTTTTCTTTTTTTTTTTTTTAAACATCTCACTTTTCTTTTCTAATTAAAGAAAGAGTTTGTAGAAATTCCACGATCAACACCAACTATGACAGAATAAATCCTTCAGAAGTAAAGGATACTGTCAAGCACTCAGGTAAGTTTGCCTAAGTCTGAATGTAATGTGGTTCCCTTAGAGATATAACAAAGAATATCCAGACATTTTGCAGATCGTAGGCCAAGAACCAAGAAGAGAAAAATGCCCCAGAAGTTTAGATTTGAAAAAATTTTTTACTTAAAGATTTTTGAGAAACAGGAATTACTTTTATTAGAAACAGTTATCAACTACTTATACTGGAGATTTCCTCTATATGGATAATAGATACAGTGTGCTCTGCATGGAGAAAGGCTCTTCAATACAAAACTTTTAATATAAATAAACTTGCAGATAAATATTTTTAATAAAGAAAAACTTGAACACATGACAGATGATTGGAAACTTAAGGCTGGCCACTGTGCAACCTCTGAAACCACTTTGATATTTTTTTCTCTCATAGAAAGAATTCCACAGGCAGGAGGAAACACGACATTCACTGATGAGAATATTCCTGTATGAATAGAAATGAGATTTTTCCCACTGTTGGAATTCATCCCGGTTCACCAGCTGCCTTTGTAAAAATCATGAGTCATACTCCTGCTTGCCAAGACCTGACATAACCAGGCAGCTTCCTGGTTTCTATAGCTACTTGGACTCTGGAAGGGATGGCTAGGAAGAAGGAAAGGTAGCCTAAATCTGCTTTTTCCCCTTTCTACAATTCTCCAGTGCACATACCCAGGAGGGGCTCTCTGATTTGACTTAGGTTTCCATGCTCACATATTGCAGTTTTTGAGAAAGAAGTCCCAGAGGGCTTAACTCCAGGCTTTGAACGCTTTGTATTTGCTTTAAAATGCATTAAGAAAAGGCCACAGCTGAAATCCACATGGGTCCTCTTCTGTGTTTGTTGTGACATGTTAACCACACCTCCCAGAGGGAAGCTACAAACCTTGGCTGCAAGGTGCATCCACAAAGGCATGTTCAAGGCACAGACAGACTGAATACACACAGATATTGCTGTAGACTCCTACAGAGATTACCTACATTTTGGGAAACTAAGTCTGGCGTTGTATTTTGCTTATTACTCTCCAGGTTACCTTGAGAACATTTAACCAGCTTCAAAGTCACAGTAAAGACAGTATCCTTCTTTGTGTCTTCCTTAGCTCTATAGTTACAATGGTTAAGAGTTTTTTCCCCACATATACAAAGCTTCTTGAAACACACAAATAACTAGTCCCTCTGAGACCATTAAGAAATGGCTGCTTTAGGGTTTGCATTGCAGCACTAGACAGAAGGTGGTCCCTAGATGCAACTTTTTAAGGTTCTCCAAATTCTTCTGGAGGAGGGGTGTGTGTGAGGGGGAAGTACACAGGTGTGCTTCAGGCCTGCTAATCACTGACACAAATGCTGAGCACAAACCCTCCCTGCTGATTTGGCTCAAGCCATCTCAGACCTAAAAATGCATCTCCACTAGCAGGCAGGAGTATCTCACTTGGGTGCCACAAACGTACTGCCAGTCTTCTTCCAGATTTGGGCAAGACTTGGTACCAAGATGAGTTTTCACTGCATCATGTAAAATTATCATTTAATTTCAAGTTGCCTGAAGGTATCAAACTGAGTGGTATAAAACAGGTCCTTTAGTTTCCTAACTTATATTTGCAAACCTATTAGGGAAAGGCATTATTTTCAGAAAAGGTTCCAAACATTTTATTATCCTAGTCTAATTGTGTACAACATTGTAGTACATTCATCCATTTCTATTTATATATGAGTGGGGAAAGGGTTACATTTATTTCACAAAGAACATGTCTCAAAGCAAAGCGTTCAGTTCTGGAGCCTGCATGATTTTTAAACTGCATCTCCCCATGTCCAGAGACTCAAGGAAGCCACGCAGATAAATGTGTGCCCCTGCTCTCCGTTTCTCATTACTCCCAAGACGCAGAGTGAGGAGGTTAAAGGCATTTCTCAGGCCATGGTAGAAACACCCTTAGCTCAGAAGTCATATGGTTTGGTGTAATATGGTCAGATGAGCAGGTAAGTGTACCAGTGATTTTGCTTAAAAGAAGATTTGAGAAAGATGAGAAGCATCAAAAAGATGAGAAAGTCAAGTCCTGCGATTTTGAGATTTGAATGGCCTTTGATTAGACTTCTCCTGAATTTGAGGGGCAGAGTGGTTTTGCAACAATGTAACTCTGTGCCTCACGGTGACTTCACTTTCAACCTTCAGTGGTTTGCTATTGTGGAAATAAATTGACATATTTGCATGTGAAAGCTCTCTGCACTTGGAGAGCTTTCATATATCATCTCTTTTAATATCATCTCTGAGCTCAGGATGGATTGAGAACTAGCAGGTCTGGAAGGAGAAAAAGAATAGATTGCCCTTCAATAACAAAAAAAAAAAATTCCACACCTCACTTGTCCTCTTCCCCCACCGCTGCAAAAGAAAAAGGAAAAACTCACCACTTCCTTCCCAGTTGTCAAGGGACAGAGGGAAAAGCTTTTCCCCTACCAGCCCTCTTAATGCTCAGTCCTAGGGGTTTATGTAAGCCTTGAGAAGGAAACTGTAAAATAAGAAAGTTCCCATTCTGCAAATAGACATAGCTTTTTATTTTCCTGGGCTGAGCAAAAGACTGCTCCTTTCAGTCTTCTGCTCTTTCTTCATCACACACACACACACTCTGTGTTTCAACTTGCAAGGATATATGTGCAGGGGATATTAAGCTCGTATGCCTAAGTATCCACTCCAAACACAACAGTACATCTGGATGTCAAAGACAAGTTGCACAATTACAAGAAAAATAAGACCCCAATTGAGCAAAGACACCATCCTCTTGGCTTGAAAGAGATCAGAACGCATTCTGAACCCAGACAATGGATTATGCCAACACCTCTTCTCACCTCCCTCCCCACATTGGTGATCTTGCAAGAAAAGCATACCTATATACTAAGGAGAAAAAAATTATCAATAACCACAAATTCCTGTGTTTCAAACAGTCCCCTTCTTGAGTCAACTAATCAACTACAAAAGTTTCTGACCAAAGCTGGAAAAAGACAGCATATACCCACTTTAAAATATGCTGTGAAGCTTAGTAACTGCAAAGAACTGAGACTCCATCTCAAAAAGGACCCCAGACTTTCTATAATAACTGGACAGAACAGTAAGCCTTTTAGTAACAAGCAGAGGTCCCAGAACAAATCCCACCAAGATAACCTTGAATAAAAATGTAAATGTAAAAAATGTAAAAAATCTCAAAATTAGCCCAAAGAAAAGGCAAAAACTGCTCACCTTCTTACAGTAAATTTCCATTGAATTTTCTGATTTTCTTAGTTGGGCAGGAGCTTCAAACTATGGATAAAGTAACAGATCACAGGGAACCTCCAAAGAACCCCTTACATCCACTCCATACAGGCTAACACAACTCTCAGTCATCCACAGAGGACTAAAAGAAGCAAGACCAATCTCTTTCCTCCCATATATTGTCTTCCTGATTATTCCTTTTTCACATTTCAGGTGCAAAGGTGCTAACAAGCCTCCACTTTCCAGGTGTGTTGGAATCATAAGCCATAGCAACCCCTCTAAAAGCTCCTTGCATAAAGGTAATGTAAACAAATCCAGGTTGAGGTTACTGTCAGAAACACATCAGATTGCTGATGGAAACAGATAAGCTTTATAATGGCTGTCTCCTGTTATTTCACCAAATTATTTATTAAAATATGGTGTTTATTGCTCCTGATCTTGTATCATCACCCTTCATTATATAAGTCAAGCTGTGTACCTCAGCCAAAAGCACTGTCTTCCACATGTTTTATTCCTCCCGTTAGCCAGCTGTGGTGAGCTATATATGCAAACGATATTTACTGGGGACTTGGGAATTTATTTTGCTTTGCCAGAAATGCTGCACTTTGCATTGCAAGATTCTGCCTGCAATGTTCAGCTCCTGCTCAGCTGCAGCCACAGATCACTGCAGGCTAGTTATTCTAAGGGTACGTGACTAATTCTGCTCAGCTGGGGTGATTGAACCAAGTACTGGAAAGACACGATGATATTTTTTCCTCTTTTTCCTTCTCTTATTGAGAAGATCTTTATGTTGGTAGAGCACACTTGGAAGATTGAAGTGGAAAATGCCAAAACAAAGTGAGTAGAGAAATAGGAAGGAAGGAGGTTGTTTGTTCTTTTTTTTATTTATTTTTAATAAGAGGTCATTTCAAGCCTTGTTTGAACTAGCTTTTCTTTCTCCCTATCATCAATAATACACAAGCCTTTGCTAATGCTTTATAATAAATAAGAATAGCCCAAATTATCATTTTTTTTGCCATTTGTGGTGGCAAAACTCTCAAGAAAGGTATGGTCTCTGCTTTTCCTGTGAAATTATTAAGGCTAATAGTGTGAGAATCTGTCTTAGCCATTTATACAGCGCTAGTTATTCAAATTATTCAAGCACCAGAAACACTATTCACCCCATCCAACTTTAGATAACCAAACAAAGCACATTCAGCATTTGGAGCCTCTGTTCTGATACAAAGAGCCATCTCCAGAAGAAAACCCATTTTACCATAAGTCCAACTTCTGAAGACATCCATCTTCACACTTAAAAAAGGGGCAACTTTGTCGTCACTGACCACAGTGACTATATTTGCTCTCAGTTTCCAGGTAAATAGTACTGATATAAAGCAAGATTTGTAGCCTGACAAGGAGAGTGGTGTCTTTCCAAACACATAAACCAGCACTCTATGAAAAGCTGAACAGGCTGTCTGAGGTTTCTTTACAACAAAAACTTCCAACGCTAACACTTTTAAGGTTCACTTCTTGTACCAAAAGGAGGAAGTATCCAACCAACTTATGGACGGATCTAACTTCAGGTTACATTTCCAGCGCTTGAAGACACGGGCCATCTGGAAAAGTGCACAATTTTTCTTCATTGAGACAGGGACTTTCAATGTGGCAAAGCTGAAGTATTTAAGTTAAATGGACATTCCTTGGGATCTTCATGAATGTTAGTCACATTCCTCAAATACCTAGACATCTACAGCATTTGTCTCAGCACTACTTCACTAACTAGAAAAGGCGGACAAATTTGTGTTAAGCTGACTAGAGACCATCTGAAGGTACTTAAATTAAATATTTGTAATTGACCATAGGATTTCAGATCCAGCTTTAAGCTGAACCTTCGTAATGCCCTGAACCCAAGCCTTTTAGAAAAGCTTGAAATAATCACCCTTCTATTCTAAAACTTCAGGCTTCTATGTTCCTCCTTCTTTCAATTAATCTGAAATCAGACACTTTCACATATGACTGGTGCTTTTCATACAAGGAATGGTGTAACCTGTGCCTAGGGTATGTTAAAAATCTTGTGCTGTATACTTTCCTTGTTAAGTCAACACCTCTAAGTGAAGGTGGACTGCTCTGTAGATGGCATTGAAGGTTTAGGTTCATCTTCTAATAAGTACAAGTCAAAGCAAAAATTAAAAACCAAAACCAAATAAACCAAACCAAACCCCCCACAATCCCCTCAACTGAATCTAGCCCTCATAGATGGAAAATAATGATGGATGGTATTGACCCTAGACAAGGTCAGTTGCAAGGTGTTAAATGTGAAATACCTATAGGGTTAGATCTACCAGATTGAAATAATGAGTGAAGATTTTTGTCGTCTTTATGTACTCAGTGGTATGTATCTGTCCCCAGACACATGTAACAGGTTAAAAGCTGGCACTAAGTGAATTAGCAGCTGGTGGATTTGTCTGCCCTTATTTAGATAGGCAAGGAAAGGTCAAAGTACAGCGTATGCTGTTATGTGCAACAAAGATGCTGCCATCGATTAGCACTCCTGCCTGCCCGTGGGAGTGGAGTAGAACCCCACAGACTGAGTTCTCTGAGAAGAGTGAGGCTGCCCAGAGCTGTACCGTTCAGCTGCTCCCCCTACCCCCTCTCTGCAGCACGGCGCTTTAACCAAGCAACTGAGCCGGAACGAGACTCCAGAATTACACCCAGAATAAATGTGTGTGTAATTGAATTGTCAAAACAGAAGGGAGTGTATTTCCACAGATACATGATACAGACAACATGTTTGATGTGATGCCACTTGTGCAGAACAGGAATGAAGGCAAGAGGTGTGTGTGCTTCAGGCAATAAGTTTATAGGCTTAATGGCCCTGCAGGACATTGCTGTATTTTTATTAACTGTTTGTTGTACCTCTATTTTTAGAGTATCAGTTTGCTATACCAACAAACTAAGTGAAGTACAAACTTCTCTCACAGAGCCTTGAATCAACAAGTCTAATTCTTCCTCTTGGAAAGAGCACTCTCAGGTTTAACAGGTTACTTCAGTCTCCAAATACATTCAATCTTTTACTTCTCTGATGAAATTGTTGGTGACAAATCTGGGTAAATGACAGCATGGTGTCCTCCTTTAGTCACTGCATCACTAGGAACTAACACTCTACAGCTGGCAAAAAAAAAAGGATATGTGCTAAAACAATGTTTGGTAGCAGTGACTCACAGTGCAGGTCTTAGGCTCAAATCCTGCCATATGGTTGGTTTGTTACAGACTATACCTCTAGACACTGGAAAACAGTTTCTCTTCACTCCACCAAAACGCCCTCAGATGGTGACGATGATGCTTTTTGCAAACATTGTCTAGATCTGAAACACTGCTCCAGAAAAACACTCAGCACCGTATGCTGTTCCTTTTTGCCACTTGCTTATATATTTGCTCAGCATTCATTTTTAGGAGTCCGCAGTCATCAGAGACCGGGAACCTAAACAGAACCAGTTTCAAGGCAGATCAGACATACCATCTTTACCTTGCTCCCACATGTCTAATTCTTTAGGGAAATTTTAGAGCAAATGTTACTGATCTTCCCAGAAAGCTGGAAAGATCTTTGCCAACATACACAATACTCATTATATTAGTGGATGAGGATTAACACAGCTGGGAGAAGGACCCAAGGAAGGCAGTGGATCACAAAGAACCATAAGAAGAAAAGAAAGAAATAGGGATGGGGCCCAAGAAGGCTCCTAAGAACCAAGGGAGGTCTTACTATCTGAATATAAAATGAAGATCATCTGGATAGATTTAGAAATATTTTTACTTTAAAGCAAGTGGCATATGAAATAGCATGCTAGGAGAACAGAAGACCATCATTCCTCTCTAACCCAGAACATAGTGTCATTCACATCTTGGTCACACAGGCAGACAGCTTGAACCTCAGCAGTGCCTGCCCAGTTGAAGAGAAAGAAAAGAAAAGAGGTGAAAGGACTTTCCCCAAGTCACATGACCCATCGGTAGCACAGAAAGTATCCAGGCTTCCTGGTAGTCTTCACCACTAAGTGATGCTGCCATCTGATTTGGGTTCATCTTTAATTTAATGATTACCTGTTTGAAAAAAACTCAAAATGTCTTGAGGTTTGAAGTCAACCTGAGGTAGTAAGATCACTGGAACAACTCTGAGCATATTCTTATTTCCTCCCCCTGAACTCTTATCATTATGCTCCACAGCTATCCTTTGAGGAGCCTCCAGAGCCATGTGGTTAGGGATGGGGTGGGACAGGGGTAATCCTTTCTTCCCAGCAAGCATTTAGGATAGTAATGGAAAATGTAAAGATAAAAGCAGCTATCATCAGCACATTTTCTTCCATATCAGCACTCTGAATTCACTGTAGTTCACTGAGAGCTGGGCCTGCTTTGCTTTTCAAGGATGCAATAAGCAGTGTCTAATATACTCATTATGGTAACTGCTATCAGACATATTTCGGCATCTGAGCGTATCATGTCACTTTTATGGCTGTATGCACGTGAGGCAGGCAGTTGCCAAGCAAACATCCTTAATGTTTGTGCATCTTGTTCAGCGTAGAAAGGGCCCACACCGATCCCCTCTCCACTCCAACAGCTTCAGCAGTCTCAGAAGTCTTTTTGCTCAGTGCACCTCTCTCCCCATGAGACCCTCATTAAGGTGTACACCTGCAGTGGCAGCAGGCCAGCCTTCTGCTCTGCAGTCATTAGCTCATTCCAGTGCACTGTGATTGCACAGGTACACAGCAGATGCCATTATTGGAGCTGGCATTTACCAGCAATTAAAACACAATAGCTGTAGAGTTTATCAAGGCATTTCCTTTTCAGAGGATTACTTTGTTTATTAATCCCCGCTGACAAACATTGACAACGCACCTAATGCATTTGTTACTTTGCATCTTGAGCTTTCCAAACTGTCCTTGCATTTGCATTATCAAATTATCTTTTTCACAATATTTTACACATTTCTTCTCTTCAGAAATTAGTCTCGTATCACTTATTTGCCCCACACCAGTTGTCTCTACTAGAAATACAGAATGGCAAAGTAACACTTTGTAAACCCAGCCTTCTAGGGTTTACTTTGCCGGCAGTGAAGGGTACATTTCTGAGATTGGCTTATCTTTTCAACATCCCGTCACAGGGGTTGCATAACAATACATGTATATTTCTCCCTCTCCTCAGTAAACAGTACACCTGAAAGAGGTCTATTTTATTCTTAATCAGAGCATCCTTTGAGGCAGATTTTTTTTCTCTTCCATAGACATATGGACACAGTAATTTCATAATGCCTCAGCCCTCAATAGGAAATTGCATCTTTGGGGGAAGTCAGACTGTATACTACTACACACAAAAATAACACTTACTGCTCCTCCAGGAAAGGTTTAGCACCCAAAACCCACCACTAGAATTCAGCCCACACTTTCTGGCAGAAAGCTAACTCTCCTTACACATGGACAATACATACACAATGTATTCCACATTTTCCTTTATCTGCTGTATGCCATTAAGACTGCTGGATGTGAATTGCTTTTATTTTATTGCTGCATTTGTTGCTAAGTACATCTAAGAAAGACTGAACAACAATCAAGCTGGACTTTCAGAGCAGAGAATGACAATCGACAATTCTGAGAGAACTTGAAATGAAAGCAGGAATCTTCAGATCCATTGGACTCTGGGGCTAAGAATAATGTTTTTTTTTAAAAAAAAAAAGGAAAGAAAAAGAAAGACTCCTCGCTTCTCTTAATTAAAGTCTTAAAGACTCCCCTAGGTCTGGCTGGCTCCATTGAGTTGTCATCTTCAGATTCTCAACACAGTATCAGTGCTGCATCATTTATGGAGGTGTATTTGTTTAAGAATCGTGCTCGTTAAAATTCAATTACATTGAAACTATATAATCCCTCATTGTAATAACCTGATAAAAAGTCCTTAACTGCCACACCACGTGCCCATTTAGCAAGGAAATTAGCTCAGCAAAGAACACAGTTCTAATTCAGCAATTAGGGTGCAGTTTGTATCAGGCTATTTCAATAAGATTGGAAGGCAATTTACAAGGTAGTTTTGCTCATTGCAAACTATTAAAGGTATGTCAATAGTGAACAGAAATCCCAGTGCGTATCTGGGTAGAGAATGAAGTGTGTGCATTTCCAAAAGTAAAACAGCTATCATGAACAGGATCTTCTATTTGTAGTCATATTTGCTAAATCAACTTATTATATTTTCTTTTTGTGCTAAGTGATGAAGAGGGTATATGTTACAAGAGTGTATTACAAGAGGAACCATAGTCCTATGGTCCAAGCGAATTCTCCTTGTCTTTGAACTCCTTGAATTTTTGAAAGTTTAGATGTGAATTTTAGGGTCAAATTCTCCAGGTAGTATCTTAGAAACAGCCAGTGACATATAGGCTTTCTTGAACGTTCACTGAAGAAAGAGCTGTGGATTGAATGTATTTGTTTTACAATCTGCTTGTTACTCTGAATGACTTTCCTAGCTTATTAATCATGAGGAGAAGATCACATCCAATAGAGCTTTCCACTCTTTGACTCAACAATGAAACTAACTCTTGGCTGTGCAACAAGAATATTTGTTCTGGGGTGATACTGATGCCACAAACAACATTCATATAAGCTCCCAGAGAGTCAACATGATGCTCTCTACACTCTGGAGTTTTTATGGTCAGACCAGGTGATAAAAAAACACATCTATGAAGCTTGCTCTCCTGTACCCATTACTATCAGGAGTAGTAGCTTTTAATTTCTGTAATATATCAGAAGCAGCAGGCCATTGCAAATCAAAGCTAAAAGGTCCCCTAGAAACAAAGTTGATGATGTGCTCCCAAAGTTTTCAACAGAGGCCTACTAGTGTCCTTTGCCAGTGTAGTGGAGTAATAAGTTTCAAAGACCACGGTTCAAGACAGCTCCAGGACTTCGACTGTAAACTGGGGAAGTTTCAAATTAAGATTGATGGGGAAAAAATCCAAGGGAAAGTAATGCTGTCCTGATACTTAGGCTCTAGCCCCCAGTACAGCCAACATTTTTCTGGATCAGGGTTTGATGTGATCAAGACAAGCTAATTTTATGGTGTCTTTGTCTATTACCAGATTGTGAAGAAGCTGAATTCTTCCCTTGGCTTTTTTTGTTTTGTTTAAATAATGTTTCATGACAATTTTCAGGTGTCCTTTCATAGCTGCCAGTCAACAGAAGAAACCTCATTCCCACTGGAGGTGTTTCTAACCCCACAATATGGCTGGGATGGTGGCATGAGGGTGCTTCAGGAATGAGGGTACAACTCTGAGGTCATTCAGAGTACTTTTTCTTTGTGTTCTTTCCAGCTATCTTCCAGGTCATATTTAAGCTTTAATTTTGGTCCTTTGCTATTCATTTTGTTACTGTTAATGGTTTCTCTAGAAGTATATGTTTTTTATTTGTATGAATTATTTTTAGCTCATACTGTCTCTTTGCCGTGCTAATGAATTATTAGCTTTCATTAATGGAATTCATATTTTAATTTCCTTGGTATTTTTTAATAATGGAATTGAAAATCTATGTGTTATTTATAAATGTTTGTGTAGAAACATAGATAGACTGATAGTTGTGCTGTCCTCTTGCGTGATATCAGAATAACATAAAAGCTTACCAGTAGTAAACTGGTACTGAAACTACCCTAACTAAATAGTTAATTAAATGAACCCTTTGTGCAAATTTAGCTACACATTTTTATGTGCAAAAGTATTACTACATCCATAAGTACTCTTTTTGGACAGATAAGATTTTACATGCAGAATTATCATGCACATAGTTTCTGTAGGGAGGCAATGCTAATATTTTTCCTTCAGAAAAGGTGAGCTGCTTGGCAAACATGGAGTTGATTTAGCAGCAAGTTACTGGTACACCACACAGTGGTTGACTTTGAGGTTCCAATATTATGCCTTTATTTAAAAACTACTAATAAAACAAACCAAAAACTTCCCTTACACTTTTTAATGCAAAAAATGCTCGTCAGACATTCTGTGAGTTTGCTCATTTTCCCATCTGAAACAGTAACAAAAAGGAAAATATAAGGATGCATCTACATAATTACACAAGTTTTTACAGTTCTGAATCAAGGCATTGTGGTCATACAGTGCACCACTCAAAGCACAGAAAATCAAGTGGACTGTCTTGCTTTGACAAAGAAGAAATCCTTTATCAATGAATCAGTGAATTCCTGTACACACAATTCTAGGGATCCTAGCTCCCTAGGGTCTCTGCTGAGTTCCTGTGACAATGATGTGTGACACTGCCTTTTGAGTCTTTGCTCATGGTCTTGCAAGGTTTAAGTGATGTTCCTTGAGGCTTGGAAGTTAAGATTAGAAAGACACAAAACAATTTGAAAATAGCTTATCAGAAGCCATGTAATCCATGACTTGTCTCCAGCCTACAGATTTTTTCAACACTAGAAATTCTCTACTCCATTACTTTGTCTCCAGTGGTCTAAGGGAGATTGCTCCTACTGCATCCATTCAATGATCATTCAGAACTGACTCATAGCATGATCTCCCAGGGAGCAGCAAGAACAGGCTTCTCAGGGCACACTGGCACACTGGTACACAGGGTACAGCTGGCAGGGTAGTGCCCTCACTGACCAGGACATAATCCCATAGTACTCAAAGGAGAAGAGCAGAACACATCTGGTTGTGGTGACCTTAAACAAGGCAACCAGGCCAGTAGGAAAGTGAGAGAAGATGTTGCAATTTCTGAGGGTACAGTTGGTCTCTGCTCTCAGCCTCTACAAAGAGTCCAGGAAGTGTGCTGCTGTGAAATCCCACCTATTAAATAACAACTTTGTCTCTCCAGCCTCTGGGCACTACATAAACAAATACAATGAGTAGGTAAATAACTACAGCATGACCTACGAAGAACCGTAAGGTTTATTCTGCTACAGACCTGTGATAATCAATATCCAAAGCAGCTCCAGTCTGTACAAGTTACCAGAGGTTGGAGCAGGGAATGAGAGAAGACATGCAACTGTGGTTATTCCCTTTAGTGAGGCTCATTAAAAAAGGAAAAGAGAGGAAATGGGAGGCTGCCAAAATAGGCACGCCTAACCGATTACATCAAACAAATTACCTCCCCACAAAGATTTATGGGCTAATCTCTTACCAAGAGTGCAACTTATCAGTGAGTAGCCAGTACAATTAGTGCTGCTCCATGAATCACCCGCAGTGCTGCGACTCTGCAGGACTTTCACACACAGTTTGTTATTGCAGCAAATGAAAGGTTTGCTTGGCCCTCCTCTCACCCGGCCCAGGAATTGCTGCTGAGGGCTGAAGATCACATTAGCAGGTTTCTGCAGCCTAAGCAGGGCTCTGCTTAATTGCCAGGTCTGAGCCAAAGGGCCATACAGAAGAGCATAAAGCTGAGAATAACGCTTAAAACTCCATGAGCAGACAGAATGGAAAACTCCACGACACCCAGAAATGGAAAACTAGGTTTGGCTAAGGAGCAGTGCTAAGAAGGGACATGTGATATACTGAAAACTTTCTGTCTTGTCCTATCTTAATAAAATGAGGCCTGAAAACCAGACAGTTTAATGTTTGTAAACTGGAAGAAGTGGGTATATGTATTTACTGTTCACCAAATTAATAGAAAATTATTCCTCAATAGCATATAAATAGTGAGTCTTAAAATATTTGAGATACCTTAAAAAAGTAACATAACTAGCTGGGGATCTATACAGAATTCAGACTAATTTTTTAAAGCATAAGGGAATCACTGCAACAGGAGTGAAACAGCTCACTCTCCTCCATTCTTGCTATTTTATATGCTCACAGAATTGACTGTAATTTAAAAGACCATAATGCCTGGTTTACATTCCCTGAGTCAGAGAGAAGATCTGTTTTCACAGCTTACAGGATAGTGGTTACAAACTTTACTATCATTTTCAATCACACGCATTTCATGGAAGAGGTTTATTCTTTCTAGGATGCTCTAAGCCATAATAATGCCAATAGCAAATCAGGACCTAGGTCTGTATAGGGAGTGTTTAGATGATAGTTTTGCTTTATGGAGATAAACATCAGCCTTAACAAACAGCAGAGCTCCTTCTTTTCACTTTCTTTCTGCTCTGTTAGTATCTAAATCCTCCAGGTCTGAAACAGGTGCCTTTGTCAAAGAAATATAGCTGAAGAATGATTTGACTTTGTGCTGCATGTGAAGTAGCTTAGAGGTGCCGCACTGATGAAGGAATCAATACAGGGTCATCGATAACAGGATGAGTGGGAAGTCTTTCACACTCTGCAGGTTTCCCCTGGGAAGTGCTGCTGCTATGAAATGATTGTTCATATAACGGTGTTCACTGCAAGCATGCAAAGCAATGCAGAATTTCTCCTTTTTATCCTTACCCTTCCATACAGCTTCATGGTTCCATATGATCTGCAGACTAGATGTAAAGGCCTTCAAGCCCATAACGGACTGTCAGCAAAAACAGAGCCCTTGATCCCAGTTCTCATTGCACATGAGCGGAAGGAGCCATTTGGAAGTCAGCAGGATAAGGGTTTTGTCTTCATAGGAACTAGCAAGTAACACAGACAGTATCTAGAAATAAGGGCACTGGCAGGGCTCACGGAGAGTGGTTACTGGGAAGCTTGTCCTACAGAGTTTCTTGGGTGTGTGTTTTCTGCAGAGGACAGGGAGGAAAAAGTACCCATTTTCGTTGCAGGTTCCTCCCAGTCACTGACTTTTTGCCTGGATCAAAGGTGTGATCCTCCTTTGGACCTATGGCAGTAACATTCTTTCCTATTAATTTTTGCAAAGCAGAAACAGGCTGTATCTTAGAGACTACTGTTGAAAGCATGCAGAGGACAGGGATCCAGCACCCTATTTGCAGTTAGCCAGAAAACTGGACTTACAGCATCCGGAAGTGGCGTGGCATCCATTGACATCAGAGCAGGGCTCTGCATTTTTATTATTGTGCATTTCTTGCTATTAAGTGGGAGAAAATTCCTGATGTGAGCATAGTACTTTAAGCAGTCAATTCTAAGGCATGTTGTCTCCAAAGGTCTCCAAACCCAATCTGAAGAGATATTGTACACTCTTTGACCTGAGTTTCATCCCGTAACACAACCGTTCCTAATTTATTTCAACATGATTACAAGGGACACTGAGTGAAGTCTCGCTCTGAGTTCACATGGCAAATGATGACAGAAATGTCAGCACTAAAATCACTGACCCAAAGTAAAAGATTGCCCTTTTAAACACCTTGGGATTGAACTAATCCCTGATACCCTCTCATAGGTTCCACTACTGAGTGGAATCTGCCCAGCTCTGACTGTATTTGGCAGTTGGATCCACAAAATGGAGAACTCCAACCTCCTTTTTGAGCCTGTAAATTTCCAGGCTTAAAGCATTTTTGAGGAGTATCTTGTGATTTTAAACCAGGCATGAAGGCGAACAACAGCAAATCTGTTCTGAGGCTGTAATGGCAGGGGGGAACGGAATATAGTGGAGGTAACTGCCTGTAGCTTGTAAGTGTAAAACCGTTGTTTGTACGTGATTTCCATTGCCAATAGACATCTGTGTCACAGTTCTAATCCTGCCCTTGAGATGATGGGGCTTCACCAGCTTTTCTACACTTTTGTAAGGTGATTTTCAATGACTGCCTCAGCAACTCCACCCTGCTTTAGGGAAGCAGGAAGAGTCAAAATTCAAAAGCAAATCTATGCTGTTTGTTCCTGAGGATGTGAGTCATGCTAGTCTTCTCTGAATGCCTAACATTAAGTGCTGTCAAGCCTAAGTCCAGTCTCTGTGTGTTTGTGTAATGCATACATTCACTGCTGGCTAATGAGATTCACAGGAGCCATGCAGAGAACAATTTGGCCTTGTCATCTTTGAGAACCACAAATGCAGATATTTGCAAATGTTTTCCCTAGTAATTCCATAACAATTACAAAAGTGATGAATTAATGAACAATTATTCAATAATTTATGTAGCAAAAGAAATAGACTCTACTGATTAAATACCCAAAGACAAGATTTAATACAATCAAAAGAGGGAACTTTTTATATATCTCAAAACAAACCTGCAGAATATCATGCTGCAAGATGTTGTGGAGGACAAAGAGAAGTTCAAAAAGCAATAAGACACATTTATTGAACCAAGTCTTTTGGAGTCTATTAACCATCATGGTCTACTCACAACCATCATCTCAGTAAGTCCTTAAGTTAAAATTTGTTGGCACTCAGGTGGGTGTATTCCAGGAAGAAGTGAGCCATACTGACATTCTTCTGACAGGTATCAGGTGCTGGAGATGCGATAGTGACTTACAAAAGATGTAGATCTCGCCCAGTACAATTGTGCCTGTGCACTGTAGTTTCTAGATTCAGTACTAAACATCCTTTCCCTCACCAGCTTTGAAAATGCCAGATGTAATATTCCTGTTTTCTCATTCTGCTGCTAGACAGCTCTGCATTCTTTCTCCAGAAAGAATTTTACTGGGGTCTGATGCCATATTTTGGGCTACTGTAAGGGCTTCTAGCCCTGAGAGTAACAGGAATTATTCATTGTGTGCTCCAAAGCTCAGCATTTGGCAGCTGTGTTCTGTTGTTTTTCCTTCACTGGGTTAGGAAAAGATATCTTTTGGCCACTGGCATTTCCAATGCAAATCACTGAAAAGAATCCAGATCCTCAAGTGAAAAAAAAGACAAACAATTAAGCATATGGTCCTATAATCTTTAGTATCCCTAGTCAGCACACTAAAGAGCAAAGAAAAAAGCCATAATTTGAGCTGAAAAGAGTAGAAGAGATATAGTGGACAGCACAAGACCAAAATTAAGTGAATTCTCTCATTATTTACATAATACTGATTTCTAGATTACAGACCATTTTTGTAGTAATGGCGCATACATCTGAAACTTGTGTCATCACACTGGTGGTCTCTGTTTTTATTCCTCTATTGCCCCAGAAGATAACAGTACATGGAGGTGACAAATAGGCCCATCTCAGGGGGAGCTAAATAGAGCCTTTTTCTTATTTGATTACTTCTTTTCCTTGTAGAGAGAGACACTAAGCACAGAACTAAGTGAGCATTAAAGTGTAAAATTAATTTCTGATTGTCAAATAAAGAGGAAGATGGGATTGCATGAGAACAAAGTGTATTGACAGTGAAGAAGGCACTTTGGAACACCTCATGTTATTCTCCTCTGTCAGTGCCATTGCACCTACAGGACCACCAGCTTCCTCCATAAAGCATTTGTTCTTTCAGGCATCAGCTCAAGACTACATGACCCGGCTGTGGCAGCAATCAGACCTCACTCTGGCTCCAACTTCAAAACCCTTATTGGGAGATAAGAGTCTGCTACCACTGGCTATAACAACTATGCAATATAGATGTGGCAGATGGTCTAGATCAAACCATCCTCAGATACTTGCAGCATGAAAGATCTCAGCAGTGCTGCTCATCTGATTTTGAAAAAGAAGAAGGGCTGGACCTTTTGTAGCAGAGAAGACAGTCCACATTCATGATTTTGGCAATTCCCACAACCCTTTCCACCCCATTTCTGTGCCAAAGAGTTTCAGCACACTTTACTCCAGACAACAAACCCATCCCTGCTTGTAACAAGAAGTCCAACTTCGGTATGCCAGAAATCTTTTGTGTGAGTCAGGCTGTGAGGCATGCTTCTAACACTTTCCTACTTTGTGTTCAGTTTATCTTACCCAAATGTTTTTATCTAAGGGTAAAGAAAGAGTCAGCGAGTGACCTGAGCACCCCTGGATTTTTGTTTTTCTGTGCAAATGCTGTCTGTCAGCTTGACCTTCCAAAGCAGCGATGCTGTCTAAACACAATTGTAGCCCTTTTCTGTCTGGATCCAAACAAAGCGGAAAGAGTGACAGAAAATAAGCCCAGTGTAGCTGTGCTGAAACAAATTGCTTGGCTTCCAGGCTTCTTCAGAAAATGTTTTTTGACTCCCATCCATTGAGGAATTATGCACCCGAGCAGTCATCCCCACATTATATCTGTAAGGTGACTGATGGAATTACCGCCGCTGATTTGATATTGACCATATATTGTCCAGATTGTACTTTTCTTGTGAATCTGCTGCATCTGTACACAGACATTGGGATCCTGTGAGGCTAGGGCCACTGACTATTGCCATATTGACTGCGTTGTCTATATTGGAAAAAAAACAGTAGTCTTCACCGCTGGTCCCACTCATGAGTACCAGCAGGTCTGCCCAGCGTCTGTGCACACAGTCTGTTGTTCCCTCTGAAATTCATGAAATTCTGAGCTCAAAGTCACCTGCACAGCTGCCTTAGCAGCAACTGAGAATTCAGGCTGTCTTCTCAATAGTGTAATCTGAGCCCCTAGAAAAACAACGGATGAAGCCTCACAGCGCACCTTCCGTGTGAGACAATATTTTTGATGCTGGTTTTAGACACGGAAACTGAAAAATTAAGTCATTTGTGCTTATTTACCTCAGGTAATGGAAGAGTTAAGCAGAGCCATCCCTTCCCTCCCTTTTCTATTCCAGTGGGAATTTTCCTTTTCCTTCCCTAGTGCCTGTGACAAGTCCCAAAGAAAGTCTGAGGGGTGAAGCTGCCAACTGATAATGGGCACAGGGCTGTGGGCAAGAAGCCAGTGTTCAGTGACAGCCTGTACAGAAGACTCTGTTTTAGACAAGAAGCCCAAGGAAAGCTATGCTATCAGAACATCAGCTCCTTCTTCCTATAAGGAGAATCTCACATTCATTTTAAATCTAGCCAGAAACTATTCTTATGAGTGATCAGAGACAGGTGGACATCATATATGCAGAGTGTGCAATGAGCAAATGATTTAGTCTCTCCTTTTTGGAGCAAGTGCAAAAGCAATTAACAAGCGCAGCACGAGTTTCCATCTGAAAAGCCATTTCTTGCATACACAAAGCAAAATAACTCCATTTCCCTTTAGGGTTTTACTGGAAAAGGGCCAGTGAATTCTCAGAACTAAATACAATTGCTTCAGTTGCATGAACATTATCAATAAAGAGCCACGTTCCCCCTGAAAAACCCCATTGATGCCACCAAACACACTGTGTTTTTAAAAATATGTGATATTAACATCATTATTTGGGAGCTTCCTTCTTTGATTTTGAACTTAATCAGAAATGGATTTTAGCTGGTTGCTTCTGAGGTCTCCTTCTTGTAAAATATTTTTCATTAAAAGTAGCTACAGTAGTAAATATCTCCTTTGAAAATAGTATCATTAAGGTTTTTAAGGCTGCAAGTATGATTTGCTGTTATTTCTTTAGCTTCAGCACTGAGCCAGGGCCTCTCACCATTCATACTGCACTGATGCAGAGCTACACACAGCTGGCTTCATTTTCATGCCATGTAATGCAAATTTCCTCTGAAGCACTGTGAAAGTTAGCATCTTACATAAATACAACGTTAACTATATATATACATTTCTAATATCAATAGTATCTTGTAGCTTGACAGCTGATAAGACAGCCTGCTACAGTTAAATTTATTCATGTCTACATCCTTCCTACCTCTACTCCTGAAGAATTTCCTCATTTCCTTCCATTTTATTTTTTCTGGGACCTTCCTGATTCTATCAATCCCTATAGCCAGCCGCATATCTGAATACGTGTGTTTCCAGCACTGTAGAGGTTTTCACACTCTCTAAAGCTCAGTTTTTACTTGTAGAAAGAACAAGACTGCGTAGTTATATGCTCTTGCTCAGGAAGCAAGTTGTAATTGGAATTTGTTGTGTTGATGGGGAGAAGTCTATAAAAATATGTCAGGAATTTCAGTGATTCTCTTTGGTTCCTGAAAAACATCCTTTCAAATTCTCTCTTTCATTTGCGTTACTTGTTTTACCCTCATACTTAACAGTAAATTTTAGTCTTATGTTTTGCAGTTTGTAAATAGAATCGTACAGAGCTGAACTGAACCACAAGCAATTTCAGGTTAACATAGCTACAAAAACTGTATAACCTAAATAACCACTGTGTTTAGCAGAAGGGTGTATCTCCATCAGAACAAGTTAGCACTTCTGCAGGAATTCTATATATTTTAAAATCAAGCTTCGCCTCGTTTTTTATCATCAGCTACTTATAATATGAAGAAAAGCAGATGTCGTGCTGCCAAGGAAACATTTCCTTCTCAAATCTAGTGGTTAAATATTTAGAGGGCACTTCAAAGGACATGAGGTAAAGCCTTAAAAGAGCCATATGTGGAAAGAAAAAAAATATTATATGAACTTTTGAGATGTGGAAAGAAATGAAATAATTGTTCCAAAGCACAAAACTCTGCTTTACAAAACATTGTTTGTAAGATTATGAGATTTGTTTTGCCACGTTTCATTTTCAAAATGCATCATCAAATCAAGCAGCTGAAATTGTTTTATAGAGAAGCCTTTCTAGCCTCACCACCTCATCCTCTTCTTTCCCTTCTGAAATAGACACAAAAGAAAACAACCTGGGAAGTCCACTTGTTGATGATACTGATTGTATCTTAGAACAGCTGAGAGAAAGCCCATAATCTTTTCAGGTTTTTATGGCTTTTCTTTTTCTCTTCCTGCTGTTTGTCATCTAGACTGAGAGAAACATTACTCTAAGCAGAGTTAGGTGCAAGATTTTTCAAAACTAGCTGAATTTAGGTAGAAATTACCACAGGGTCAGTGGTTAAATTACCATTGAGTCAGTCTGTTTGCCTGGCTGTCACTGCCAAGAAGTTTAATAAAGCTCTGCACTTAGAGAAAGTGGAAAAGCAAAAGCGAATACACCTCAGCAAAGACCTGAAGCTAAACATGGAACATGAGCAGATCTCCTTCTGTTCATTCAAAAGCTTATCTTTAATCAGTCTCAGTCCACGGTCCTCTTATGCCTCTCCAAATGTCTCCTACTTACTACTGTGTGTTTTAGTTTGTGCTCTATAATTTTGAGATTCTGTACTCCATATCTTTGCCCCGATACCAGGCATCTAAGTTTTACAAAAAGAGACCTAAATTGCAGCAGTATTCAACTCATGTAATGCTATACGTCTACAATACAGAGCACTGCACTAAAGACGGTCATCCTACAGTCTCCTCTCAGTCATTGGACACAAGTGACAGCAGAGATAAACTACAATGGCCAGCTCAGCTACAGATGTCTACACTGCAAACATTAACAATTGTCCAGATTAATTCCATCCCCAAGGTCTGACTGAAAAATCCTTCTTTGATTCTGTTCTTGTTCCACTTCATTTCCAACTCTATTTTATTCCCCCTAGCTATCGACAGAGGCTATCTCCTCCAGCTATCTACCTTTTACTCTCATATCTTGTGTAGAAACATACAGATATTATATTCTGTAGAGCCTGGGCATCTCCTGGAGCAGAGGTCAACGGTATGTTTTCATGAGCAGCCTTTTCACAGACAAAAACACTCCACATCTTTCTGTCAAGATACTAAAGCACAAAATGTCTGAAGGGTTTGCCACTTCTTCAAACTTCACAAAGTGAAGGATTTATGAAGGGTGAGCACATGAACTCAGTCCTGAGCTGAAGCTAAAACCAACTGACTATTCATTTTCCCTCATTGCAGGCATCATCTTCAGTAGCTGAGATGAAAAACACAGGTGAAAGATTTCACTGCAATTTGCTGCAGTATTTTACTTTCTCAAATGTCACTGTTTTGCAAAATGGCTAATGTGATATCAAAATATCACAAATAATTGTCATCTGGTACAAGTGTCCTACTATCCCAGGAAAATTTGTGCTACAAGGACTATTGCCTGCCCAGCACTAGAGATGTTAGGATGGAGATTTTCAAAGCTGTCTACAAGACACTTAGACCTTCAAAAATTCCATTATAAATTCTTTCTTTAGGGCATTTTCTGGACTGGAGGATTAATTCTTTTGAATAATATTAAGTCTTCTCCAAGGCCTCCATTGAGCTTTTTCAGGACAGGTGGAATATTAAAATTGTACGACTATCCTATATAATTATTGCTCCAGGGGTAAATAGGCAAAGCTTAGGTCTGCATAGGAATAAATATATTAACAATGCAAAACACTGTCTTGGAGGAAAAATATTAATCTTAGTTTCCAAGATCATACACCCCTTGTTTGAATTCCCCTACTGAGAAGAGCAGATTCCCAAAGTTTGCTGCTTCTTCTGCCTTTTTTGATCTGCTTTTCTATTTGTAAACAAGGTTTCCTCCCACATGAGAGGGAGATTTTTCCTTCTTTCTCTTTCTTTCCTTCTGTTTTTGAAGTCACAGTTACAGGTCAAAGCTTATTCTCTTGTTCTTGGAAAAAATATAAACCTCCCTTTCCATTTCTCCATACAGGCATATATATCATATATTTGTATATATATAAATATATGGATAAAAATATTATTTAATTTATCTGGGAATTGCTTTTACAGTAGTACAAAAAGAGACACCTTTTTTTTATTAGAAGGAAAATATAAAATTGTTATTCTCTCTGCATAAAAATGTTTCATATTGTTATTCTCTAAGACTGCAATTCACCCTTTTGCAGTGGGCCCCAGTACATACTGCGCATACCTTCATTCTTAAAGAGGAACCTGACCATCTCTACCATGTTGACTAATTTTTAGTCTGCACCTGAAGGTCATTTCTGAAGCTCTGAATTTTTTATGTGTGATAACTAAGTGACCAATAGGTACGTAATTTGAAGTAAGAACTGCCTCTTATTCTCCAGCTTCTCTCTCAGAGGTTACAAATCTTCCAGACAGCAGGTTTTGGCAATTAGTGATCTGAGACTTCAGCCATTGAGCTGAAGTGTAAGGATGTGTTAGATATTTCTGAAAAATCCAAACAATCTGCTATCCTTGGAAGTAAAGAAGTTTTTTAATCCAAGGACATCATTTAGATTCTTTATGCATTAATACTGATGCATAAAAAAACATGAAAGAAAAATCACTTGGAAACAGAATGAGAAATGCCCAGCTTAGTTCAGGCACGTTGCATATGGATTAATAATTTGGATGCCCTTCAGAAAGTCCCTTTCAGCTCAGCCTGAAAGTTCTCAGGCTCATCTGAAAACTTCACAAACCTCTTGGTTAAAGACACTATCCAACAATCTTTATAAAAAAAGTGTTTTTAATAAATCACAGGAATTTTGGTACTTTGCAGGTTTGGCCAGGGAATGCAAATTACACACTCAGGGGAAGGGGCACCCTGTTCTGACTGTTGCCAGGGCAACCCCAGGAGATGCTCAGCTCTCTCACCCAGGGGTGATACCCATCAAATTGAGTTGAAGGGTCCTCTCGCATCTCTCTGGAGCACCCTTCAGACTGAGGAGTCACTGCTAAAGTGTATTGGACACATTATGGGATGCAGGAGAAGAGCATTTCAGGATTGCACAAGATGCATTATGGGATGCTTAGGTGAAGAACCAAAGGTGGGAAAAAGGGTAGATCTAGGTGATTTGGGAACAAGCATGGGAAAACAGAAGGGAAATGGGTTAAGAGGGGCTGGTTGACTGTACACAGGTGTACTTCTATGACTACATCTGATCAGCACAGTCTGCCTTATCTTATTAAATTCCCTTTCTAACTATTCTTCTGTGCACATGCATGTGTGGGGGACAAAGTGCTAAAACCAGAATGGGATCAAGGGTCAGAGGCCCATGTGTCTGTGGTGCCACCAACTGGAGGGAGTGCAGGTGTGTGACTGTGTGAGTGCTAGCAAATAGCAAGCCAGGCTTGCCAGTGAAATGGCCTGGGAGTCTGGTGTGCTTCTGTCTCTGAGGGTGAGACCACAGCAGGAGCTGGCTACTGGAGGGATCAGGGGAGTCCCGGCCAGACGCCAGTGACTGCTGTGTGTGTTTCTGTACATGTGTGTTTCTGTGGACAATGTGTCTTTACCAGCAGCTGGGGTAGGGCTTTGGACCTCCAGGGTTCCTGTGTCCAGGTGCCAAGAACTGGGGAGAGTGGCATCCAGAGAACACGTACTGCCTAAAGCCAGCTGCTGGAGGGATGCACATTGTACATATATTCACACATATATGTATTTCCCACTCATTGACCTTCCTCCTTATTGGCCAGACAGGGAACAGGATGAGCCTGTTAGTGTTTGTGTCAGTGCTGAGTTTGCCTGTCTGTGCTGATCTGTGAGACCAGTTGTCTACATATGTGTTGTATATGTGAGCCTTCTGGGAATCCACGCACATCTGTGGGGTACAGAGTTACGACAGCGTCACCACTGTCAGACCACACCTCCCCAGCTAACAATTTGCATTTGTTTTACTTTAGAAATAGGAATTGAAGTAAGAAACTTTATTTTCTCTCTTCAACTATTACCACTCCTGCCAAAGGTTTTGCCAGCCCAGGTTCCGGAGTGAAGCGTCTGCAGCATCCACTACTAATAATAACATCAACACGGTGCTTACATTGCAATATATGTTCTAAAAGTTCTTTGAAAATATCTGCAAATTAACTCCATTAATTAAAATAATTACTTGTAAAAACACTACACACTCCTCAAGTCATCCACTTGGAAAGCATTTCCCTTCTAACTTTTAAGAACTGAAAATATAAGTGCATTGAATTCCCTTAATACCTGTCATTCTTACTCTGTGCCAATTAAGAGCTCATATATTCCTACCTAACTACTAGAAATAAAGAGAGACAAAGTGTGAGAGAGAAGGGAAGATTTTTTTTAAGGTATTAAAGGGATTTTAATTAAATATTTGTTCAGGAGTAATTGTGCATAAATTGCATGAGAATTAAATTCTATATCATTAGAACATCTTAATTAGTGTCTTTTCATGATCAATGTTTAATTTACTCACAATTGTTTTGCTTTACTTTAAATTAAGTACTTGTTTGTAAGCCCTTCACTTAAATCCATTACCCATGACTTTTTCACTTGGTACTAGAAATGTATTTTATGTTATTAAATGTGTGTAGGTTCCCACTACAATCCCATTGAGTCATAACATCTCAGCTTATTCCTCATATTCACTGAAAGTCATTTTAGTGTTTCTAGGCTTAGTTTATAGCATATTTTTATATATCTATATTAAAAAAAATACATCAGCAGAGTAGGTTTGTGCACTTAGCTGGGAGCAGCAGCCTTCTCCTTAATTTTTGGAGATGAAAGGTTAATTACATCATGGTGCTAAAGGGAGGACAGTACTAAATAATAGAACAGGAAGATGTGAATTAAATCAGAGCGTCCTTTGATTCGTATGATAGAGCACTGCTAGAACAGGTGCATCAGAGCTACCTTGGCTGCTGGATGTCATCTGGTCAAATATTGCTGAATTATGCAGGAACAGGCAATTTTATGGATAATAAAAATACTGATGGAGTTTTGCATGAGCATATTGCTTCCAAGGAGGATGACTGACTCACTATATTAAGAAACATCAAGTTTTTGGCAGCTCCTAAAAGCAGTAACTAAACTGTAGTTGCAGTTCATGATAGAGAAGCTTATGTCTTGGTCACAGAGATGGTAATGAATTGCCACTACAAAATCTGTAGGAGGAAAGTAATTTAAAAACGAAACTCAAAAGCCAAAAAAAAGTCCAGGTCAGTGTACATAACATAAGTTTTGGAGGATGCTTCTCTTTCCACATGGAACTTTCCATATGTTAACTGTACATATCCATAGCCCCACAGACGATACATCACATCTCCCCTTCTATTTTTAATCATTTTAATATGGAAAATATGTTTAATCTTGGTTCTTTACTGAAAAATGGGAATGACTGAGACAAGCGTTAACAATTGTTTAGGAATTGACATCTCTTATTAACATGGAGCTTTGCAAATTAATCTGAGACGATAAGAACAACTCTACTGGATCGGACCACTGGTGCATCTAGCCAAATAGTCTCTCTGATAGTGGAAATAGAGAACAACATCTAAGAGAGCAAAGGAGCCTGGGCAATTTCTTTAATCCATTCTCTTTGTAGTTCCCAGAATCCACACTTGTTATATTAAGGATAACAGAGGATATAACCCTATCAGTCCCCTCCAGTATCTTCTTTATGGATCTGGGGTCCATGATTTTTTCCAGTTTCTTATTGAGCATCTTGATACTATCTGCCTCTATAGCCTCCTGTGAAAAAACTGTTGCAGTGATTTCCATTATTATTATACTTAGTTGAATCTTATCCTTCAAGGAGGAAATTATCACCTCGATAATCTGAGTTTATATTCCTTCAATAACATTTTGCATTTAACAAGTTCATGCCAAATTGTCGGAAACACTTTAGAAAGAATAGCAAAGGAATGTGATTTACAGTAGGCCAGCATCCTTTTTGCTTGAGAATATCCAATAGTAAAACTGAGCACAGCTTTGTCCCGAGCTTCTAGGTCTAACCACACTTACTGGATTGTATTTGAAAGGCGCCATCACCACAGAGGAGGTGTGAAACGGGAGGAGTTAGATTAACTGGTGTTTTCAGATAAAAGGTGAAACAGCACTCACTGCATGCCATGCCCTCAGAGTAACAGAATTTCTGCTGTAAACAAGGTGTCAGCATGCAAAAAGGAGAACGATCGAGAAGTGGATGCGTTAGTTAGTTATAATGGGATTACAAGACATCATTACAGTGCGGACGTGGAAGACACATATGCCGTCTTTGAAATGTATTCAAGGAAGCTGAAATCAAAGGCTAGTCTGAAAAGAGCTACTAGAACAACTTGAGAATGATAAATTGAGCTTAACTTCTTAGCCTCACTAAACAGGAGGGTAAATCGAATGACCTGCTATGTCATCTTCTAGCCTTGGTTTCCTCTGTTTGAAAGCCTGAAAAAATTATAAATACATGAAGTAAATATTCACAAAGAAGAGAAGCCATTTCTATTAAAACAAGATAACATTTTAAATTAAAGCACAAAAAATGGATGTATATTATTTAAACCAAAAATTAGGTTTCTAATGCTATTCTAAAACAGTCTTTCCATAGGAATAATATGGACAGAAATAACAATTTTAAGAAGCAGTTCAATCATATTATGAGTAGGGTAGATAATGAAGTTACCATTAATAACTGGAAGACAGATTTGGTGGTGCAGAAATTTAGATATTTCAAGGACTTTCTGCTAGTTAGTCTACCAGGCTTATCTCCAGGATATAAAACCAAAGGTTATTCACACGTGGAATGGAAATTAAAAATTTTTAGTAACAATGAGCTGCAATTCTGCAGGACCCTGTGCAAAATAGTCTAGCGGCTAGCAGAAACTTGTTCCTTCAAGAACTTTAAGGACTTTCAAAGCTGCTCATTTGATAAGAGCTGTTATTTTAATGATAACTAAAGAGATAAATTGATCATAAAAGACAGGTAGTTCTTTGAAGGCCACTTTTGATTTACTTTGGACTTCAAAACACAGAGACATGGCAGAGCAAGCAAATTCAAGTTGAGAAGATAATAAGAAATTGAGAAGTAGCCTAGATCTTAAATGAGCTATCAAAGAACAAAGTAATTTTCTACATCATATATTATGTGCTGTCAATGCTGTCAATATGTGTGTCTTTTCACATCCTAATTTTTAATTAGGATATTAGCAAAATATCCTAATGCTGTTTCCTGACATCTTTTTCTCTCAGCCATGTCTTCAATTCACAAAGAACACAAAGCCGAGTTTACATATCTATGCAGTCAGCAGCTAGACTTTCCTATAAAAATCTTGTAGATATTCTTTTAGAATAAATCAGATCTCGTTCACATGGTTCAGGTACGGCCATATCTTACAAAATGCACAGGATCCAGTCATTTGTAATGTAACAGTATTAAGATCTCAGAAAAGTACAGCACTGTGCTCTTCATGAAAACATGGTTCAGCTAGGGACCCTAGACTGCTTAAAATTGGCCTTTAAATGGATCTGATTATAACTCTTTAGAAGGCTCAGTTCCAATTTCAAAGTCAGTTGGAACTTTAACACTGACTTCAATGAGACCACAATCTGTCATCAAGTCAATATTCAAAAGCAAGTAGCCAAAGCAGCATTTTAAACAGTAATACTTGATTTAAAGAAAGGAGAACAGGGTGTGCATGAGAAAGTATAAGAGACAGATATATAATTGCCAATATTTAAAAAGAAGTAGGTTTCTGAAGGTGATATTAATGGGAGAAATGAGAGAAGAATTTCCATATTTTGCCAATGGAAAAATAAAGTGATTTTCTAATGGTGGATGTTGAAACCCCATCATCACCAAATGGAGCTAAGATAAAACACCTCCACACAGTGTATAATCTCACAGTCATGTCAGGATGGAGGATGGGATGGATAATCTATTCAATACTTCAGCTCCCGCATTCTGCCATTCTGTCTATCAACTGTGTTCGCTTTCCTCTTTTATGAGGTATTTAATCATTTCATTGTACTGTGCACTGCTAATGTCTTGCTGCAATTTCTGAAAACTGTGAAATCACTTTTTATGCAGTTTATATTTCAAATCTCTTCAGGGTAGATTTGTGGCTCTGTAAAATTCTTTTTTTTTCCCAGTATGAAGTGTTTCAGAAAACAAGATACAGTCACAAAATGTTCCTTTTACTGGATGACTGTACATGTTCATTTGATTTTTATCTTTCTGAAGACAAACATATCATCACATTCTCCCAGGAACTTGTAGTGAAATACTTGAAATACTTTCTGTGCATTTTTTGAAAGTTGCAATAACATTCATATAGCCGAAACATGGCTATGTCTTAACAGCCAAATGAAATACAACGTTCCTCATGCTCAGCAAGATTTATTAGTAGGGCATGAATAAACATGCTCTTTATTAGCACCTTGATCTAAAGGATTCATTCAGCACCTTGTCCTCTGGTGGCTCTATACCCTAAGATACAGCCAACCAAAGGGAAGATTTAATGTAAGCCTATTACTACTGAAGATTGTTGATTTTACACAAAAGCCCTGCCCCCCTCCCGCCACTAAAATTCCACTGTTTTCACTTCATCTTAGACACATACCCAAAGCAAAACAGACAAAACACCTTCTAAACATGAATTGTTAACTTTGTGAAGATGCCTATGGGTGATGGCACTAACACAGTCACAGACTTCTTTTGAGGTAGCATCTGAACATTTCTCAAATACTTTAGACTCTTCCCCACAATGCCTTGAAGAAAAGTTCATCCTACTGATGAAGAGAGAAGCTAAGACCTATTTGCATCTTGATCTCACTGATTTTACTGAGATGCAATTGATTTTTGAGTGTTTGGGCTTTCACAACTTTCCCAAGAGGACATTTATTACACATCTGATTTAGATCCCAGACAGCCTAACTACGACCCTCTCTGGGACTCCTCCTCAGGCTCCACAAAGCTTTTAAGTTGAGTGTAGTTACCATTATAGAGATGGAGAGAAAGTGGATTTATGCCCACTTATGATTTCTGTAGACTTAAAGAAATGGATTCCAAAGAGAAGACCAATGTAGACATTCAACAGATTCGTCTTTCCAAGAATATGCTTACCATATATTACATGATGTGATATTTTAGTTCTTTTATATTGTATAGCAGTTTTCAAATGTCTCATTCTAGGTTGCTCTTTCTTTTATGACTTCTGTATGATAGTCTTCTGGCCTTCTTTGGAATTCAGACACTACCAATATTAACAATTTAACATAATTTTTGAGTTTGATGCTTAGGCTACAGCATAAAAAGAATAAACTATCAGTAAAACAAAAGCAATCACTGTTTTATCCTTTCTTTTTCTGGACATCAACTGATTAAAAAGCCTTAGCTACTCTGTCTACATAGTAGTCCCTACTAGGTGGGTATAGGGTGCACAATCTTGGAGCTGAGCTGGTATTTTGAAAAGCAGTGTTTTAAAAAGCTGGTAATTTAAAAACAGTGCTCTATTTTTAAATTTAACCAGTCCTGACTATTTGTTAAACTAACTAGCATGACATAGCAGTGACCGTCATTGTGAACATTTTATCTCTACCAGTTCTTTGACAGAGAAAATAAAATTATCTTATTTTCCTTAAATATACTTGATACTGGACCATACGCTCCTAAGAGCCTTTATTAATGAGGGTAGAGACAGGGTTATATGTACAAAGCTTGTTAGTGGGGTCAGTAGCTGATGCCATACATTACTATCAAAATTACTTTAGGGATAAACAAACTTAGGGGAGAGAGAGAAGCAAAACACTGCTCCCCAGCTCAGACCAACAAACCACCTCTTCTTATGGCCACCTGGGAAAAGCAGTGACAAGGCCACAGGTGAGTGAGTGCCTCTCTTCACACTTCCCTAGTGAGGACCACTGGTCTCTTCAGCACTAGCAAGTTGATATGGTGACAAGCCGGTTCCATCCTTGTCACCCAGCACTTAGTACTTTCCACCAGGACCTGCTACAGATTCCTGCAAGCTACTCCCATTGCTGACACTCTCTGTGCTGCCTGAAGCATGCTTAGTTGGGCATAGGCGTTGTCCACAGACTGGGACTAAACTGTTATGCATGTGTTTCACTGGATAATCCTGACCAGGTATCTAATAACCACTGTCTGCTTTTTTCTATGCTCTAAATATTGGGTTTCCTTAACACACAATAAAAGCCAGAAGAAAAGATTTAGAAAAGGGGCGGATGGGTGATTCACTGTGCTGGTGGCAATCACATTCCATGAGAACCTGCCAAAAGATCAGTATTGTGGGTGAGACCATGAGGAAAACCATGTAGGAACAACAACATAAAACAATAAGGGGAAAAATATTGCCTTGGCAGCTCTGGAAAATCCTGCCACGAGCCCAGGTGAACAGGTACAGTCAGCTGATACTGCAACATGCCGCTGAGCAACATCTGGCTCCATAGGCTGGCTGTGATGCTGAGATACCTTCCTTTGTGCTGTATTCGTGGCCTGAGTCCTGACAGGTCTATGCAGAATGCCTGACAGCTCTATGCCTGAGTCCTGACAGCTTCTGTGCAGAAGACACCAATAATCAGTTGCACATCTTCTTGGTTTTTGTTCAGCAAAAAAAGTAAAAAGATGTGCATTACACCTTTCTCCAGTGGAATTTGCTCTTGACTTTTCATTTTCAACATCCTTTTATCCAAAGGAAGTAGGAAATACAAAGTGAAATCATCCCTTGGGGAGTAGGTCAATATATTTAATTTGCTCTCTAAGTAAGAGAATATTAATAGTCCATAGAACATGTGCTATTCAGATATATAATTTTTGCCCTTATAAATTCTACTTTAAAAAAGACCTTAATAAAAACAACCTGCTAAAGATTCAAAATGTCATTGCAACACAAAGCTTCTATAACTAATACAAGAAATTGCAATAAAATTATAGCAATAATTTAAGGCCCTCAACAATTTTTCACAGGAAACTTAGAAGATCAGGTTTAATTTAACTGACATAATTGGTATGCTAGCAGTGACCGCTTGCAAAATATAGTAATTGAATTATGTTTTTAATCTACATACAATGAGTGCTTTATGGAAATTGTACAAGTTGTTGGCTACTCCTAAACACATCCCGAGCAATGGTAAACTTAAAAAAAATCATAGACATAAACACCCCTTATGTTTCATCTTTTCATACGAAAATTAGCATAAGAATGAAGACACTGAACGCTGGTGATATGATAAGCAATCTTAAATCATCTAAAATTGCAGCAGCAGACAGAAGTTATCTGTCCTTTTTTATTGCTTGTTAAGTATTCTTTTTCTCAGAAAGTTTGAGGTGTCCAGTCAGAATAAAAAACAATATCATGCAAAACTGATGACTAATCCAGAAGTATCATAATGAACCAAACTATTATCTATAATAGTAATAAAAATTTTTAAAAGTGTTTTCTGTTGCGAAGATGTTTGTGTTTTACTAAAAGGAACATTCTGGAAAGGCACAGATATCCATGTACATCATTCACCACCAGAAAGCAAATGTTTGATGATAGACTGTGAACAAAGGGGATTCTTTCAACAGGAGTTAGTGGTTGTTCCAGTATTTAGTCAGTGGTTACTCTGCAGGTAGCAATGTTGCTGTGCTGGTTTTGAGTACTTTTGGGGATTAACAGGAATCGACAATAACAATCATGCACTGAAGTTTCCAGAGCACTTAGCTGCAACCAGTTCCATAAGTACAAAGTCACCAAAATATCTCCTAAATCCACAAATATAGTAAGTTTTGTCACATGGCAGTTACAGTTGCTTTAAATGCAGGCAAGTAAGAGGTGTGCCCCTCTTACCGCCTTTTCTTTAGATCTATGCACTGGACCATCCCACCACCCTCAGGAATTCCAGGTAGCTCTCCCTAACTTTCCTCTTAAGTCATTAACACCCTGGAAAACTTGAAGACTATAAAGCTTTTCCTTGAAACAGCGTAAACCCGAGACACAAACAAAACCAAATGAGCAGGGCCCCATTCAATCTCAATTCACATGAAGAGGAACCTAAGACACCTATGTAGCCATACTAATGTTAAATTAAAGTAAAACTAGATTTACATATTCCTGATGGTGTTTCTACATAGTGGAAAGGCTTTTTCTGAATTTATATTCATCAGCATGCCTAAATGAGGCACAAGAAAGAGTGAGTTTTTGTAGGGTATAACTGCTGGAAGATAAAAGAAGGGTAGTTTATACCAAGTTCCACAACCAGTAGCGTGGACTTCTCTTGCATTTGTTTATGATACACATGATCAATCACTTCTTTGATGTTTGCAGATGGGTACTGCAGCTGGTCTCAGAGTACATCATCCTTTGATGGCTCCTGTCATTGGAGTACAATGTACTTCCTACTATCTATCTACCACAAAGGTCTGAGACCAAGGAGTCCAGAAATCAGATTTGTCTCACTGTGACGCTAAGCAAGACTGCTGACTGCACAATGCCTCAGTTCCTCCTCACCCCTGTATGGAAAAGAATTAAAGAGGATTCAGAGGCAGAAAACAGTTAAAGTAAAAAGCCTAACTGCTTTGTCCTACTCCACAAAATCTGTTTTTCATCTCCCTTGCAAAGCCTGCTGCAGGCAACTCAGCACAGGTTGGATTTGATTGTTCCTGCTGTCAGCCATAAAACACATGATGCCATTTTTCCAGCTGAATAATGGAAGCAGAAGCATGATTGATAAAGAGATAAGCCAGGTTAATTGGCTTTATTACAACAAACATCAATTAATTAAATTAAACACCAGAGGGAAGGCATCTGCTCACTGTAGTTCAGCCTGGAGCTTCTCCTTTTCTCTCTCTGTCGATCATGAAAAGCTACAGGGCTCCCTAGAATACCTCCAGGAGGTGCAACCTAACAAGAAAATTATTTCAGAATAAGGTCTATATTCTTAGCCTTTTTGCAACTCAGTGAGCTAAAAGAGGCATTCAACACAGTTAGTCCTTCATGATTCCTCAGCGCTCTCAGCAGGAATCGAAAAATTAAAATCTCCTGGAAAGGAAACCGTGAGCAATCTGTCTCCTGCAGTTTGGCTTGCAGGGGTTTTGTTAATTTTCTTTTTAATTATGGTCTACAGCCATGGAAGACATTTATTGCTAAAGTTCATTCCATCCTCTACCAGCCAATGCAAAACAAGGTCGGTAATTTTTGATGAAACAGTATTTTTCATCACAACATGTCAGTCAAAACGGAAATTACCCTATTTTTTTGCATAACTTACTGATGAAAATCTTTCTCAGAACAAAGGGAAAGAGATATCCTTCCTTCCTTCTCTTTGTTAAAAATTATTATTTGTTTTTAAAGGTGTTGAATTTTCCCTGATTCATGTAAGATAAATAAATGAGAAAATGAAATGGATAGAATTTCATTACTGAATATTTTGTAGTAGCATGAAGACTCTCCCAGGTCACAAAAGACACACACACACACACACACATATGGCTGTATCCAACCCTGTAAATCATATATACAATTCAATCTGTTACAAATTTAAAATCATAGAAAATACAGGAGTCAATCAAGATGTCATCTACTTGAAAGTAGGATCAAAATATAAGTGCCATCCCAGACAGACAATGACCTACTCCGTTCCTAATCCAATGTTTACAGCCTTTCCTCTAAGATCATGACTCTTAAACCACTCTTACTCCTTTCTAGTTCTTCTCCAGACAGTCGAAATATCTCCTACGGCATTACAGATAAAAGTGAACATGGTGTAGCTCAGCCTAGAACTGAGCACATTGGTTATGTGAACGTTGTTGAAGACAGTGTCATAACCTGAAGATATACAGTATCTACTTCTTCTTTACCTAAAAAGCCTGTTATCTGTCACAGGATGTAGTTTTACATAATTTGTTCATGCAAAGATATGTCAGTTATTTGTCAGTTATTTGTCAACCCTTAAATGTTTGCCAAAATATAGATGTTGCAGTATTTCTCCAGACATTAAAACTTAAACATCCCAGTTGTCTTTCCTACCCTTTTGAAGGAAGACTCTATCTTTGCTCATGTCCAATCTTCCAGAACTTCAACCACTCTCCACAATATTTCATAGAATCACACAGGGTTGGAAAGGACCTCTGGAAATCATCTAGTCCAACCCCCAAAAAAGTCTTTTCTTGGAGACTGCTATACATACACTTCCCTTGCTCTCCAAAGCTTCTTCTAGTAATAAGGTGTCCTGAGAAATGGAGCTTTCTACATGGAAATTTGCCTCATGTAATAGAGTTTGATCCACCTCTCTGTGGAAATCATTGAGGTCTTTCCATTAGCTCCCATGCGTCCTGCTCAGGTCCTGTATGTGTCTTCTTTCCTTACATCATATACTGTAGAGAATTTGAAAATTATAGTAATTATAGCAGCAAATCTTAACACTTTAGCACACAAAAGCAAAGAAATTTACAATCTATGATCTCTGCAGTATTAACTCAGATGAATTACAAATATAACCCCTCTAGGTACAAATTATTAGCATAAATATTCAATCAAAATCTTTTTAACTGTTCTTTTGCCAGCTTTGATGTGATGTTTGCCATTATGTGAACATAATAATATTTCTATTCATTTAACTCCAAAGACTGTTCACATTGGTAGCAATACGTAATCTATGGCACTTCCCTGTATAGTCATGATTCTACATTCAAAAACGTATGTATTGAACACACACCACATATCAGCATAGCCTTTTTATGTTGCTTAACTCTAATTTTACTGTGCTTTTAAAGTGCTTTAGAGATGAAACCTGTGTTTGTACGTGAAATACTGGTTCATGCATAAGTTAGAGCCTGCCATTCTCTCTGTGTCATACAATTCCAGGTTGAGGGGACTTCAAGGATCATCTGAGCCAACCTTTCTTAGAAAAAAAGCATGGTCTACACAAGATGGCCCAGCACCCTGTCCAGGTGAATCTTAAAACTGTCCAGTGTTGGGGAATCCTCCTGGGGAAATTATTCCAATGGCTGACTGTTCTCATTGTGGAAAATTTTCCTCTTATATCCAGTCAGAATCTCCCCAGGAGTAAGTTGTACCCATTACCCCTCATCCTTTCCATGTGACTCCTCGTCCTTGTCATTGAACTCATGAGGTTTTATCTTTCATTATAGCTTGTCTGCAGAGTTCTCAAAACACCTCCAGCTCAGGTACAGGAGTTACACGTGGTATCTCTACTTTCTTGAAAGGAGACTAGGTTTGTGCTTCCAGCACTGATCCCATGACATTGCTTAAGGCCTTAGGAGTGAGATGGTGATGAACAACAGTTTTTTATACTTAGCTATCTGTCACCTAGTTACATTACTCATAGGAAAACTTGAATCTGTGAAAATGAGTCACACAAATACAGTCTTTAATCCAGACGTCAGCTATGCATAAGAGTGGGTTAGCAGCCAATCAAGTCAGTTTGATCTAAGGCAAGCTTTGGTCCAGGCATGGAGTGCAGCCTGCAACTAGAGAGAACAGAGAAAGAGAGGATCTATTTGTGGCATTTTCACCTGGTGTCAGTTCAGCACTTAATCTTATCAAAGCAGGGAAAATACAGCAGCCCCTTAGTTTACCATTGATTCAATAAGTTTTCATAAGTTTAAAGTGTTTTGAAATCCTGTCTGAAATTCACTTTATAGTTGATATAGTTGGGGAAAATATATGAAAGGAACTTTCCCACTCCCTAAGCTAGGCTGCCACTAGACCTAAGCAATATTTTTGACCCACAAATATATCAGAGGCTTTTCATCATGGCCATGTGTATTTGGAGTTTCACCTCTAACCAGACCCATCATGAGAGAAGCAGAAAACAGATGAGCATGCAAAATGAAAAGGAAGACAAAGCTGCTGTGGGTTTAATATATTTCTTTCTCGTTGTAGGCAGTTGCTGGCCTCACAGAGGGACAAATAAATATGACTGCACGTACATTATTAAATGTAATTGTATTGTTACTTATCGGTTTAATTAAATACCTAGGAAAAAATTGTAACAATTCAAGGCACGGTATAAGCAGCAATGACATTAGCCTTTAATAATCATCTTTTCCCTTTGCACTGTGGTAATGACCATATTAATTAGTAATGAAATGATTAAATATGAAGAGCCTGAACAATGCCATGAATTGCCGCACATGGGCACTTTTCAAGGACTAGCTGGGATCCTGTCAAACACACCTTGGAAGATGCATTCAGGGAGTTTTATTACTGATGGCTGCAGCCTGTGGGCGCTGCAGGGATTCTGAAGCCAGGAGGGGTAAACTAATGGACTGCTGTTTTGGTAAATTTAATGATCTAAAACAAACACAGCCAGATTGTGCTGCCATCCTTGAAAATACTATGACCTTGACAGCCCTGCTCCCAGCTAAACTATTCCTCTACTCTGTGGAGATCAAAATCTCTCCTAATCCTGACAAAGCACATATCTCAAAGTACAGCTGATCCTCCTGGCAGTCTCTAAAGGTGCAAGCACAAGTGCAGCTTCAGCATTGTGAGAGGTACCTCAGATTTAGGACATGCCAGGTGATGCTTTTCATGCATACCAGAGTGTAGGTTATGGTGTACTGGACAGGTAAGCAAAAGTGTAAGCTGTAGATGCTTTTCTCACTCTTCCCAACCAAACATAGAGAGTCTTTTTCTTCTCTTATTTTCCAAAAGCTACTAGTCAAGATCCACTTCACCACAATAGTTCTTTTCTGACGGACTGCAGTTACGTTCCATGCCTTAATTATTCCCAAGGTTATAAACACTGTCATGTAACAGAGATTGTTCTCAGAGTTTTAGTGCCAAAATAAACCAATATTGAAGTAATAACTGTGTGTGTGTGTGCGTGCTAGCACAGGGTTTCTGTCTGATTTACTAACATTTAGGATGTCTTACAGTCCCATGTTAGACCATTAGAGTACTCATATGTTGGCACAAGGGACAAGGGTTTGACACAGGATCATGGGAAAAAAATGATTCTTTCTAGAAATGGGCAGCTGGAGCCTGGGCTGGTTTCTGCATATGGTTTGAAATGTCACTAAATGCCTGCTGCAAGGGACATGAATTGCAGACAACCGATATGTTTCACAGAACAGCTGAGGTTGGAAAGAACCTTTGGAGGTCACCTTGTCTGTCCCCCCTGCTCAAGCAGAGTCACTACAGCAGCCTCTCCAGCACCTTGTCCAGATGACCAGTTATGCCTGGGTGACCTGAAATTACTCTCCTGTCATCAGTAGGATGACGCCAGATTTACATTAACATGACTTGAAACAAGCATTGGCATTAGGAAGAGGTTATGTAAAATCTTCCCCATTCTGATAATTTTCCCCCTCCTAGGAATCCCATGCTATTAAGTGTCACCCAGTGGAGCAGAAATGCTTGCACAGAGCAAGGAGAATTCAGAGATCCCAGTAGTGCTTCTGTGTATTGCACTCTCCCAAAGGACTACAACAAATCCCACTGCCTGATGCCCACTGTAAATCAAGAGTAAAAACTCTTTCCTCTCATTACAGACACAAATGACAAGCTTTTAGAATGATTAGCTGGAAATTGCCTTTTCCATCAGATACAAGCCGAGAGGAAGGAGGTGCGAGAGAAAGAAGATGCTGATATGGGCTTCTTTGTAATGCAAATGTAGGAACATGATTTTTATCTTCAGACAAGTGCAAGTGCTTCACAAAGATTTTATTTAAGGCCTGTGTTCTCATGCATTACAAAAGTGAAGCAAAGAAACATGCCAGCATTAATGAACTTCTAGGGGCTGTTTTATTATTTCTGAGGAAAAAAAAAGAGAGAGAAAAAGAGAGAAAGATAAAGAGCGCACAATTTAATGTCAGGCTTATTAACAAAGAGACAAATGCTATTCATGCAAGGAAGATGGTAGAATTGAGTCACATCTCTGTTTACTCTGGGGACCTCATATAAACACAAAAACAGTTCTATCTCTATCAACATCTAACTCACTCCACTGCATCCTTAAAGATCCTTTTTTTGCTGTTTTTCTCACATTTCCATATCATAAAGCTCTGATAGTTGTAGTGACAGGAAGATGCAAGGGAACGCATCTGCCTACAAGGCAGTCGCTCTGTTATGTGCTTGCCTGGTATTTAACAGTGATGTTGTAAATGCATAATGTCATGGCTTCCTTTCATTCACTTTCATTTCTGCTCAGAAACATGTGTAGACTGGGCTCTGCAGAATGGGAAGAGCTTCACAGGCAAGTCAGAAGAGATTAAAAGAAGCAAAAACCAAAACAAACCAAAACCCCCAAACAAAAAACCAAAACAAACTACAAAAACAAACCCAACCAAAAAAAAAAAAAAAAAAACAAAAAAAAACCCAACAAACCACCAAAAACAACCAACCAGAAAAAACATAACAATAGATAATTCCATTCTTATCATCGTTATTCTATCACACTCTCTGCTAGGTCTCCAGGAAAGCAACAACAAATGCCACATCCCAATGTCTCTTTTTCTGCACTCCTCTATCTCTTCCTCTATCTCTGCTGTTACAGGCACCCTGTTTCCTCCTACACAGGTGCTTACATCTAGGTGAGAAAGATGAGGGCTGACACAAATCTAAGGGTATCCCAAAGAGAAGGTGGAGTAATACCATTGCCGAGTTGCTCTACGAAGCCCAAGTTAGCTAAGTAACTGACACAGATTGCCTCAGCTGGTATAGTCTCCAGCTGCATAGCTCATCCAGCATTGGACTCAGAGAAAGAATCAATTGACTCCACAAGGTCCTTTTCTGTCTTATTTTCTACAAACCAGGGGTTGCATGAAATTCAAGCTGGAATTGACTGACTACTGACAGAGGGAATAGGAAAGCTTAAAATCTTGTATCAAGGTATTTTGAGCATCATGTAAGTCCGCAGCACCTTAGAAAGTAGCTGGTCCATGTATTATTCTAGACGTCACTTTCCAAAAGTACACAGGAAGGTAGAACATCTTCCCTCAATGCCCAACATTAGAGGCTGCTGGACAGGAAGCAGTGCACTTGTCCTCGTGGCTATTTGGCCATCTTTGAGAAGAAAAGGATGGGCACAGCTCATTTAAGATGTTGTTGCAGGAACCTGCGCTATAGTATATAAAACTGGGTTTCAAAAATGCTACATTATGAGAAGTACTACCAAGGGAACAACTTTAGCCTAAATTAAGGCACCCCTCTGAAAAGCTTTGATTTATACATACTGCTACTGAGTCTTTTTGACAAAAGCAGGGAAGGAAGGAGGGAGAAAGGCCACTTTATTGTAGAAAGAACTGTTGAAAAGATTTCTGCAGCCTGAGAACATACAGATTAGAGGTTTTCAAAGGTAGTCATACTGCTGCATACCTGTTGGGGAAAATATCTCATTTTACTAAAGACAGGGATGAACTCCTAGAAGCTATTAATTCAAGAGCTTTCTTGAACAAGCTTTTTCTTAATAGAGCCTCTATTTCTATTTAGACCCACCTACCACTCCCAAACATACACACCTTGAGAAATGGTTTCGAGTTCAGCTGAGCATTCCTATGGCCATCTTCAACATTTGCCCTCATATGCTCAAAAGCAGAATAACATTCTGGTTATTACACTGTATCTGGTCATAAAAATAGGTATTCCACTCAGAGGAGAAGAAAAAATCAGCATTGTTTCCCTTGCACCATGGAAACAGACAGGAATGCATTGCAACATTAAACTCTGCTTCTGTCTGAAAACATGTGACTTATGCAGCTCTTACGATATGCAATTCCCAAAAGACGGAGCACCCGCACAGCCCTGTTCTAGGTCTTCAGTAGCTGATAAAGCTCACAAAGAGATGAGATTTGCAGTGCTTACGCCCCTTACTCCTTTGACACCAAGTCTGCTCATCCTCCAAACTCCACACTTCCCCTCATCCCCCCACCCAGCTTTCAGCAGTGATGGGACTGAGAACCTTCCTGACAGTGCCAGTGCGTTTCACAGCTTGTTAATTGTAGGACTTCATCTTGCCTTCTGAACTTGCTGACTGCTGGCTATGCTAAGTGAAATAAGTCTTCCCCTGGCAGCCTACTCTAAGTAGTATGCTTTTGCTCTTTTCTACAACCTATTGTCCTGGCAGGAAAGCTGACTGTGTTGCAGAAGCAAGGGTAGGCATATTGTACCTATTGAACAGCTGCAAAATGACATATAAGAGGCAGAAATAAAAAGCAAGATTGCGTACTTAAAAAGCTGAATAATGCAAAGGAATCATTCCTTACCTTCCTACCTTTAAAAGGCACTAACTACAAATAAATAAAAGTGGGATTTAGAACTCTTGCTGAACTTATCTGCTGAATAATTCATTAAAGCCAATTTTGGGCCTGCTTGAAAACCTCCACTAATCATCAAGGCTTATTTGGTTATTGCCTGGTGGAACACAAGTACAAAACAAAACCAAACCGGCAAAAAACTCAAAGCAAACAAGGAAAACCCGCAAATTTAAAAATTTAAAGGTCTTCAGGAGAAATAAAATATCTGCAGGCACCACATGGCTTCCAAGTTTTTTTTTTCCCTTCCCTCGAGTTCCATCCTGCAGTCAGAAAGATACCACCTACATTGCAGAGAACAAGGGTATTAGCTATCCAGGCTCACTGCTATTCACTGAGAGTCACTTCTCACAGCAGGAAATCCCCTGCAGGAGTTAGGTAGTTCTGGGTTGGTACCAAGGAGTAGAGGGAAGAGACTGTAAAGGACTTACTGGGATATCTGACTGGAAATGAAGTCTGTTCTAGCCTATCCATTCTATAATTTGGCCAATTCATCTGATCCATTCACCAATTCTTGTCCATCTCACCACACATTCTCAAGATTGCCTCCTAAAGCTTCAAGCACAAAGTCAAAAGATTTTTGCACAAATAGAGGTCTTCTAATTTCCTTCTTTGCTTAGTCTAATATTTCCAAATGCATATTTTCAGCTTGCCTAACACCCGTTGTTTGTCCCTGGCTTCCTCAAGGCCACACCTGTGGCACATCGGGACTCAGACTTTGAGAAAGTGCATCAGCTTCTTCTACCAAGTCTGCCTATCTGAAATTACCTCTTGATATGAGAATACCAGCAACTTGTTTATGGGATGAATGAGTTGTAAAAGCATGGTGATTGGGTCAAAGCAATTGCTGTCTCCAGCTCCCCATCATGGAACACGCTGGCATCACTGTCACCAGAGAAGGTTTTTCTTTTGAGTCCCTCCTTCCTTCTTTGTCTCTTCTCCTTTGGTACCTCATTCTGACATCCATATATTACGTGTGGGGAGTCATTATATAAAAACGGGCAGGTTCACAGTGAATTCTGCAGTTACATTTTCTCAGGTGATTGAACACCTGGTGACACAGTGAAGCTAGAAGTGTTCAAATGGCTGCACTGGGGATTTGGGAAGAGATATTATATTCCATGTCTTGATCTCAAATGACCAACTATGACAATGTGCCAGAATAAGACGACAGTCACTTCAAATATTAATCTGGCAAATCTTTTGCAACCAAGACAGCTTGGACAAAGTTTATAGAAACAGAGAAAATATGTTCAGAAACAACTACATAAATGTGGGGTTAAAGGAAAGAACAGGCATTAGCTGATGACATTCTGTCCAAGTGCTCAGAGCAGGACTTCAGAACAATGCAGAAATATTCAGGACCCCTTCCAGTCATGTACTAGTCTTTGAGAACAGCTCTTCAGTACAGTGTATACCTTCTGCCCAAACAGATGCATAGGACTATCTGTAAAGCTTTAATGTCATGTTTGATTTCACTTAGGCATCAGGGTATCCTTAAAAATGTCTAACCTAAATCAGGGGCTTAAATACCATTTTTAAATCCCACTTCTGAGATTCTCATTATGTTACCATGGAAGAGAACAGTGTTAATGCTGCACATTGAAACTCTTAGAAAAAAAATGCAAATTATATGTATGTATTTATTCACTAAATCAAGTCCCTGCTCAGGATGGGGTGGGAGGAAAGAAGAGATATGTGAAAAGGAAATTTGTTAGTGATACTCACTTGTTCTTCATTTGCTCAAAGTGCTGGTACATTTCTTTCTCTTTAACCATACACTTTTACATGTCTTAAAGTCCCCCTAAAGAGGTTCAGATTTTCTTGTCTATGAAGATTTAATAAGCAATTAAGAGGTGAGGGTTTTTTATTCCAGTATTTCTCTTTACATCCACTGAAACTGTGAACCACGATTAAATTGGTTGAGAGGCAAATAGCAAAATTCTGCAATCCATAGAATTGAATCCATATCTTGGGTATTTGTTCACAGAAGTGGGAATTGCTTTACTGTCTGTGTCAAGAACAGATCAGCTACGTAACTCTCTAAAATGCTTACAAATGAGAATCAGATATATTCTGCAAGGAACACTTTCTTTTATGGTACTCTTCACTCCTCTGTTTTTGCACAAACTCAACACTAATAACTTGGGTTTCACAGCTAAAAACCATTGAAATCTTGTCATGCCCAGTTAGCATCTCCTGACAACTCCCTCCTGAAGATTACAGTACTCTAACTGAACAAAGCAGTGAAAACAGCTGGATCGGCAGCATGCAAAACTGAAGCTTATCTTTGCATCAGGGTATTTTTAGGAATGTGGCAAACTGGTACCATCTAACAACCTGGAAAGCAAGCACATTCAAATAGCTATATTTGTTTTTCCTAGAGCTTAAAAATCAATAGCTTCTCCCCATCAAAATCACCATTACTTTACATTCCCACCTCCATTGCTACACCTTACCTCACACAAGGGAGAAAGAATGCCACACCAAAATTTATGTGAAGGTCTACATATGCAGAGACAGTATTGCTGCTCCTGTCCTCTGCCTTCAATGTGCTTCATTTCTGGTGATGAAAGGACAGTGTCTCAAGGAATATAGGAATAATGAGGAAGAACTTTAGAGTTCGGTAAGATTTTGGCCATTCCTTTCAGCAGGACTGTCCATTAAAGTACTGCAAAGGCACCAATGGAGCACATGCACAAAACAGGGCCAACTGTGTTGTCAGCTCAGAGAATTTCAATCCGTTCCGTTTTGACCTAGTCTGTGTTTAAAACTGGATCTGGAGGCAAGAATAACTGAAAATGCTGTTTTGAAAACCTGCAGTGTTTTTGAAATCTCCCAGCGACAAATCCCATATCTCCTATTTTATCTGCTTCTCTGTGCACCACTGTAACAATACAGGCATAGTGACACACATAGGAACATAAAAACTTTCAGTCCAGAGCCAAATACTGGAGGTCCCTTCCACCTGACCTCCTCTTCTGGCAGATGCTTCAGAGCAATGGCAGAAGCTCCACAGTGTGTCTATAGTAGAACTAATGTTGAATGGCCAGGGAGAATCAATATTTTCACACCTTCTATTGCAATCAGAAGTAGTCAAACTCATTTCATTGACAAAATGGTTAGCAGAAGAAAAGGAGATCTCTAATGTTATTGATGCCAAGCTTATAATGCTACTAGAGCCAAGCCTTGTTACTTCAAGTTTCTGAACCCATAAAATTGCAGAAAGCTGTCTTACTCAAAGGGAGCAAGGCAGGCCCTTGAAGGGTCCTTTATTAAGGCAGCAAATTGGTCTTTAAGATAGGTACTATATCATCAGTGACGATGAAGGGCAAGATCCCATCAGCTGATTGCAGTTTTTCTAGACCATTATTTATTTACACAGATAATTAATTCCTCTGAAGTGCAAACATTTATCAACAATTCCATTACCTAAGTCTTCCTTCTTTGTTCTTTGTAGGACTAGGCACACTGACAGCTTCAGTAACCACCACCTAATTAAAGTAATTGTTGGACTGCATTTCTTATTCCGTTTCATGTATAATTATACTCCATGGGAAATCTTGTGGGATTTGAAACAGACTTTTAATCTATTCCACATGAATCAAAAACAACTCCCAAGAAAATAGTTTAATAGTCATGTTTAACAGTGTGCCACTTCATTTGCACCAGAGATTTCACAGTCTCGGTGCTACTCACAGACCTTTTAGTCACACAGGGACAACAAAAAGCTCTTTCAAAAGGGAAATGCTTTCTAAAATTTTTGTACATTAATTAAGTTGATTTTAAAGGGAAATCTTTGCTGAATTGTTTGGACAAACTCCTAGAGAAACTGACATCTGCTCAACCTGAAGTTTTATGGGCAGTTGTGCTTTTTTACTTTATTCCTTAGATTTACCATGACACATTCACAGTCTCATGAACTCTCCTTCCTTATTACCTGGCATTAAAGTACTACCAGCTTTGGTTCAGTGATAGCATGTATTTTCACTACAACTTTGCTTATAGCACCAGTTAGTGTCAAGATGATGTATTCTGGCACTGTTATCATTGCAGTTCTTCACTGTAAGTGGCTCCGCTAAAGAGGATATAGAAAGAAAAAAAGAGGAACTTTCCTCAGTCTGTCCCTTCTGTGGTAGTCTCAGTCTCAGAATGAGGGAACTTGGATCTGGACAGGACAGGTGCATTGGAAAAGGACATTCCTGAGGTTACCTGTGGTTACATTTAAATTCAACTGCTGGTGTGCACCATACCAGGGCACCAGTGTGTCAGCCAATGATCTAGTTGAGCACAACACAGTTCCCTTAAAACCCATCCTCAATTTTACTTTTGTGGAAACCACCACATAGAAGCAGATGGTGAGACTTGGGTCTCAGTTGAGTATGGAGCCAGGTGTTACCAGGATCAACAACTTATTGACGTAAGAGTGGGAAAGCATTCCTAGGTCCCTTACCTTAAACAGCACATGCGGAGAGGATACAACTTCTTACTAGTCTTTGTGAACTTTCAAATATTCTCTTGCTATTTGAACTGAAAATCACTCAAATTCTTGGCTTCCTAACTCCAGGGCATTTCAAAAAAAATCCCCAAATATGTTTTAGTTGCAGCAGTTTTTAAAATTGTACATGAGTTTATTATGGATGTCCAACTTTTTGCTTTATAGAGGTGAGCAAGGTGAGGCCATCTACTCCTACAGATGTGCCATGTACAATACACAACCACTTCAGACTAGGAACCATTCAGGGATCTTTGTTTCACCTCCCAAGGTACAGAAACAGTGCCTACAGTTATGCTTCAGAATAGCTGCCATTCAGATTGAAATATTGTAGTTTGATTACTTGCAGACTTTCTTATTGGCTACAATCACCAGATAAGTAGATCTACAATGTTATCCTTTCATGCTTACCACACTATCTTTCAGTGACTACAGTATATTAAATCAGGAGTTGTCATTAGTAATAGAGCTTGCCAAGGTATTTATCAGGTTAATTAACTCAACATTTTCCTTCTGCCTTATTGACTAGGCAGCCTGAAGCCACTGGACAAACAATTTTATGGACATGTTTATTATAGTTTCAGGGGATTATATAGTTATTGAACTTTACTATCATGTCAGCTAGCCAGTACTTATATAAGGGCAATTACCTTATGCAGGTAGATCTCATCTGGCACACTGGCTTCATATTGACTCATTACACAAGGAGGAATTTCATCCACTGAAAACATTCAGCGGTTTGTTGTATATTAGCTGACAGGACTTGCAGCTGGTCAAGAAACCACGCTATTTCTTTTCCTTGACTGGGCAGCCCAAGCAGGATCACGTAACGTGAAGATGGATCTGGGACACTGCAGTCAGAGCACACTGCAGACAGATTCTTCCCACCTGGGATACTCTTTGGCATTACCTACCACCTCACCAGAAGAAGCATCTAACCAACATGCAAAACCAGATGCTGTAGCACAGGTTGAATACAGGTTTTGTGAATATATCTCTATGTACCTCCTGTAAGGCCCTCTGTGATCACTTTGTGAACCTTTTCTAACCTTTTGCAACTAAAGTGACACTCAGTTTGGCAAAACTATTGGCAAAAAAAAATAAAAAATAAAAAATAAAAAATTCACCTTTTATCAGCATGATTACAGTGCCTTGGCAAAAAATGAAATACGTTTTTCACCGATATTCTTATATTACAAGCAAAACTTGGCAGACTTTTCTTCTGCATCTTTGAAAGCTAATAATGCACAGTCCAGCTGGTAAGCTAATGAATTGTCTGTGTATGAGGTTTTATTCTAATTGACCACTCAGAGTTACTGTAACTTATTAAAAGGTTGGACATTTTGAAAGCAAGAAAATTAATGTTATACGGGGAACAAAACACATTTTAAAATGACAGCAAGCCAAAGGCATTATTTGGTGAATTTCTTCAGAGGGTCAGACACAAAAATCTTTCAAAAACATACTGGTTTGGAAACACCCTGCTCATAAAGTAGTATGTTTCTATGAGGTTTTCTTACCTTTCATCATTATTTTTTTCTGTCACCATACAGCATAACTTTGGATTTAGGGTTGGTAAGGATGCTGTCTGGACCAGAGGCACCCTGGGGCTGGGAGAACTGCAAAGGATCCCCAGGCCAGCAAGGAGGGAGCCAGGCAGCTGGGCAGTACCCGAGGGGGCAGCCCCAGCCATGGGCATCAGACAACTCCCTGGCAGTGCCCCTGGGGTCCTGGCAATGTTTCCTAGAAGAGAACAGACCTTTGTTCAGTTTTCAGTTGCAGAGCTGAATATTGAATCTGTCTTCCATGACCAAACCCATTCTGTGCATGTTATGCAGCCTCACCTGCAACTCAGAGAAGCTATGCAGTATTTCCATATTAGGTCTCACCACAGCCTACTCCTCAGCATGTCATAACATTATACAGCACCCCTCAATACATCTTCCATTAACAGAGATGATTTATAAGTCAGTCACCAGGTTTTTAATGATCTGATTAAATATTTATTTGAGTAGCATGATTTTTAAAAATGCTGATTTCTCAAAGCGTACCTCGCTGTCCAGCTCAATACCTTACAAGGTACAATAGCTAAATATAGCATCAACTACATTTAGTAGTTGATTTTTTACATGAATAATCTTTTAAAACACTGTAAATCAGGAATACAAATATAACCTGACAAGGTTGAAACTTAACACATTGAAAATTTGGGGGAAAATTGAGAAGACAGAATGCAGTGGTGGTGCATTCTAATATATATATATATATATATAAATGTTGAATAGGGAATATAGCTATAGAGTATGATTGCAACTAAAGGCTATAGAACCAAATCCCCACTAAATTTTAATTACTAGCTATAAGCTGCATTTTCTTTTAAATCATATAAAAAAGAACCCACCACAGCTAAGGCTTCAGTATCTGTCCACTTTCATCCCTATAGAGATGCATACCTGATTCTGAAGGAAGAGCCCTGCTTCTTTCATTTGAAGCAGACTATTCTTCCATCTTTCTGTAAATTTTCAAACAACTGTCATACCTATCTGATCTCCTGTTATCACTTGTAGAAATGGGGTATGAATCCCAGCATTTCATTATTGCTCATATTAACAATTTCATGACAATAGAAAATGGTAAAGACAAGAGAGTCACTTAAATAATTATTGGATGTTCTGGGCTATAGCACATCTCATACACCCATAAGCTGATACAATCAAAATGAGTGTTAGATGAAATTGTACCTGCAATATCTTTAACGCTTATTAGCATTGTCAAATAGAGAAGATGGAGTCAAGCTGAGAGTCTGCATTGCTGGTCCTTTGTGTTCTTTATTTCATCCATTATTTCGTCCATTTTCCCAGATACTAAGGAAGAAGGAAGGACAATGTCAAAGGGTTGTTGCTTTTTGAGAATATACTAATGTGTTAGAGCAAACATGACACCTCCTAAAACACAATTGTGATGTTCAAGGAATGTGAATACATAATTTCTGAGGCATAGGGTGGACAAGTGTGGAGACTACAGATACAGCAAAGGAAAAGTCCACTCCTTGGTGCAGTGCTCCAGGATGTGATCTTGAGAATCCACATTTATCATTCTTACCCAAAAAAAGACACATTAATTGCCACTGTGATGGGACTTTCAGGCTCTTCCTCAATCAATATAGACATGAAGATAGGGTCAAACCTCATCCCATCCTCATCATCTTATCAGGAGTCTCCATTTACATAGAACAAAACATGATTTTTGAGCATATAGGTAATTGAGGCTTTTCACTAGGACAGAAGATTTCCCAAAGAATTGAAAAATCAAGACAGAGCAATAGGAACTAGCTCCTTACATGCTGAAATTTCAATCATACCTTTTAGAAAGAAATAAACATGGTTCTGGTTTAGAGTGAAAGACTGACAAAGACACTTTCACTTCTTTAGCTGAATACATTTTTCAGAATAAATTAGGAGATTCAAGTATTAAATTGGCTCAAGTATTGGACTGCCAGGTTCTGAAACCTTACCATCAGTTTGATTCTTGAGGGACTTATCTCTTGGATTTCACAACCACCAAATGAACTATTATCTATTTACAGGTCTCTGTGGGAATTAAAAAAAAAAAAACACAAACCACAAAAAAACCCCACAAAAAACCTACCAAAGCCAAGAACCAAAAAATCCCAACAAAGAAACAACACAAAAACCACATAAAAACCTGTCCTAACCTGGGACACACCTTTTGCCAAATATTTTCACTAACATCTTTCACTGAAAGGTTTTGTTCTTCATTTATAGAGCTTCTGCTGTACTTGAGTGCAGGGATGGGAGGGGCATTTTACATGCTTTAGTATTGGTGCTACTTCCTATGAGCTGAATTCCAGGAGGAAAAAGGCACTTAGAAACAGGGAAATGTAAATGGCATGCACGCTTTTCAATTCCTATGTCATGCTCCAAAGATGATGTTTAGAATTACAAATAACTCCAAAGTAATTTCCATAGTCACTTAACCATTTCACTTGTGGCAATAGCCTCCATCCAAGGTAAGTTTAGGTAGACAATATTGAAAATGCCTGTGTTGGAGGGAAGATAGTGAAGGCAGTGTTAACAACAGAAGTGTTTAAAACATTTTTCAAAGGTCTGGATCTTGCCAGCCTTTTGTTTTGTTTCTAATTTCTACATTAGGTTGTTGCCCATGATCAGATTGTTTTTGTATTTAACTGTTTTAATACCTGTGTCTAAAAGTTGGGCATCTAAGCTTGCAGATCATCCTAAAATACTTACAGTGAATGAATACAGATGTCCAACACCAAAAGAGGAGTCATGATCATACACCAAGCAACCTAGAGAGACTCGTTCAGGTTTGGATGTTCAAATTAGGTGAGATGCATACTACCTAGGTCACCTAAATACCAATAATGTCAATGTAAGGATATTCACATGTTCATAAAAATGCAAAGTACCAAGCTGCAAAGCAAATTCAGGGTCATCTCTCACTGCTGAAGCCAATAGCATTCTTTACATTGTTTATGAAAGCAGTTAAATCAGGACTATTTCCTCCACTGTAGGCAAGTTAGTGCTTATTTAAGCACCTAAATATAATGACTATGACAGGATATAATTAATATTACATTATTATATCTGAATAATTTTGAACAAAGAGACTACTGAAATGACAGGCTTCTGTTAGAGGGAATTTGATCATATCACCTTTCAGTCATGATCTGTGGCAAAAGAAGATATGCTGATCTGCAAACACTTTCTGCTTAAAAATAAATCCAAGAAAATCCCTACATCTCCTTCATGCTTGATTCCCTACGTACTCACTTAATATATATCTTTATCTTAAATTGCCAGGAAAGTCAAGGTTCATATGGCCAGACAACAGAAGACCAATATAAGCCCAAATCAGAATCAATAAATACACATGAAATCAAATAGTAGGTGGAGGTGGTGGCTGATGATCTATCCTTCTTGTACTGCACAGTAAGAGCTTTTGCTCTCTCCTTTCCAGTGCTTGATTTCGTGGTTGCCCATCACACTTTTAGTCCTGTTACAGATTAACCTTAGATAATCTTTTACTATAAAAATCAAAAGGGAAATAAATATTTGTAGACCACAGTAAGTAATGAGTCCTTTACTGTGAAGAGGACTGCTTGAAGACCAGTAGAAGATCTTAAAGGTCAGGAAAATGCCCTTCTGTTGAAAAAGATGTGAGCATTTAGTACATCAGATGTGTGAAGAGTGTTATTTACTTTACCAGAATTGCAGTCAAATGCTATATTGAAAATTGAAATAGTGTGATGCTCTTCTGCTGGGGGCAAATTCTAGTCCTTAGGGATGATTATACTGCATTTCAGGAAAGTGGTGTCAGATGACAAAAAGAAGTTGAAAACTATGCGATTTCTACAGGGGTCTTTAGAACTAACCCTGTTGAACACCCCTCTTGCAATAAGTGGGTTGAAGAAAGAGAAGAAAAATATGTGAGTGGATGAAAATTGTTTTCAGAATAACATTTTACCTTGTTGAAAAGGCTTATTTCCTTTACCAACATCAAAGAATAATTTACCTTAACAAAAATTCACTGTTATTAAAATAAATGTCAAATTCCCCAATGAAAAACAGGACTACAGAGAGCATGCATATGGAATAACACATGGGTTGACTTGTTGACCTTCTATCTTCCTGGTAGCCAGAAATCCTATTTGATAGTTCTTCTGATAAAAGCATCTATGCCACATGCCTAGAAATCGATATGACACAAGGTCATAAGGTCTGTGGCATTAAGTGACTCTCACTGAGAGGCTCCATATCGCAAAGAGGGAGAAAAATAAAATAAAATAATATTAAATTAAAAAATAAAATAAAATAAAATAAAACAAAAACCCCTAACCCAGGCATTACAGTTTCTCAGATGTAGGCATTGCATCACAAGTTCATGAGAACATATCATTCTGTGCTCCCTTTCTGATTTGACAATATAGTCAAGTAATTTTAACGCAATGACGCCAGGTTCCTAAAAGCTAAAAGAGCTATTATAGCATCTAACATCAGTGGAAGTGCTATTGTGAAATGTGTAGCAAAAGTTCTGTAGAAGCGTAGAAGCCATTTACTTTTTAAAGAGCAACATTCGTTCTTCTTCCCTGGAAAATAACATTATTCCATTTGGAGAACCTATAACAACCAGGAACAAAAAGCTACTATAAACAAAACTGAAAGTAATCTTTGTCATTGTTCATACTAAATGGAATGCAAAAATACATACATTTAAAAGAAAAACCAAACACAAACAACAACCAAACAAAAAACTAATCAGGCTAACAACAACTAACATTGTTCCAGTATTAACCCAGCATACTGTTCATTGTATAAACAAGATTATAATTAAAATTTATGTTGGGTGACTACCTTAAAGAAGGATTTTTAACCCAGTTTTTCATGGTAAGACTAAGTCATAACTTGGCCAAAATGTTAAGAAATGATTACTAATTAGATTCCTAAACTTTACTCTTACAGGTTTGATATAATCAGAAGCACATCTATTACTGCTGGCTTTAGGATTCCATAATAGCTCACAGTAATTTATGAGATACTAAATCACAAGTCCCCAGAGTGTGATCTAGGCATTATAGGGACAGGAGAATAACTAGTGCTAAAATATGTAAATATACTGTCCGTGAGGCTACCAATGGCCCAGTTTGTGACCAGTGAATAAAAATCAAATAAATGTAATAAGTCCTGCAAAGTCATGAAGCCTGAATGCCCTTTAACCATGCTGCTTACAGGCTTTATATTGGTAAGTATGGTAACTGTTTAATATACATGCTAAGCTACTGGCACTGGGATTTTGCTTTGATATGTTCTTAGTTATTGCACTTATAATCTGCCTTTCAAACCCCAGCATATTTTTTTCTGCAGAATTGGGAAACTGACTCTCAAAGAGCTGCTGGCAATTTTCATGCTCTCTCTATTATTCACATCTTCACTCTTTCAATGCACAACTTTATTGCCCTGAATATGACTGAGACCTACAGCTATTCCCAGGGAGTGCTGAAGACTCTATCCCATGCTTTGTCAAGATCTGTATAGACTCTTCAGAGAAAAAAGCTATGTGTTTCGTCTGCCTTCCCATCCTGACAAGATTGTTGTGCCTTTGCTTGGGCCTGCATACCTGTTAATTGTGTTCCCTGCACTGTACCCTAGCCCCTAGACCCAGACTCTCCTTCCTAGGCTAATCAGCCTGTGAAGGACTACCTGAAATAGTTTTCAACAGCATTTTCCCCCGCAGCCATGATTTTCTGCATGAGAACTGTGAGGGATCAAGAAAGAATTTCTAAAAAAGTTTGTATGTTTCACACAGTAGGGGTAGGAGACAGTATTGAAGTCCTTTAACCTTAGGATTGCAGAATTCAAAGTTTTGGCCAGTCTCCCTGTTGAGGGGAATAAAGGCAATGATAATATAGTGCCAACTCAAGTACTGTATTAGTGGAAGGTGCTGATATTAAGAATATGTTTGATGTTTTCTAGAAGAAATTGAGGGTGTTATTGGTAGGATTTAAAACAGAGTGTGCAAGTACATGAGGAAGTGCCAACAAAGTAATTTTTATCTGTCAGACTCTGTGGAGTGAACCTTTGATTATGTTCCCCAAGCCCTGGCCTTTAATTTTACTTTTGTCTTTAAATTCTCTGGCTCTAGCTGTAAAACTGCTACAAAGAAAGCTGGTCTTAGAGCTTTTCCAGCTGTGCTAACACCTGTAGAAAGAAGATATCTCAAGAGATACCTGCAGTTCAATACCCACATCAAAGGAATTAGAGAAACTTCTGAACTTTGGTTGCTTATTCACATCATATCCTTGGCCTTCCCCAAGATAGAACTGTGGAATCAAAAAAAAAAGACCAAAAGAAAACATTATTTTTCTATTATCTTTGCAGTATCTTTAAGCAGGCAGAAAAATCTGCTTCATTGGGTGGGAGCTGCAATTTTGTGTGCCAGGAATAAAAGCTAATCAGAATAAGATACATAACACAATAAACTCCCTTGCTACAGAAATGATCAGCCAACAGGCTTTTAAGCCCCATCTTTGTTCTTGAGGCTTTCTAAGGTCAAGCTCCATACTGCAAAATCTTTGGAACTGGACTCTCCTAGTTCCTCTGTTTTCCAAAACATTGGACACCTCACCAAAACCAAAATATATATAGAATTTAGCAAACTGCATTGAAAAACTGGTTGTTAAAATGGCTTACAAGTAAGTTTGTTTGCTCTGGGTTCTAATCCTTCCTGACACTCCTGGGATATTTCTCAATTTCTATGACAGCTGGGAGTTCTCCTCCTGCCTCACAGAATCACAGAATGGTAGGTGTTGGAAGGGACCTTTAGAGATCATCTAGTCCAACCTCCCTGTCAAAGCAGGTTCACCTAGAGCAGGATGGACAGGAACACATTCAGGTGGGTTTTGAATATCTTCAGAGAAGAAGACTCCAACACCTCTCTGGGCAGCCTCTTCCAGTGCTCTGGCACCCTCAAAGTAAAGAAGTTTTTCCACATGTTCAAATGGAATTTCCTGTGTTCCAGCTTGTGTCTGTTGCTCCTTGTCCTGTCACCAGGTTGCACTGAGAACAGCCTGACCCCATCCTCTTGACAACCGCCCTTTAGATATTTATAAGCATTGATGCAGTCCCCTCTCAGTCTTCTCTTCTCCAGACTAAACAGCCCCAGGTCTCTCAGCTTTTCCTCATAAGATAGGTTCTCCGTTCTCTTGATCATCTCTGTAGCCCCCACTGGACTCTTTCCAGTAGTTCCCTGACTTTCTTGAACTGGTGTGCCCAGAACTGGACAACAGTAGTCCAGATGCAGCCTCACCAGGGCAGAGTAGAGGAGGAGGATGACCTCCCTCACCCTGCTGGCCATACTCTTTTTGATGCACCTCAAGAGACCATTGGCCTTCTTGGTCACAAGGGCACATTGCTGGCTCATGATCAACTTGTCTACCAAGACTCCAAGGTCTCTCTCTGCAGAGCTGCTTTCCAGCAGGTCAGCCTCTAACCTGTACTGGTGTATGGGATTATTCCTCCCTAGGTGCAGGACCCTACACTTGCACTTGTTGAATTTCATTAGGTTCCTTTCTGCTCAACTCTCTAGGCTGTCTAGGTCTCGCTGAATGGCAGCACAGCCTTCTGGCATGTCAGCTATTCCTCCCAGTTTTGTCCCATCAGCAAACTTGCTGAGGGTAGACTCTGTACCCTCATCCAGGTCATTGATGAATATATTGAACAATACCAGATCCCTGGGGAACACCACTAGTTACAGGCCTCCAACTGGAGTCTGCATCACTGATCACAACCCTCTGAGCTCTTCCACTCAGCCAATTCTCAGTCCACCTCACTGACCTCTCTTCTAACCCACACTTCCTAAGCTTACCTATGAGGATATTATGGGAGACAGTGTCAAAAGCCTAGCTGAAATCAAGGTAGACAACATCCACTGCTCTCACCTCATACGCCTAGGCAGTCATCTTATCACAAAAGGCTATCAGATTGGTCAAGCATGATTTCCCCGATGAATCCATGCTGACTACTCCTGACGACCTTTTTTCTTCTGCATGATTAGAGATGACATCCAGTATGAACTGTTCCATTTTCTTTCCAGGTATGGAGGCAAGGCTGACCGGCCTGCAGTTTCCTGGATCCTCCTTCTTGCCCTCTTTGAAGACTGGCATGACATTAGTTTTCCTCCAGTCCTCAGGTAGGAGAGAGAAGCTTCACAATAACATCTGCCAGTTCCCTTAGCACTCGCGGGTACATCCCACCAGGGCCCATTGATTTGTGGGTGTCAAGTTTGCTTAAATGATCTCTAATACAATCCTCCATGACTGAGGAATAGTCTTCCCTACTCAAGGCACTCTCTCCTACCTTTCTCCAGGGTCTGGGTTTCTTGAAGCCCAGCCTTAGCAGTAAAGATTGAAGCAAAGGTGACATTCAGTAGCTCCTCCTTCTCTGCATCCTCTGTCACCAGGGCACCCACCTCATTCAGCAGCAGGCCCACATTTTCCCTAGTCTTCCTTTTATTGTTGATGTACTTGAAGAAGCCTTTCTTATTTTTCTTGACAGCCCTTGCCAGTTTTAATTCCAAGCAGGCCTTAGGCTTCCTCATTGCATCCCATACCTGCTGGCAAAGATTCCCTTGCCCCTTCTAGACAGGTGGATCCTATCCTTCTCTAATAGGCCATAATAATCAAAGAATGTCCTTTTATTGTAAAAACCAAAACCCTCACGGTTGCAGCAGCCACATAGCCAGGAGTTGATATGCATTATCCACCCATTTCTAGTTGCCTCCATTTTAATAGAAATTTTCCTCCAGTCTTCTATGTCTGTAACTTTTAGGTAAACTACAAGTATCAGAACTGTCATCATAAAATTTCAGGAATTGGGAGCACTGTAGTGTTGAACAGATAATAAACAATTATACTGCAAATTACTCCATCACAGACTTACAGTCTACAGTATCTAGTGGAGCGTTAGTTTATTAGCAGTCACAAACTCTATATCTAAGCACGTCTTTTACTCAGAAACCAAGGCAATGCTTTTGGAACTGTGATGGATAGCTCAGCTATGCCTCTGCCAGGGTTTCTTTAGATGAGTCAGAAGGGATGGTTGGAGAAGGCATCACTCACACTGTCAGAAGGCACCAAGGGCTCCGTAAGGGAGGTTGCTCTTCTCCGCTGTCATTACACACTGGATCCATTATGTAGCAGTGGGCCCTGAGGGTGAATCACCTGATCCCCTACTCAAGCTGTTTTTAATCTAGGTGTCATTTGCTGCAACGTACACACAGCACGTCAATAGCAGCAAAGCATCAAAAGCTTCCCAGGTACACATATTTACTTGCTGTGAGAAAGGTTTCTTGGATGAATATCAAGAACTTCTCAATTTGCATTAAGTATGTGGTATATGATATTTTTTCACCATCACTCTGGAGCCCCACTTCCAACAATGATCTCTTCAGATCTCATTTTGAAGGGTTGCAAGACCGCTGAAAGAATAGACGGTACTGTAAGAAACAGGGAGGAGTAATCTGAATTAGCAGTCTGCCATGAGATCTGGTGCCAAACTAAAACTGCAGCATGAGAAAACAGAGCTGTTAGCATGACATTTTGGAGTGAGACTTACAATTAAGTAATTGCTGTTCCAGAATTTCAATCGTGTCTCGTTAAAAAGGACCTGAGCTGATTTTTACAGGAAGATGAAGTTGAAGGTCTTTACCTTGGTGAGTTGTATATTACAGCATATGGACCCAGATGGAAGAGCTGATGTTTCTTGATCAGCTTTATGCCATTTGCTCTTGGTAAATCCTGTTCAACCCCATCCCCTTGTGAATAAACTATACATACCCTAAACAAGCACAGATTATGTTTGCTAACCACTATCAAAAGAGTATATGGAAGAGCGGACCAAGACAACAAGGCTTCTCAAGAGAAGCAAATGCTGTATTAGTGTATGATTACGTCTTAAGAATCAAATTCTTTGGGCAAGGCAAAATATCTTCATTGCCGACCAGAGAGCTGTATACTGTTGTTCTGTCTAAAACCACTGCAAGCAAGCAAACAACAACAACAAAAAAACACCAAAACAAACAAACAAAAAAAGCCTCAAACAATTCCAGGAATCTGCTCATATCTCTGGTAGAAAGTTATCCCAGTTCCTCCTGTGTCTGAGCTCTCCTCTCTGTAATGGATATGGCTTCCTATGTGTTAGGGTTAGTTAGCCCAAGGGTTTCCAGAGAGATTACTTTCTGAATGCAGACCCTATTACTTTCATAGTTAACTTTGATTTGTTTTTACTTTTCAAGGTAGATCTGCTGCCAAGTCAGTCCTTTCACTGCACAGCTCAAAGACTGTTATAATAAAAAAATGAAAAAAGTGACACAGCACATGGAATTACTCATTTAGGAATGGGTTATAAAAAGCAGACCATAAGAGAAGTCAGTTTTCTGATGAAGAATGTGGAAACATTACAATGAATAGAAAATGGGCAAAATTGCTTATTTAACATTTTAAATTTTCAAAAGAAGATTTTGACATACAGAGAAAAACATTTAATAAAAGCCACTGATATCTGTCTCTCCTTAAGAAAAAAAATGTCTGTATGCTTAATGCCAGTTATAACTGAACATGATTAAATTAATCCTTTTATGTTAGCAAGAGAAGGGCAAGAGATAATTAGTTTACCATCCTCAGATACTCTGAATGACTTCAGCTTCTGACAAAATGTCAGAATTCATCAGAAGCATAATTTTTAGAGAAATATATTTCAAAATCTTCAGACCCTGTATACGTTATTAAAATGACTGTTTGCTAAGGAAAAACAGAGTAAGAATTAACTTCAGCACGAAGATGAATTTTGTTGACACAGAAATGAGTTTAGGAGTGAAGTGAAATAAACATACACAATATAGTGATTAGGACACAGAGATGCAATATGAATTCACTCTATTTACTGTGTATTGTAAACATGTTATGAACATGAAGATAAGTAAATAACAAGCACAGGAGAGAGTCCCCTGGGCCTACAGTCACCCATGTTGAGAGGGTTTGGAATTGAAAAAACAAGCTAATTCTGTGTGGTCATACCTTGCATTCAGAGAAAGAAATTGGAAGAGGATAAGGAGCAAGATCAAGCCGGCTTAGAAATATAAAGCTGTGTAACATTCATTTAACAATATTCCCTTATTTATATTTATATTTAACAAATTTCCCTTATTACTCTTGATTATTTTAAGTATACATATACATATATCCAGAAAAAATATTAATGGCCAATATATAGGCATAGGGAAGAAATTAACAATTTTCAGTATCTAAAATAGCTAAGATGTGTGAAATTGGTTCATAAAGATTTACAGTGCTAGCTATCTATCTTAAATTAATGGTAAAGAAGATCTAATAGATTAAAAAAAATGGAGAAAGAGTGAGTCTGAAAGTAATGGAGTGTCCTTTATCACTTCAATTTTGCTTAGCAAAACAGAGGATCAGACCAGTGGGCCAATTTCACAAGTCAATTCTGAAACACAAAAATGAGATTTCTTGAAATGTCCATTTTTTGTCTTATAGCCCTCTCACTCATTTACATAAAACAACACCGCATACACAGGGGCTGTCAAGGAAGACCTGCTCCCCAGCATATAACAACACACACTTTTGCTATGATTCTAGCTGGAAAATGTGCTAGGTTGGAAAGTATCAATTGCAAGAGGAGTGTGGGCATCCCATAGTTATCAGTAATCATCCAGGTTTGACATCAGAGCCATTTAAAGTAATCATCTCTGTTTTCTTCACTAGCAGTAATAAGATCACCTTGATAGTGAGGACACCACAGGTTCAATTCCTCTTCTGGTGAGAAGGGTAATAAAATGGGGCCCTCTAGACCTTAGACTCAGATAATCACAGCTCATGAAATTAACATCTTTTTTAATGCTGATCAAGTCACGTAATCTATCTGTACTTCTGTGACAGGAAAAGAATAATAATAATGAATTATATGCCATACATGTTGTAAAAGCCTAATCCAGTAACATTGTCATATATCTGTCTTGGCACTGTCCTGCCTTTAGGTCAGAACAAGACCAGGGCACACAGTTGCCATAACAAAAATGCAGATGTTCAGGCTGGAGAAGAATTGTATCATGCTCCAGACAGTCTCTCAAAAGAGACACCTAAGAGAACTGAAAAATACCAGGAAGCACTTTTTTTCTCACAGATCAGGCTCAGGTTCATTTCCCGGGCACAAACTAACATGAATGAAACAGCGATGTCTGGGAGAGCATAGCCTTGGGATGTACCAGGAAGTGAACCAAATGCACAAGTGAAGGCATCTGGTCTCTGGCACAAGCTGGGCTTTCCAGTGAAATATATTATTCCTGATGCTCCTTTCTGGAGAACAATAATTGTGTGCTTGTAGTTCTCCTTTACCTGGCAACCAGAGGCCAGAGATCAAAAGCTTAATACACGCAGCAATCTAAGTAGATAAGCCATACAGTGGGTGGAAGAAAGGACAGATTTTCAGTCAGCTCTGAGTAATGATAGATGATGAAAGCACCATTTTCAAAAGCTAGGAAAATTAGAGCAGAAAATGGGGAAAAGAATTATTTTTCTCCCTACAGGCTCAAGACTCTTTTGTCAGACTTCCCACCTATGCAACACTTCTAAGGAATTTTACATCCAAAGACCTCTGTCTTATTAAGAAAGAAGATTGCAGTACCATGACATATGGACTTGAAACACTAGATTACCTCCAAAAATAATTGAAAACGTACAGGGCTTGTAAATATTATGGATATAAACAGTCTTTCAATTTTAATCCCAAAGTTTATAATTAAAAATTGTAGAGTTTAGTCAAATTCCTTTGGGTTTTTCCTGAAATTGATATTTCTGATTATGTACCAAAGGGTCAAGATTTTCTATAGAAACATATTTGATGAAACTTTTCTTCTCCCACTCTTACTGCCTTTTTTCCCTCTAAGGAAAAAGTAAAAAACCAAATACACAAGAAAACTTTTGCTCAGCTTCACTCTCAGACAAAAAATTAAAACCAGGAGATGTTACAAAACTTGCCTAAAACACCTCTAGGAGCTTAGATTAAATCACAGAATCACAGAATCACCTAGGTTGGAAGGGACCTTTTAAGATCATCTAGTCCAACCAATAAAAAAAAAAAAAAAAACCCAAAACAACAAACAAAAAAACAACCAACCAACCAAACAAACAAAAAAACAACAAAAAAACACCACCCACACCACACAAAACACCACCCAACATGAATGCATATCCCCAAGCACCATGTCAACTCGTCTCTTGAATACATCCAGGGATGGTGCCTCAACCACCTCCCTGGGCAGCCCCTTCCAATGCCTCATAACCCTTTCAGTAAAGAAATATTTCCTAATATCTAACCTGAACCTCCCCTGGCATAACTTGAAGCCATTGCCCCTTGTCCTATCATCTGTAACTTGGGAGAAGAGACCGACCCCCGCCTCTCTACAGCCTCCTTTCAGGTAGTTGTAGAGAGCAATGAGGTCTCCCCTCAGTCTCCTCTTCCCCAGACTGAACAACCCCACAAATCACAAGCTTATATTCAAAAGGTGGAAAACACAAAATAAAAAGTCATCCTTTTAACTAATTACTACCAGTCCAAGGCAAGGCACAACAAGCAGAGCAGCACTCAGAGAATGCATTGTCTGTTTAGAAAAAGCAAAGGCCCAGGAGAGGAAATGTTTAATTAGGATGGATAATCTGTCTGCAAAGAAGCCTGCATGTTTGTTTGACTTCTGGATTACAAGCACGGGCAATGCTGACTTTCTCATTGCTTCATTGCTATGATTTCACTGCACTGAGAGGTATTTAAGATATCTCTTGAGTCAGCAGGAACACTAGGACCCTTTATAAGAAATAAGCATGGGAACCTTAAACTAGTTGACTTGTTGCCACTAAACTAATAAATAATTGTATGCTAAGGCCTTCAACTCCTTCTCACCAAGTGTTACTCTCAATACTGGACTTTGGGGACAATTCAGAAGAACGTGCTGTGACTAATGCTCAGAATTTCTTTTTCTTAATGCTTAATATTGGTTCTATCTTTACAATGGCTCAATCTGGTTATCAGTGAAAAAATAATTTACTGTTCTAGCTATCTAATTCCAGTTATCATAACTTTATATCATAAAGTGAGATTCTCATTCATATATTCTTTATAAAAAGCAGTGTCTTAAGACTCTCAGCAATTCTCTGAAGTCTTATTCACAACATTAGCATAGGGGAAATTATTTCCTTATATTTAAAGGGCACATTTGCTGCCAGCCTATAAAAAGAAGCCTAATCTCCTGAATACTAATCCTTTGATTTAATAACAGGTTGTTGCTTTTACTTTATTTTCTTCCTCGTGCCTTCCTCACTTTTTTTTTTTTCCTTTGTCTTTAATAACTGGACTCCATCACCAATTTTGAATTTGCATTGGAGCACTAACAGAGACCCAAGATATCAAGTCTGGACTAAAATGTTCCTCTTTCTTACCTGTTTAATTTCACAACAATTCCCCTTTTCTCCTAGCCAGGTGTGTTTTTCATCTGTATCATTGGTAAATATAACTAGTTTACACAAATTCAATGCAACATCTTTAAAAGAATTTTCCTTATTGAGGAAACTGACCATTCTGAAAACATTAAAATTTACACAGAATTATTATCAATCCTAAATTGAGTATACAACCAAGACTCTCACCTTGCTGTTTTGTCATTGTCAGGGCTTGAGACCTGTTAGACACAGAAGTCACAGTTATTACTATAACAAGAAAAGCCATATATCTGTTAGAGGATCACAGCATTTTAAAGGCTGTTCCCCTTTGGCTCATCACTAACTTCAGCTCTCTTAAGCATAAGAACTACTGATTCTCAGTAAATTTGATGAGAAGGGAAAACACACATTTCTAATCAGCCTATAGTATCCTGGCTTATTGCAAAGTAACATCTGAAGGAATCCTGAGGATGACCAAGATGAATAACAAGTCCACAGGACTTTAAATAGTTACTGCTATATGATATCTGAGGAGCAAGAATTCAAGATTTGCACATTGTCTTGGATCTCCCATCTCTCACTCTCTTTTTGACCTCTCCTAGTTAATGGAGTGGAAAATGGGTCTACATTTTCCCCAGGTTTTAATATTTCCTCAATAAAACCTAATTAAATAACTTTTATTTAAGCTGTCCTATCAATTATGATTTCTATTGTTCTTATTTCTGCTTTCTCAGATTCCAGTCTGATACAAAATGGATACAAGAAGAGCACCTACAGAAAGCTTTGAACACTGTTGGTATTTATTTACACACTTAATGGACCAGACTTCTTAAATACAAGTCAGCTGAAGCAACAGTGTTCACCTCACATCCCATCATTATCAATCATTTGGTCAAGGTAATCTATAATTAAAGTTGAACATATTCAGAGGATGCCATTGGAAGCATGAGAAGCCTCAGGAATTAGAATGGAAAGCAAAAAAAATAGTCCAACAAACCCCAACATTTTTCACTGGTTGGGATTTCACAAAATATAAAAGCGGAAATGGATTCCTCCCCTCCTCCTCCTGAATGAACTTCTCATGCTTCCCTTCTAGTGCCTTAATTCCTCATTTCTTCCACCATCCAATTCTTTGTCCATCTCTATATCTTCCCTGTGACTCACTTGTAGAAAAAGGAGATTGACCCCACCCAAGCTTCAAAGATTGAAGGCAAACCAAGATTCTCTACATCTTGCAGGCCAGTTGGAAAGATTCCCAGTTAATCCTACTTAAAACTCTTGCTTTATTACCCTATGTTCAATTATTCTTATCTTCATAATAAAATGAGTATCACGGACTACTTGAAAATGATGATTTTTTTTATCTTTCATAAAAAGGGAGCCACATGTCACTTACAGTAAATAATAAGGCAGAATTCAATTCAAAATGCTCCATTAATTTCATTTCTGCTAATTTGGATCAATTTCAATCCAGTTCATTCTTTATTTTTAAAAAAATGAAAAAATTATGGCACTTAACACACACCACATTGCAGTAGCCGGTAAATGGGAGGAGGGCTGCAAAGGTGAGTGGCAATGTGGATGCTGTGCAGCCTGTTACAAAAGATGACTCAAGAATTTTACGTAAATCCTGCGGAGAACTTTACGCAAAACTCAAGTAAAAAGGAAAGAAGAAAAAAAAAACAACTGTTATATACGAGCACACACAAGAACCGGTCTATCAGCCTTCCTCTGAGAAAAACTTGTGCATTACTAAATTTCACAAAAAAATCTGTCACATTCTTGTAAAAGTCAATATTTTTAAATTTTTGTCCAGCTCCTTAGCCTATATCTTCTTCCAACTCCTTTGTCACTAGTTGAAGGGAGACTACAACCAGAGACCTCTCCCAGCTGCCGATTTTCAGTAAAAGCAGCCCTTTGCAACACAACTCCGATGTTTACTTGTTACAATTATGCCTCTACTATTCATTTATCTGGGGTCACTGCAAAATCCTGAACAATCTGCTACCAGAGGAAAAAAGGAAGAATAGAAGTACCTTTATCCCTTGTTTCTTTCAAACTCTTGCAACTGTGGGCAGTCAGAAATTCAACTAGGAATAGTACTTCCTTAGATCAGCCAGCATGTAATCTCAGTATCATTCCAAAAAAACAGTCAAATACTGAGACTAAGACATAACTCTCCAGTGCCTAAAAGATAGGATTAACACTCTGCACCAAATGTCTTTCTAGCGCTAGTGCAATGCAGAACCAGCTGACACAGAAAATCACTGGGAACAAACTTGTGTACAGTAATGCAGAAGTCCTATTGCTCATCTTAGTGACAAAGCAAGTTCCAGGATCCCTCCATCTCACACTAGGTTGTTCCTGGCCTCGTCAAAAGAGATTCAGAAGCCTGTGTCTTCAGGACAGCAATTATTCATTATGATTCCATCACAGTAATTTTTCTTATCCGTGCTTTAGAGTTGCTCCTCAGCCTAAACATTTCACCCTCAATCTCTGAGAGCTGTAGGACTACATCTCTGTTTTCTTCCAACTGTTTTACTTCAGGTGCTCAAGGGCCATCCAGGTGTCCTTCAGCTTTTATATATTACAGATATCTATGCAATATATCTGGATATCTATTCAATATCCAACCAACAAACTTCTTCCACAGTAAGTTTTTCCATATCAATAAATAATTTCTTTTGAAAATTAGCATTTTTCTTAAAACACTAAACATTCATACTTTGCCTCATAGACCAGTATCAGGAATTTTCTGATACATGTGAAAAATAATAGACATCTAGTCCTCACTGTTGACCAACATCATGTTGTGTACCCCCTCCCCCAAACCTTGAAAACATGAACTGTACGATTAAAAATATAGACAGTGAATAAAACTAACCAAATTGTTCTACTATAATAAAATGTTTGGTTCCCCAGAGATACCATGTCAGGTAACACTTTCAGGTTAGAGGGGCCCCAGCGCCATCTGGTAGCAGCACTGGAACAGATTCATGTGAGGCATCTCTGCTTATTGTTTATGATCCCAGTGATCCCATAGCAGCAGTGGATCCTGGAGCCCAGATGAACATCTGCAAGTGTGTGCCTTTCCCTAAGGGAGGCCAAACCTTTTCCCAGCCGTTAGCTCCAGCCCACCTGGAGAGAGAGAGATAGACTGGCTGACAGCTCTTCTCACTGCCAGTGCGGACTGTACCTGCCTCAACAAATCCCAGTGCTACAGAAGGCACTGTCTTCTGTCGTGACATGCTTTGGTACCAGCAGCACTTTTGTCGTGACTCCTCCTAAACCCACACCACTGCAAGGCACAAGCATCTGCTGCAATTTTTTCTAACTTTGCTCTGCTTTTTGATGCCACAAGTGTTTGTCTTGTACAAGAATCAATCACATGACAGATTGCAATTTATCATTAGCAGCTCTAAGCTTTCAAGTCTGAAGTTTCTGGTCCTTCAATCTACAACCTCAGGCTGACTTGCTGACAAGAAGTAATGAGGGAGCATGTGAGTTCTTGTCCATTTTAGCTACAATAAATCCTCAACAATTCTGATTTCTAGGCACTGCATACGGCAGCATGACAACTTCTCTTCACAAAGGCATGTCTTCTTGGACTGGAAGCTGTGTCCTTAATAAGACATGTTGAGATGGATGTCATTTTTGTCATAAGGGGAAAAGATTCTTTGTCCAGATAAAGATAACTGCATCATCTTTGAGGAAGGCTGTGTCTGGGAAGCTGAATCAAACTGAACTCTAGTGCTCTTAATGACATCTGGGAGTTCCTGTTTTCAGCACCAATGTGGCTGTCATCATTATCTTTGGCTTTTTAAGCCCTTGGGCCCTCATGTTAAACTGCTTCTCCTGTGACCAGGGCTGGAAGGCAATTAGACCAGCAGTCAGTGGGGAACGAAGCCCAAAGCTCTCTATTGAAAGATTCAGTCCTTTGAGATCCTTGACACAAAGCGGCAGTGGAGAAATTAACAAGCAGAAAAGCATAGTTCGCTGATGCTTTTCCCCTGTATTACTAAGAAGTAACCAATAACATACAGAGATATCAGCTGTCTTTTGGGGTTGTTATTTTTTGGTTGGTTTTTGCAGGCTTCAACAGATTTACAAAGCAGGGGTTAGATTCTAACCCTGCAGGGAAGCACCTGGCTCCAGGTGCAATGTGAGAAAGCCAGCAATGTTCTTCTTGCACATCTGTGTGGAGACTAACCAGAATCCCAGACTCTTGTCTCTCCTCACCCACGTAACAGGTACACAAAAGATGAAGGATGAGTTGAGGCTGTTTATTTTGCTCACAGGAGTCCCTTGCCTTCCCTCACATACACTTAACTCACACTAGCCCCCAAAGCCCTTAAACCCCTAAAAATGCTCAAGTGCTGAAAAATGAAAGCCTGTCAGCAGTTCTGATTTCACTAGAGGAATAGTGCCAGTTTCCCTATGGAAGAAGGGCATCTAAGGTACTTAAGGCAGGATCTAGCAGTGTGTGAAACCACATGGATTTTGCCACAAAAATGTCATCAGTTCTGGGTGGTCCAAAGCAACGCTACATGTCCATTTAGGGTAAATACAAACATGGACTTCACAATTGAAACAGCTGGGGAAAATTTTGTGGGTATAATGAAAATGGTCTGCCATATTCATGTTTCTGACAGGACACCAGAACTTATGCTACAGTCGTGTCTTTTTACATCCATAATAGCAAGTAATTAATACCGATACATCTTTTCAGAAATGTGGAACTATAATTTTTTGTTCATGATTCTATAATGCCATATTTTAGCTCTGGTAAGATATAAACTGAGAATGCCTCCTTTTTAGTCCTCTATCAAGACAATTAAACAGCTGAGAGTAAGCCGGCTGCATTTGCCATTTCTGATGCATTTGTTTTATGAGCTTATCACAATGTTGTTCTTAGTATGGAAAATCTCTGTAGGATGTACCAGGGCTGAAGCCATCAAAGTTTTATAGAAATTAAAACCAGTCCTGTATTTTTATGGAATCAACAGAGAACTGTATATTCCCTGCCACAGAATTACATAGCAATGAGGTGTTGATATTTCTGTTGGGTTGTTAAGAGGAATATCAACAAGTTCTCATTCCCCACCACTATCTCTAGGTACTGCTCTGGGTAGAAACAGGGGATAAGACAGATGGCAAAGGAGATATCTGAACACAGGGACAGGGTTATTTGAGATAACACTCTGAATAAATATATGGGTAAAGTTATATCCTATAAGGTCTTTACGCAGGCTTCCCCCTGAAGCTTTTTATTGCCCCCAGTGAATATCTCCTTACAGATGATCCTATGATCCAGGTCTATGAATGAAGTGAAAAATTCCATTTCACATGTTCCTTTGATTTTGCATAACCATTGATAAGAGAGTACTGTTGGGTTAACTCTCACCTGAGGCAGCCTGCAGTTATCTTTCAAAATCTTTGCAAAACAAAGCATTTTTTTTTTTTTTTTTTTTTTTACTTAAAGAATCCAAAGCCACAGGGAAAAATTATTAAACAAACATCAGTACATAACTTTTCATACATGGCCTAGGGTTTCCTACATATTAAATACCCTCCATACCCTCCAGTGTGGACAATTTTTTTTATACACATAACTTCTTTGGTCTTTGGTTTGTACTAATTGTGCCTAGGTTTCTGCTAAGAAAAGGTGTTTCCCTTCTCTCCCACTCTTCTTGTTGATTACAGAAGGTTTTAGGCCCCATTTAGGGAGAACAGCTAACTTCTAAGCACATCCCAACTTCATCATTGAGGTAAGACTTGTTTACTGGAAAAAAAAATATCCCTACAGCCACATCCATTTCAATTCATCAGACAGGCATTCAGAGCTAGTGTAACAAGGAGGGAGTATTAGGGATGTTAATAGCATTGTACTATGTGACTTCTGGAATCCTGTCTCAAGCAAAATCCCCAAACTCAGACTCTGCTTTACACCAAGAAGAACTTCAAGGACGCACCGGGACTCAGGATGCCCCATATGACAGGCTTCTGCAACCCCTCTGCAGGACTACTCATTAAAATCTCTATTGTAAAATAGATTGAAGAGGTATATGAACCCATATCTCACAAACTGCAGTTAAGTGCTCCAATAATTGGGCTTTTGTATGAGAGACAGGAAGGCATTTCTTCCTGCTGATTGTTCCTTCACCAGGCTCAAAGCACATCCATAAGGTCTCTCCCAGAAGCTAAGGTGGGCAAGCAGATACCCAAGCACTTATTGAAATCATAAACATAGGTGTAAAGGTAAGAATAGCTGTGTGCATAGTGGAAACGACAGAAATGTAGGCATTCAGACTTCAGGGCTAGGTTGCAAATAACTGCCAGAAATAGTTAGATTTTAGCAGATGGTTCAATAAGGAACATAACTTTCCCCATCCACTTTTCTCTTCCTATAAGAGGAAGGGGGTTTAATACTTTGCCAGTTACAGAGAGTTTAGAATAATACTATAATAAGAATGCCTACTGCTATGGTGATCATTATAAAATTATGATATGCAGCCAGTAAAACTACTAGCTGTGAGCTATGCATAGGTGAACTATTGCTCTTTTATTTCTCAGTTCTACATAACATAGGGCTTTTTTGTTTTTTAACACTCAAGTAGAAACTGAATAACATAGTAAAATCAGAGATCCATCATAAGAATTTACATGCAGGATTATGAGATGGCTACAACATGAAGACAAATAAAATGCTGCCGATAGGAAAATAAGTTAGTATGTCAACTAAACCATTGCCTACAACAGTAGATATCATTCTGCTTCGTTAAGAATTCCTTCATTTCACTTTCCTTGTTTTCTCTTTTCTTTCTCCCATTACAACATAAAAATATTTCATAACATGAACTATAAAGAGTTGGTGTTTTGTGTTTCTTTCATTCTCACTTTCAAAAAGTATGGCAATCTGTCTTCAACTTACATTAAGCCAGAACTGGATGATCTCCTTCAGAGATCAATGGGCTCACTGCAGACAGCCAGATGAGAACAATAAGTGTGCCTGAAACCTTCAATACAAGCCCTGATTCTAGCTAAACAAAATTCACCTGAATGCTGTCTGGTCACCAGTTCCCAGGTCATTTTAACCTTGGCCACTTTCAAAGTGGGTTTTTTTGTTGTTTTTTATTTCAATGGAATGGCTCAGCTTGTTCCATTCTATTTCAATTTCAAATTCTACTTAAAATCAGCCCATAAGACTTCCACAAATACTCAGTAGCTGAGGTCCAAACTTCACTCCAACCTATTGTTTGTATATCAGTCCATTTCTCCCGTATTTCTTGTCTGTAATATCAAAGTGGACAGATTCCTGTTGCTTAACAAGCACTGCTTCTATTCTCATATTTGTGAGTTTTATTCAGCTATCACTTCAGTGAAAATTTCCACTTCAGAGCATGCAGTTAAACAAAACCCTAGTGTAATTCTCAGCAAGTTTGGGAGAGTAGAACACAGGCTCTAAATACATTGGTTCCAAAGTACTCATGGGCTAGCTCTGCATTACCACTTATTCATGCTGCACTGAGGCAAGGAAGGTTTATTTGTAGAATCATTTCTTAAAAATAGTAACCTTTATCCTCCCATTATTTCCATAATAATGATTAGATGCCACATGAAAAGAATGCAAAAGAAAGAAATGGAGAAAAGTATCCCATGATTTCCCTGACTTGAGTAGATGACATTCACCCATCCTGCTGTGCAAATTGATGACAAAGTCCATTAATACTTGCACGTGTTCCTTTCAAAGCGCCTGTCTGGTATCTGCATTGCAAAGAACACAAATCACTTTTCTGTTTTGGTTTCCCCATATAGATATTTACAGGAGGGATATAGATATGCCCTGTCCCTTGGTATAGATATTTGAGGGGATGACGTTCACAGCACCATTTCATTATACATTATATTAATAATTCTATACCTTCTTTAGCATTCAAACCTAAAGAAAACAAAACAAGCAAACAAAAAATAATACAGGAAAGCCTGACTTATTTCTTACACCAGAGATAATCAGGTTTTGCTCTTCTGAGGACAGGAAGGTTGCAACAGTATAAATCAATGAAATAAGTACTGGCATCTTTCAAGGCATCTGAGAGAGAATAACTTTAAAGATGTGCATAAATTTTGAGACAAGAAATCGTTCTCTTAGAACAACAATTTACTGAGAGCATTTTCACCTTGGCATGACTTTCTTCCACTCCATCTTCTGTATTTCCCTTTATACAAAGATTGATACTAGATCAGTGGGTGAGTATGATATACTCAAGAACTCAGTAGGTGTTTTCCTCTGCGGTTCCTCTGTTATATACAACAACCCAGCAATGCTTCTTACAGGACTTCTTCACCCAATCACTAATAGATGCAATCTACCTGTATAACCTGTAAGTATTCAGGTGTGTATTTAAGGCTTTTGCATTTAGATAGACCCTGTTCATATTGGTGTTGCTCTGTAATATTGAGAATTATGCAGAGATAAATCCTCATATGGTACATATGAGATTAGTTTTGACAGGTTACACCAGACAAGGACCCAGGCCAAAAATGTATTATATCCTATATGTAACAAACATCCAAAGCTCTGTATGAGTCATTGCAATTTCAAACCCTCACTCTCCAAAATACGGTATTGTTTTTACAGGAAATCAGCATTAGCCAGTAGAACTTACCCACCACAGTAGGACATATCCAAGCTGCAATGAGTTTTAAAACTCGGTAAAGCAGACATGGTTCATCCCATATTTGTCTGGTACTTAATGTACATAATATGTGTTTTTTCCCAACACAACTCTCTGGATTCATCCATGCTGCAGCTGGATTCTGTCTGGATGGAGCTGCTTCACACCCCAGTAAAACAGGTGTCTCATGAGTAGCTGTACCTGGTCCATCTGGCAGTAATTTAGCAATTATGCTTTTATTATTAGCACTCTATAATCAGCTCATTGTGTGATTGCCAGTCTGTCCCCCCTGCCATTTCCTTGTGTGTGTTTGTGTTTGCATGTTTTAATATTTTCAATATGAAACCAGTCTTTTGTGCCTTATGACTAGCACGCACAACTGAGACTTAGAGAATGGAGGCACACACAATGGGCCAAACAGCTGGCTTTGTGTTGCCTTAGTAGAAAATGTCTAATTACAGCAGAGTACACACGCCACCATTGATGGCAACACATTTGTATTAAAATGCCTTTGTTCTGGGTAGAGTCCTATCATTTATCTAAATGACTATTATTTTCCCTTTCTCCTCAGAGCTTTTATTAAATCTCCGAGCAATTTCGAGCCATTAGCCTACAGATACAGCCTTTATTCATCAGGAATGCATTACTAGGAAAATGGCTGTCTGCCTGGCTGTGCCTGGCACTAGCTAGTCGTGTCAGAAGTTCCAGATCCAACGACCATGGCTCTTCTCATTTTGATTGATGCTCCACTCCCCTAATGTTGCTGCCAAGCGAGGTTGTAATTCATGCCTGGATGATTCCGCTGTCACTTATTTCTGCATACAGCGTTTGCCTTTTTCTGGGTGCATTTTAATTTCCTGGGTTTACTTCCATTACTGTCAAAATCTGCTTAATGCTGGAGAGACTGCTTCCCAGTAAAACTAACTGGGAGAAGTGTCTAAGTGGGGAAAGATCAGTGTGAGGAAGAAACTGGTGCAGGTGGCACAAACATGCCTCTGCTCTTCATCCTATGATTGGTGGTGAACAAGGTATCTCTGCAGTAATTTCTTCTCCAGACTCTACTCTTGTCAACCTGCCTTAACAGATGAGATCAATCATATCACCTCTGTTCTTTTTGCCTACTTAAATTATGATATTTGGGTTAGGGACTCTATATACCTGCCTGTATATGCTGTAGCAGACATAGTAGGCCAAGAATAATGACATTGCTAAAATGCAAATATTCACTAACTATTTAGCTCATTAAAGTTTTGAAAAACTGCTGCATCTGAGTTGAATTTCTACCTTGCAGAGTCAAATATCACTGCCTCCAAGAGAGGTTAGAATTAGAATTTTGAAAAAGCCAGGAAAGACTTTTGGACGGGGAGCAAAAGCTCCTCTAGAATAAACTGAAGAATGCAGCTAGAAGTTCTCTTCAAGTAATGCAGAGTATGGATACACAGGTATGTCCATACACAGTATGGACACTGTCAGAACCTAGGATTAGGGAAAGAGGGAAGGTAAAGAGAAGACAAGACTGAGAGGAAAAGGGGGGTCAAAAGGGTTTGCAGAATTAAACGGGGGCACATCAGTAAAATTAGCCTCCTAGCAATAATTTGGGAATGCACACAACCTCAGTAGCAGCTGGAGATTGTGTCTCCAACAAGGATTAGGGTTTGGAGAATGAGAAATCCAGACAGATGATAGCAACAGAGTTTAAATAGCCAGGAAGGGTAAGATTTAAGCAAGGACCTTTTGAAGTGTCTGGACTAATTTTTTTTGTTTGTTTTTTTGCCCTGGGTAGGAAACCTAATAGTAGCCTCTTACCTACTGAGGCAGATTGCACTCTCAGTATAGCTCCAGGCTTTTGCTTTGTCAGAACCTCTACTGTTACTTTAACCCTTTCTATGAACTAAAATACAGCCCAGGACTCCTGCCAAACACTTGTACCATTTAATATTTGCAGGGAAAATGTCATGGTTTCCTAGGTGTAGTGTTAGGTTCAGACTGGGGTAAGCATTCAGCAGAAGCGAAAGCTGGGAGACACAACCAGGTCTGCTTCCCACCTTAGTGGAGGTCTGATGCCACAATTCTCTGCTGGACAGTACTTCAAAGGATTTATGGGACACTGTTCTCAAATATCAGTATAGTTTAGGATTATGCTTCTGAGAAGACAGGCAGGACCTGTGGTAAAAGGAAACTATGACTGTTTTTTCAGTTCTCCTCTAAGCATCTTCATCATCTATACACCTCACTCTCAGACAAGGAATTAGGGTGCTGAGAAACACCTAAACAAGTCCTTCTCCTCAGGACTGTTCTCAATACTTTCTCCACCCAGCTTGTATTTGCACTAAGAATTGCCCCAATCCACATGCAGGACCTTGCTGAATTTAATGAGGCTCCCACTGGCCCACCTCTCAAGCCTGTTCAGGTCCTTCTGGATGGCATCCCTTCACTCTAGTGTACTGACTGCTCCACACAGCTTAGTGTCATTGGCAAACTTGCTGAGGGTACACTCAATCCTACTGCCCATGTTGCCATCAAAGGTGTTAAGCAGCACAGGTCCAAATATTGACCCTTGAAGAACACCACTTTTCACTGGTCTTCACTTGGACATGGAGCCATTGACCACAACTCTTTGAGTACGACTATCCAACCAATTCCACCCATCAAATCCAAGACAAGGATGTCTTGCAGGACTCTCATCATTGTATTTTTGCTCACTTTCATTCACAAATTCTCACTCCAGAAAACAGATCTCCTGCATACAGAAACTGTTGGCAACATTTTTCTGGTCCTGAAAGAATGTGAGGTTTTACAGTGTGTCAGAACTCTAATTCAAAGCAGCATGCTTGCTCACCATTGCTACTCAGAACCACATACACCAAAAGAGGATTTATTACCCATACAATAGTATAGTATAGAATTCTATAGTATAGAATTTACTCCTCTGCCCACAAAAATGGCATGCATTGAAACACATTGAAAAATATTTGTACTTAATTTTCTGCAAAAGACATTTATAAGCAAAGCTAGTTTTCTTTCTCAGTCTTGCACTTATCTGCTGTTCTTCCTGGACCTACAAATAATGGGATGGGCAAGTGAACAAATAGATAGGCTGGAGCTCAGAAGTCCAAGGCTGAGATTTGTATAGTGTCATAGTGTCATAGATGTCCTGTGTGACCTTTTATCCTCACAGATGAAATGGAGAAAGGAAGAACATCTCTCACAGACATGGTATAGCACACTGAAGAACAACTGCAATAAGGGCCAAAAATCCACCTAATAGAATGGTAAATTAAATAAAACCATACTAACCCATCCTTGCCTTTGACCTATTTTACAAGATTAAAGCAGACAGCTTTCATAAATCTAAAGGGAAGGTGAAACACACATAGGAATAATTTTTGCATCTGGAGTGACACTAGCTAGAATGAGATTATAATGGCTGCAAATCGTAGATACTCTAAAATTAGAGATACAAAAGATAATTTTATAGGTCATCCAGTCTATCCAATGGCAGAATTTCCCATGGAAACTATTCCCCAATATCTTTATCCAGGCTACTTCTAGAGTCTTTGTGGCTTGAGGCAGAAGGTGATCTCCAGATGAGGTCATAAATAATTTTTTCCCTGTGGCACAATACAATTTCCTGAGCATCTCTGAATCAATTTATTAATTTCCAGCAAGAGACTCTGCCATTTTTTTCCCACCAATTTGAAGCAGATGGCCTCATCTGAAAGCTAGTGACCTGAAGATATGCATTTTTTTCCACTCACAGGGCAACCTCTCATCAGTGACCTTCAAGAGAAAAAAATCCAAATGCTGAACAAATTTGCTTTGCTAAAGGAAAAACAAAAACATTTCAAGTTACTGGTTCAAATTGTCATTCTAAAATTTCCCTGTGAATGAATTAAGCACTTAACAATGAAACAATGCTCCATGTTAACATTCGTTACAAGGGATTTCAGCCCACAAGCCATCTGTAGCCTTATGTGACAGTTAAGTCAGGCTGTAGCCTCCTCTGCATTCCCTTTCAGAGGTCTCGGTCTGAGTCAACAGCAGTTTGCAAAGGATAATGGATTTTTCTGAAGGTAAGAGACAAGCATCTTTTTCTATGGCCCATTGTGTCTGTGTGATCATACAATGCAAAAAGGACTGAGGGGACTAAGGGGTAAAAGTGCTCCCAGGCATAGATCGTTCTTGCATTTCACTATCTACTCCCTAGCCTAGTCCCAAGAGCAACCAATAGAAGTTGCATGTGGCAGATATATTGCAGCAAGCGAGCTTTGAGACATCTTGTTTTTAAGTTGGGTTTGCACAAGCTGTGAACTGGGCTGTATGAGTTACTTCATTCATCACATTACACATGGAAATCAACTTTCCAGATCAATTCTCAAGTTCTGCTAGCTGTAGACAGGCCTAAATACAGTAGTTGATCTGCATATGAGCAGTACAATTGGCACTTCTCTCAATTTACTTTCTCCAAAGTGCAAGGCAAATATAACAAAAGAACAGGTGCAGTTTTCCTCATTCTGTTTATAAGGACAATATTTTTTTTCTTGAAATCCCTGCCTGAAATTAATTTGTATTTTTTTACCATCTTGTGCCGATTCCCTCTGCAGTACTGATGGACTTTCATATCTCTCTCTCCATCTCTCCATGGGTGGTGGTATTGCTGAAGAGCTGTTTTTTTTTTTTCTGTCTAATTTATTCTAGGCTACTGCTGCAGATTCTCCACTTCCTGAAAAACCTGAGAGCACATGTTAGTCTCTCACTGCACTATTTCGTTCCAGCCAGTCTAATTTCCAGAGAAGATTTTCCAAGTGTTTGTTGGAAGATATGTTACCACAGGGCACAAGAAAAGACTTTCTCATGAGAGCTCATAAAAAGCGGGAAAGAAGTAGCTATAAATGGTTAATTTTCACAATGGAAAGATACCAGAAGTGGCCTTAATTTTTTTCAAGACATTCATATATGACGTAGCACAAAGTTATTCAGAGCAGTGAAAACTAGCATTGACAGCTAAGAGTTGCAGAGGGTTCTTAATGCTAAGTAACTAAGCAATAAAGCATCAGATGAAATTCAGTGTTAATAAATGCAAACTGAGGCACATGGAGAATAACTTTAGACATGTAAAATGTCAGCCTGTAAGTTAAATCTTACTTCTCAAAAAATGACACTGGAATTCAATGAAAGCATCAGATCAGTGCTCAACATCAGCCAAAGAGGGAAACAGATCATTAGAAAGAGATGAGTGAGAAAAAATGATCAAATAAAAGAGAAAGTGCCCTATGGTGTGCTATAATGCCTTACAGCAGTTAAATGAGACCAATGAAAAATAAGGAGCAGGTTTCAAATGAGGGAAAAATAGAAGGGATCTTCTGGAGATGAGACAGAAGAAAGGGGGTATTACAGAACAACAAAATTGCTACTGACATGGAGAAAGTGAACAGGGAATAGTTTTTTGCCATTTCAGGTAACACGAGAACTTGAGGGAACCCAGTACAATGACTGAACAAGAGTCTTAAACTAAAGTCAGTGTTCACTTCAGACACAATTGCTTCAGACAGTACAGGGGTCAAAAGTGTAAATGGTTAAAAAAGTAACTAGATTTATTCATGTAAGAAAATTCTTCAAGGGCTTTTAAACACAAAATTGAGGTGATAGCATCTGTCTAGGAAATCTTTACAACATAGATTTCCAGAATCTGGGAACAAGAATGGGAGAAGATATAATTTTGTACTGTTTTGTACATATACTTTTTCCTATCCAACGTTTACTGAACACCATGAAAAACAGTGTACTGAGCTAAACGGACTGTTAAATGACTTGATATGCTTCATTTGCTAGTATAGTTATTTGTAGGTCTGAACACCTTAAATCTCATCCACCCTATTATGATTTCATGCTTAACAGAGAAGATTTATCCATCAAGGGCTCTCATGAGAGAGGCAGAACACCTTTTTGTGGTCCATCATACGGTGTGGGGCAGAACTTCAGCCTACATATATCAGTGGGTATGAAGTTATATACTGTGCTCTTGAATTAAGGTTTGATACAGATTAAGTGGCATCTCCCCATGGCAAACACATGTTTTGGAATAGATCTTTGACCAACTCTGGTATTTTGGGTTTTATCATTCCACCAACCTGTTGTGTTTAGCAGTTTCATGAAGTAATTTAAGTTCTTGGTTTCCATGGTAACATGTGATGCTCTTCTGAAATCACTGTAAGCTCTCGAAAGAACATTGTCTTCCGTGAAAAGTAATGTTATATGCAACTTCATATGAAGTACCACTGTACTTTAAACATGTAAAATATACCTTATAGGACTTTATAAAATGGCAAGTATTCCTCAAAATCTATCAATATATCTCACTCTCACTAAATACACTCTTCACATGAGAATTTTTATTGTCTGTTCAAGTAAGGAAGTACTATTCTACACTATCAAAAACAATAAAATCTGACTCGGTAAAAATTAATGGCACTTCACAAAATAATACAGTAATATAGATCACTAAGTACCTCACTGAGCAGTGTTTCAATCCAGGGAAGGTAAATACAAACATCAAGAATGGCAAACAGACCTGTTTCAACTGTTTATATATTTAGCTTTTCACATCTGTTGATTTCAGTATATGAGTTTGTTAGATTAAAGAAAAGCTTTAGGTAACTGTTGCAGAACATTTTCAGAGAGCTGACTTTAATTTCATTAAGAGCTAAAGACCATGAGTTGTTGACCCATAGTACTTCATGGAAAGTTATATAATTAGATATTCTTCTAAGGAGTAGGAAAAAAAAATTGTTACCTTAGATGGTATTTGTTCATAAAATATATACAAATAATATGTAACCGAAGAGGACTGTCACTCTGAAATAAAGAACTAATTCTAGATACAGTCTTCAAAAGACATAAATCCATACTAGAATCAGTACCACAGATCAATAAGTTGCATTTCCATCGACATAAATTGGCCAAATTAGCAGCTGACATAACATGAAGTAGCTCCATAAAGAAGAACATACTTATAAGGCTTTTCTCCAGCTATAGGTCTGTATAATTAAAAAAAAAAAAAGAGGAAAAAAAACAACAACAAAAAAAAAAGAGCTGCAAAAAGAAGTTTTTCATATTTCATTTCACACCAGCCAGAGAATTTCACAGTACCACTTCCTCCATCTGCTATTATCAAACACTGGGGAGAGAAACACATTGTGTTGCTGACCTTAGAGGCTGCAATTTACCCACTCGCTTTCCTTGCGGCATTCCCTATTACAGGTGGGTCACTGATTTACTAAAGCAGCAGTAAGTCTCCCACTAGCAGGCACTGTCTTCAAACAAGCTGATTATTCATGAGTGTAATATGCCCCTCAGTGCTAGTGCTTGACCTCTTATTAGTTCTTTTCCTCCTGTACCTGGACCAATTTATGCTGATAAAATTACTTTGGGCCTTTTCTATCCTCCAGGCTTGTACATTTCCATCGCATGATTGCTTCCTTACATACTGGGATAGTAATCAGTAATTGATGACTTAATATTTCCCTTTTCTAGCTAATTAGCTTCCTGATCACAGTGCTGCCATTAGGAAAGGTCAGGTGTCATAGCTTATGATACCAATCAGGGCTCTGAGCCAGGATAAATCCAGTGCTTTTGGTAGGTGCTGGCAGGTGTCATATTCATTAGAGGAGTTCTTTTCCAGTCGTGATAGGAAGCCAAGGTTTGTGGTACACCAAGTTGCTCAAAGATGATGTTGTCTCCATATATACTATCTTCTAACTCTGATTTACTTGCAAAATTTCTTTTGCAGGTTTGGGTAAATAGACCTGACCTCTGGAGACAAAATTAATAACTTTATTGACTACTGGTGTATTGCTATAGGACTGGCATATGCCATATTTTCCAAGTAAGTTATTGGATTGACCTATTTATTTCCAAGAATTTCCCATTTTCCTGGTCTGACTATGATACTCGTTCCCTTTGATGGACCACTGACAGTAGAAAAGATGTCTTCAAAATTCAGGATTGAAACTGATCCCTGTAAAAATGTCCCTGTTGGTACAGGGATTGTGTCAGACTTGTCATTAGTACTGGACAAAATTCATTTCCTTGGGTGTTGCTACATCAACTGTTTTATGTGTTGGGTTTCATTTACAAAGGGAACTTGTTATTAATAAAATTTCTACAATCAAAGCTGATATAATTATTCTATTTTTGATCAATGATAATTTTATTTCCCTAAATATAAAGATCTGACTTCTAAACCCCTTAATTCCCATGACAGCTTTGATGACACTAATATTGATCGATTATCTTGAAAATCATGGCCATTTATCTCCAAAAGATGCCTTAATACAAATGATTACAGCATTAGAAAGAAGCTTTCTTCCCATGTGAGCTAGTCAATATCCTTGATAACTTTCTTTGTAAACTATTATTCAGAAAACTTTAAGCACAATAACTTGGAAAAGTAAAAGATTGCATGGACACCAAGGTCTATCTTCTACTTGGAGGAATAAAATAGATACAGTAAGCAGCAACTTATGTTTTAGAGGCAGAATTTCTTATAATAAGTAGTGGATAATATAATTAATCATAAAGCATTTTATTATGCACTCAGGGTGGGAAAAACCAAAAACCACCTGACAAAAAATCAGTAAAACATCAATCCTACCCTGTGCAGGTGCATCTGTACTTCCAAACACAGTAAGTTTGAAATTCCTGATTGCATACACTTAGTCTCTCCCTCTATCATTCTTAAACAATCTACACGACATCAGAAGTCAAGATAATGGCAACAAAACATGCTTTTTTTTAGGGAGAAATTGCATTTTATTTATCACTTGCACACAGAATTAAATACCAGCCAGGAATGTATTGACTTTTTGATGGTTCATTTTCATACAGTGAAAACCTGTAACTCACCAAGCTAAATCTGATGAAAGAAAGAATTTGCATAGAGACTTACAACTGGGAACTGTTTCAATTCCTGGAAGATCGTAAAGGCACAATGAGGTAAGTCAGGTAAATATCGGTAAAAAAAAAGGGAGAAAAAAAAAAGGCAGCTGGTGATAAGCAGTCACAAATAAATATATTTAGGTTTTGTAAATTAATGTATGATTGTGTGTAATAAACAAAGAAAAATTGTAACTAGACAGTTAAAAGTATGTCTTTGAAGGAATAGTTTCTACAATTAAGCGTATACTAAAATCTGTGAATTGTATGAAATATCCAAAATTTGATTACAAGGTGAACTTAGTAACCAGCAGACTTTGAAGTGCTTCTTGCTAAATGGCCAAAGTTCCTTCTGAAAATAGATGTTCAAAGTTTCAGAAACTCAAAACCTAGTTTTCTCAACAGGCAAGACATGACAGAAGAGAGAAACCTCACTTTCACTTAACGAGTGCTAAGTGCTCTTTTTTATTTATCCTTCAGTTTCAGTTATAGTTGTATGTGAACACTCAGTCCAAGGTGATTCTCTAAAACAATCTCATCTATAATGTCTTCATTGCTTTCTAATGTAAATCTACAATCTATATTACCTTTCATCTGAGAAAGAACGGATCCTAATTTTATTAATAACATTCACTCTCCACTCTACACATAAGAAGGTGAAACCTCTCACAATGTCACAACTCTTGTTGAAGGGAGCAAGTACAGGACAATCCCATCTAGACTGAAACACTACCAGACTTGTGCTTACAGGGCTCACTTCACACTTTTATGTTTTTGTGGTTTTGCAGCATATAGCTGTGATCTCTTTCTTTTATACACTTTTGGTCTGGACACAATAATATTTTAAGGTATAAGGTGAGGGGATCTGTGTTTGTCTCTCCTCAGGGCAGTGTAGCCAGAGCACAGATTGCAATGTGATCATGCAATGACCATGGTTTTTGTGTGCAGGACCTTATGATTCTCCAGGACATGCATGAACCCCAATGGGAAAAATTCAGTTCTTGGACCAATTATTCATTGTGCAGCTGTGTGTGAAACATGGGATGCTGGAGGAGAAGGGCAGGTATAAATCTGTAAAATTGCACTGCAATTGAGACTGTATTACTCCTCTTTCTCAGGGATGATTTTTCACTCACAGGAGCACCAGCATAAGGCCTCTAAAACAGAGAGGTGTCATACAGCTCGTCTATCACAAGAGGCAGTTGCAAGTAGAGCTCATACCTCTGCATCCTAAAAATGCACATTTTTTCAGAATATTTTTTACAGATTTTAGCATATTAGGTAAACATATAGACTTCATACTGCCTTTTGGTAGAATAGTATTCCAGTCAGTGAATATAACTTGCTCTAATAGGGAATGAATTTACTTATGTATAGAATCATAGAATAGCTTGGGTTGGAAGGGATCTTTAAATGTCATCTAGTCCAATGCCCCTGTGATGTGTGGGGACATCTTCAACTAAATCACATTGCTCAGAGCTCTGTCCAAACTGACCTTGAATGTTTCCAGGGATGGGGAATCTATCACCTCTCTGGGCAACCTGTTCTAGTGTTTTCACCACACTCAGAGTAAAAAAAAATTCTTCCTTATATCTAGTCTAAATCTGCCCTCTTTAAAACCATTGCTCCTTGTCCTATCACAACAGCCTCTACTCTTCTTTCCCCATGTTTCTTGTAAGCTTCCTGATAATAAGACTTCTTCCATCTGTAATTACTGATCTGAATCTGGCCTCAATTATTTACCTCCCAGTATTCTCATTTCTTTTGTCCTGCTGAAAAATCCTCAGTCATAGCAGAGTTAATTTGGGAACTCCAAAACAGCTCAGTCAAATTATAGGACTTGCCACCACAAATATTCAATACACAGGTAGAGGGGGTGTAGTGTTTCTAGCTGAAATGGGTATTACTGACCAATAGTGACTTTTCATCTCCACTCTAGATCAAGCAACATGGAAAGGGGATACCAGCAGATTTTGTGAATAGAATAATATTTTTCCCACTTTGGAGCTTTACTTACAGTTATCCAAAAAAAGGTTTGAGGCAGAAAACTGCACTCTGAACAGGAAGCTGTTCTGAACTCAAAGCAGAGATGCAACTGCCACAAAACTGTTCCTGAGGAATATATTATGCAGATAAAATAAAACAGGCTCATCTGCCCATAATCCAGAGCAGATACCATCAGTACAATTTCTTCTATTTTAAGTCCATTCAACTATGAATATAATAGGTGCTATAGCTTCTGATTATGCTTTGCACCATTGTCAACACACTTCCCTACATTGTGCATCTCTTCAGGTTTGGAGAGAGGTTGGAACAGCCAGACACCAGCACAGTCTCTCACTATTGGAAGGAGTGAACAGTTCCAGCCTTCTGTGATCATTCGACCACGGTCTTGGGCCACAAATCCAATTTTACAGGCTCAATTGTCTTTTCATATTAGAACTCAGTGCTCCTTAATAACATCAGCTCCTCAACCCTGATTTGGATATTCTCCTTGAGAAGCTTGATGGCACATGTAACACAATCCCCGTTGCTCATCCCATCATCCTCTTTGGACATAGTAAAATGAGAAAACAAGGACAAAAGGAAAACATGAATAACAAGGAACTATGTATATTAGATCACAAAAACATTTTAAATTGCATTCATCTCTGAAAGCAGATTTCTATAAAAAGAAAGGAGCTACAACAACAGCCAGCAAAACTGATTTTAGGAGGAGTGGTGGGTACTCTGTGCCTCACAGCAGAACAGCTGGAGGTACCCAAGGCAGAGAGCAGCTCAAAACCTGATTAATCCACAACCTAAATGAAAAATAACAGGATCATGGTTAGCAACCTGTATGCCATGGTGCAGTACACAAGATACATAACAAGAGGAAGCAGCAGACATACCACTGATGTGAATGTATTTTAGGTTCATGTCCTAACTCAAGGAAAAGGAAAAAAAATAATACCTATTGCTAAACTACTTCTACTGAATATGTATGTACTTTGAGCTCAGTCTGTTTTGTGTCTGAGGCCGACTGGAAACAGCAGCAGTTCCTCAGAATTGTTTATTTTTGGGGAAGAAGAAAAAAGCCCACTATAAACATTCCTACCCCACTTTTGTCCTGACTGTGAAGAACAAGGGATAGGCCCCTTTCTCACTACCCACTGCAAACCCAAGACAGCAGAAGCAGCCTCTTTCAAGTGGCAAAGCCTTGTCATGTCATCATATCTCTTTGTATACTTCTAAGTTTTGTCTTGTGTAGATGTATGAACAAAACACTATACATGCAAATGTTTATGGAAAAGAAGGCAGAGAAAACATTGGTCCTGATCTGTCTCAAGTTTTATTTATTCTTGAATGGACTATTTATGGAATATTTTCCCACTTTGCTCTGAGCTCCAACTTTTAGGCAAAGCAGTGTGCCAAGCACTCTAAATTACATCTAACTCTGAACGTTTCTAGCAGTGTAAGCACTGACTGCCTCCTATGGCAGTCAGAAAGGACAAAATGAATGAATTCATCACATCTCCATTACTAATTTTGGTGATTTCAATGCAGCCAGACAGCTATTTGCCAGTGGTGACAGCATCTCCATGATGTGTTACTTTCTCTGACAATATTTTTCTTAATAGAAACATTAGAGGGAACTGAGCAGAAATGTGGAGCTCTTAAAGCAGAATGAGGTTATATCTGGTAAAAAGTTCCATCAAAATCCTCTCAGTTTGACCATCATTGAAATCTTGTCAAATTCAACCAAAGGCCAAAAGAATTAATTAAATAAATAAATAAATGCAAGAACATAGAGACATACAGCTCTAGTTCTCTACTTCCTACAGAGTTTAATTGTTACACTACTGTCATTCAGACAAGTCACAGGAAACTGAAACTATAGATTTTGTCTGAGATACACCTGTGGATAAATTTAGCCAATGTAGTTACTGGCTTTCTAATCAATTTTCCAAGATTCCTGTGGATTCCTACCTACTGGCGACTGGGAAGAAGGAAAATTGATTGTGAAATTTGTCATCTATACAAGTGTTTCATTATAACCAACTAAAAATGTCACAGAACCAATTTCTTCTTTCAGTTGAGGTCACAGGCTGAGACTTCAGTGATACCAATACAGATACTACTGATTTACAATTGTAGAAGCCATAAAGCAGATACCAGTGAGTTTACATATTTCTCTCTTGAGTTTTAGTATCCTCTTTTTAATTTTATCTTTAGAGTTAGTATTATTGTTTAGGGGGTTTCTCCCACGTTTGTTTTTATTGAATCATAGTATAATTTATTCTTGTGAAAGCATCATTATCATTTGTAAGGTGCCTGCAGATTTCATTTATGTTTTTATTTCTTTGCTTTTGAATAAAAAAAATTATTCTTTAAGGCTAGCTAGCAAGATGGTGACTACTTTTCTCATAGTCACTGCAGTCATGAGACTACAGTGAAGCATTACAGCAGTTCAGCTAGAGAAAACACACTTCATCACAGGATCTGGAGTCTTGCCAGTGGAGAAAAGCAGCATGTGATATCATCACGGGGCATTTTACTGGGTCAGGGAGATATGGACTGATCATGAATGTACCCAGAAAGTAAACATTTCCTTATTTTGTGCAGCAGAAAGGAACATTTTGATTCTCATGAGTCTGATGAAAAAAATCTAAATGTGGTTATTAGCCTGCTAGTACCCGAGAGGAAGTTTATCAGGCAGAAAAGGATATCACAGCATAACAGCATTTGGATATCATTTAATGGAAATTGTAAAGGGTTTTTAAACAGGGGGAAATAAACTACATTGTTCCACATGTGAGAGAACCAAGGAGATACAGACTCTTACATTCTGATGCTGTCAGCAATTACCCCAGTGCTTTTCTTTACCCGTGTGACTTTGAAAATCTTACCTTTGTCTGAAATATCTCCATGTTCCACATTTCCTTCATCCCAATACATAGATGAACAGCCTCTCCACACTCAGGCTAATCCCTGTACTAGCTGCCCTCTGATAAACTGAGTACATGTGTACAAACAGCTTCCAAGCTTTATGTACGGTATTTGCCAGAGGCAAGCCAAGCAGAACAGTTAACCATTGAGTTTACACTGCAGCCTTTCTCTCTGTGGGGCCTCTAATTTGGGTCTCACTCCTCCTCGCACCCACTGCTTTTCACAAAGCATCTATGAATGCAATTACTTTTGATGCCTCTGCTTCCTAGCAAATTGTAGTTGAAACTGACCAAGAGATTTGACAGTTACTTAGGTAAGGATTTGGAAGCAAACAGGTGGAGAACCAACATGATCACATAATCTTTGCTATCAGCCAAAAAAAAATAATTTTGGAAAAATTGCATTTGCTGCTACAGAAAGGGTTTTGCAAGAATTCTTCCATGGGAATGCAATCGGCTCCTCTAATAGTGCTGGGTACCATCTTAAACATTTGAAAAATAGCTTTACTAAGCCCACACTGTGCAGATAGATTCAAAGAACCTGATGCTGCAGCCATGATCTTGCTGATGAAGCAGAGCGTGTTACTGAAAGAACAGGCTAACAACATGGGCCTTACACTGCTCCCTTCCCAAGACCAAACTGAGGGCCACTGTGGTGCATAAATTGATGCAATTCTAGATGTACTTATAAATGACTCAAAGTTTTTACTCTTCCAATCTACAAGTGAGACACTCATCCACATTATTTTCATTTTCAGGATGGAAATTTTGAAGGACTTCCTTTCAATTTTATCTTGTATACATTCCTTTGTAAGCAAAATAAAGTGATACATGCAGAAGGAAACCAATTAGGCAAATATTGTGAATCAAAAATTCTGTGAGTCAAATTTTCATGACCATTATTCCTTGACCTATCACTGACTTGTGCAGATTTAAAACAATTGCAATGCACTTTTACTATGCCCCTTTCATTAGTGCTTATGGAAGGCTGATTAAGTGCTCCCTTGAGATTCACAGACAATTCAGCAAGTTATTTTGCTTTAGTACCAAGATCTTTCACAAGTGTTGGGCTTTTAATTGTTTACTTATGCAAAATTTTATCTGCTTTCTTTGACTTTCACTGAACTTGTCATCAACTTGCAACATTGTCATCTCTTTAGAGAAATTCTATCACTTCTGAAAAGTGAAGGGTATTAAAGTAGCTCTCCCCCAAGGTAAAATGAGATGCTTGACTTTTTGTCTTTTGCATTTTCATTAATGTGCTCTCTAGCTCTAATCCAGTTCTGAATACTGACATGGAGAACTGAAAAAATGGTCATTATTACAGTTACTTTATATCAGTTACTTTATTCTGAACTATGCCTTGGGGATGCTTCATATAATCCATGCAACTGTCCCTTGCAGGACCTGAGCCTGTGCAGAATTCTAATCAGGTTTCCTAAACTTTTTTTTCTTTTTAATTGCTGCAGATTCATTTCTCCCTACCTCTCCGTCTTTATATATACCTGTTCTCCTTGCTCCTCTTTTAACTTGTTAGAAATCTTTGTAAAGCACCTTCACTGTTTCACATTTGCACATTTCTTTTTTATACAGAGTGTTCTCTGTTTCCTGTGTGGGTCTCTTCTCTTCTTTGTAATCACAGAAACAAGAAGGGCAACAGACTCCATTGCCCTAAGTCAAAGGTAAGACTGAGTTTTATGATACACTTTCAAGACTTTGCTTCCAGAATTAAACAGCAGGTAAAGGTTACACAAGGTGTGTGTTGCATCTGACAAGACACAGATCTGCATCTGGGAGCTGTACACAAAGCAGGACAGGCTTCTGTGCACACACCTTGCTCTGTCTGTTAGCTCCAACAGGAACTTGTGCATTTACACAAACTGAGAGTTTGGTCCACTGTCCTCTCTCCTCCTCACCCTGACAGCTTCAACCACACCTTACATACTTGTCTTCTCAATCATACATTCACTAGGTTATAGGTAAGTATATACTTACACATCTCATAATTGCCAAAAGGCTTCATATAATTTAATATCTTCTTCAAAACCCCCATCTCCTAAAACCAGGGTAATATATCAACTTTGTACCTTCATAATGTAAGGTTTGGGTTTGTTGATGGGAGAATAACGTTGGACTCTCATCCACTCTTATCTCAAAAAATTGAGATAAAATAATAAAGCCCTAAGACATCTTATTATTACAGTTTTTAAATTCATTATTTTTAATGCTGTCTCATGATTTTCAAGGGCATGACTCATCATTCCAGAATGCCTGGTATTAACAATACCAAGTAACAGTAAAAACGAGTCTCCATCAGTCTCCATCATAGCATAAGCCCTTAGGCAATACTGTAGCAATAAAACAAACACTGTCTTATAGCTAGGAAGCTGTTTCTAGGTCCCTCTGGGTGTCAGCAGGACTTAAGCAGAGCACAAAAAGAAGTGAATTTCACAATGCATCTAAGCCTTTATGATAAAACAGCACAGCCTCTGTGGAATTAATTCTGCTCACAAGAATTCCACCTCCACGGTACAGCAGAATTATCTAACGAACAGTTTTATTATGAAGCCACTACCAGGTGAGTTTCTATGCAGTGTTTACACCTTTCCTGTCACTATTGTGGCTATAGTGTTTTATGCATTATTATGAACAGTGAATTGTAATAGAAAGCAGTTTTGCTGCTTGATAAACTAAACATCATTTGAAGCTCTTACAGTTTTACTTAAAACCTCATAAACGTGTTTGTTTTGCTAGGACAATGAAATGCCATTTAGCTACTGAAATCTCAATTAACTAAAATTCTGTGCTGATGCTACTGATGTAAATCAACCTATTAGACAGGCAGTGCAAATGAAGATGCAGAACTGGTTCCAGCCATTTAGCTGCTGCTAATTGAGATGAAACGGAAGGCAACACATTGAATTTAACACTATCTGTATAGACAGTTTAGTAGTCTTTTTTCATTGCAAGAATTTATGGACTGTGCAATGATAGCACCAATGAAAACATGACAATGTAATAGCGTGATGCATTGTAATGCTTTATCCTTTATTGTAAAACAATTGGGAAATATGGAGGTGATGGAACATTGCCTCCCACATTTTCCAATGAGCCTTTTCACACTACTATATCCTATGGGACTGTTGAAGCTAAAAACAATAGAAGACTTACAAGGGGAATCTGGTCACAGGGGAGGGGTCATATTATAGTCACTAATAAAAACACCTCAAGAGTCCAGATTTCCACAGGGGAACTTCCATGAAGTAATATTTGCCCTCTAACAGGAGTTTGCAGATGGCTTTCCTTTTAGGTGCAGATCAGAGTAAAAAGGCCTAAATAACACATAGGGAAAGAAAGATACCTAAAATTTAATTCCAGGAAGTTGATAGCTCAGCTGAGGAAAGGCAGAATTTAGCAGAGAAAAATGATTAGGGAAAAAGTTATTTAGAATCTGCATCTGAACCTAAAGGCATTATTTCCTCTGACTTGCGTTTCAGAGCTGTAAATTCTTTCAGAGTACATGGTCTAAACTCAGTCAGTCTATAATTTTAAATAAGAATTCAACAACATCTGCTGTACAGGAAAGCACCCTGTATGCCAGCATGTGCAGTCTGAGGTACAGTTTTCTCCTCCCCTCCCACTGAAGCCTTCCTATTTTGTGTCAACAATACGAAGTGTTGTGTACATGGTACAAATGATTGAGCAGATCAATAGTTAAAATCACAGGGAGTTCAGTTGCAGTGAATAGTTAGGTATTTATTTCCAGTCAAAGAGTTTTAACAGGAGAGGTTCAGAGCGCTTGACATCAAGGTATGTAATATCCCATCACATTGGAGCACTTCAGGTTTAAGACACTTCTCAGAACAGTAGCAGTCCCTCCTTTCAATCAGGATGAGGAAATTGTTGAAGCAAACTGACTACATAGTCGATGTAAACAGCTGGTGACAAGGACCTACACTGATCGCATAGACACGTTATTATTCTTTTGTTTTACTATTTTCACTAAGAAGCTGAATTATGTTAAGAATAAATGTTCTCCTACGAATCTCTGAAAGGACGAAAAAGTGGACTTCAATGAATATCTGGGGCTAAGATTACATTTTAGACTAGGCAACTTTGTTACCATTTTAAGTGTCCCTGGATGCCTAAATTTAGCTGTTCCCTGGCTGAGATTTATGAAGTTGTGTCCTTCCACAGCTGAGGAAGTCCTCTCTCACTAAAGCGCGCATTCTTTTTTGAAGTTGAATAAGGGGTCTGAGGACAGGAAAAGGAGTCAAGGAATGGCATGACCTCTCAATATCTCTAGCTAAAGCTACACCATTCTGCATAAAACAGTTGGGTCAGACAAAGAAAGATGGAATAACTTACAAAGCTTAGAAGATTAGTAGGAGACTGGAGATAAGAAGAGAAAACCTAAATCTATTATCCATTCCACTAAAGAAAGCCTTTTGTCAGAAAATTAATCTGTCAAAAGCTGAGGTGCTTAAACCTGTTAGGTTGTAACTGAGAAGGTCTTTGGAGAATCATAATTTTCAGTGTAGTGCCTGTATGTTCATATCAATGCACTTTTCTTCTGTGATCATTTCTCATAAGCACTTCTACAACTGAGTTTCTTCAAAATGAACATTCATACAAAATATATGAATATGAATGCTTGTGCAAATTGTCAGCCAATCATAAAACAGCATGACACATTAAAGTGACATGGTTCCTTCTGAATTGCAAGCTGGCTTAAGTCACATGACTGAGCTGCAGAAAAACATGTGCCATTCAAGAAAGTTCTCAAATGTATACATGGGTATCTGGGCACTAGAACAATTACCATGATTTCTGTTAATGTAGTTTCTAGAGATACTTGAAACAAGATTTGATAAACATGCACATCTTTATATTTTGTGTAGCGTGTGATTTGTGTACCTCAGTAGAGTTTACAAACAGGCAGCAATGCACTTACAGCTCTATCCTATTGACATGAAGCTTTGAATACCCCATTGACTGAAGTGGGATTTGAACCTGGTCCTCTGAAGGTTACTGATCTTCTCCTATACTTTGTATTCAACTACACAGCATGCTGCTGAGTGACCCTTCAGAGAAACAATGGCAGGACCTCAGGAGGAGATGATATTTGTTCTTAAAAAGCTTGTAGGTTACTTTTGAAGTAAGGAAGAAGGAAGAAGAAAGCTTTAATGGCTCAAACACCTGTGCATTGAAAGAACTTGAGAAGAAATATGGTAGACTTCATTTCTGAAACTGTCTTACAGGAAAACTCTTTGAAGTGTGAAATATTTCTTTGTAGCTCAACTTCTTTTGTCTTTAATGAAGACGGTACATATGCTGAAAGCACAGGGATAAGCTATAGGATCCCAGAAGAACAATACCAGAAAATCTGAATGTATTTGAAGCTTTCCTTAAAAAGTGATCTTAAGCATGAGATAGTATCTCAATGATCCAACAATGAAAACTCTTTTTTCTAATTTTTTCCTTCTTGTCTCTTGAATGATGTCGGTCACGCCTCAAATCAGTTACTGTTGCTTTTACGGGAAAATTCAGGTGTGCATATAGCTGGAATTCTGTAAGGGTCTGGATTTTTTAAGACGTGAATGCTCTAAATTTTTAACATATGTTACCTTTGTGAGTGGAAGACACTCAGAATATTGACAGACAGGAATTAACAGAAGCACAAAATGGGCTGTGGATATATTTGAGCTTTATTACCTGCAGACATTGCAGAGTCTAGAACAATGAGGTAAGAATATCGTGTTCAGCTTTGCTTCAAAAATAGCAGACTCTGCTGGTAAAATTTCACAGATTTTTTTGTATGTTCTTATCAAGCAGATACAGAACAGATGATTGACCAGTTGCAAATGCATTCTTGCTTTGTTCTCCTCAGCACTTTCCTTTATCCACCTCTCTATCTTTCTGTGCTCAACTACCTATACAAGTGGTATATATATACAAATGACATTGATAGGAGCAAGCTGGGGAAAGGGAGAAGAAGAAGGGCAAGATAAAGCCTGTATCCCTTTTTGCCAATCATGTGTGTTCTTCTAAGTAAGGACTCAAGCAGTGACAGAAATGGTGAATAGAAACTGTATTCACTAAATCCTACATAAAGAAAAAAAATGCAAAAACAAAATTACAAAGAAAGAAAGTTAAGTAGAGGGGATGTAGATAGATACATTGAAGAAACTATGTCAAAGCAAAGAACACTTAGGTGATATTAAAAAGGAAGAAAGGAAGAGGCAGACTGTTTTAAAATAGATAGGTATGTATAACAAAACCTCATTAAGATTTTATGGAGTTTCACGAGACAGCCCTGTTCTTGATCCGTAAAATTCACCACTCTTGCAACCTGCTATCCTGTCTAAGTATGTTTAATGTAGTATTGGCCGTGAGGATACGATTCCCTTGCATTTGGAAGTGTTTAAAAAAACTTCATTAATCATCACAGAACACTAGTGATCTGAGCAAAACAGCTAGGGGTAGAGGTAGAAATAGATCAAAGGAGTCCTCTCAAAATAAAAACCACTTAAAATAATAACGTCACTAAAAACTGGCATTGCACATAGCAAAGAGCAGTATGATTTTAATAGATTGGAAAATGAATAAGGTTAGTGTGTAAGCTTGGGACTCCTTAAGATGATGATTTTCTATGTTTACTGAAGACTGAGAAGCTTAAGAAGATACTTTCCTAAGCATTGCAGTTTATGTTTATTCAATGCTTAAGCTGAAAATATACCAGGTAAAAAAAATTCTGGACAAAAAGAAATTGTTAATTTCAAAAGCAAAAAGCACAATAAAGGTGAGACAGATTCTGTTTTAATATTCAGGAATATCTAATATTTTAACTTAAAAATTCAGCAAGTCAGAGACTCTTCACCTGTTTGTGGTATGCTTCTCCTCACCTCTTCACAGCTGGATGCTTAAGTACATGCTTAAAGTGCTTAAAGTATGTGAAATAGGATGCCTTGAGACCCCAGGTTTAATCTTTCTAAAATGAAAAGTTCTGTGATATTTTCAGATGTTTTCAGAAGCTTTTCCAAGTGTGTATGCAGGTGCAGGCTTTGGAAGAAAACATTGGAAACAAATCATTTATTTTCACTTATTTTTGTTCTTGCCTACTGGAGAAACTATTTTCTTAACACAATAGAGTTTCCATTTTAGAGACGCTCTTTACCTTTTATTTCGTCAAGGCTGCATGACCAAGAGCTATCATGCTAACAGATGTGGTTCATTGTGAGCATGCAGAGGTGTCATTGGGTTCACTTGGCTACAGAGGAGCTTCCTGGAGCTGAGGCTAAGATGTTGTATGGACTTACTTTGGATTCATTCTTTACTTTGGGTTAAGTTTTTCAAGATTTTTTTTTTTCATTTTTCCTCACAAAAAAATTCTGGAGATGTAGATCAATTAAAAGAAAGAAGCCAATGTACCGAATATTAACACATATCATTTTAATGGTGTTATCTCAGGCTATATTTATTTGGAAGGTAGATTCATTACAGTTGAAATGTTAATATAGAATTATTAAGGAAGAGGCTTCAAGGGTGATACTATCATTTCTGATTAATAAAAGTGCTACTAATGTGCCGTAATTAACTACAATATGTGGTTCCTACAGCTTGAAGGTCTGACTCTTCTAAGCAATTTATTGCCAGTAAGGTCCAAGGCAGTTACCATTATAAATTTAATTCACTAAAATGCTGCACTTAATGAGAAAAAGGTTATTCTACAGAATTCAGACTGGGTGCACATATTAGCTTTAGCAACTGATAGACCTTTTCTAATCTTGCAACAACTTTTTAACACTAAATTCTCTGCAGTGCATTCCTCCTTGGTATAGTTTCAATAAAATGAAAACACAGGAAAATCAGAAATAAATCACAAACATAAACATGAGTCTCCCTCTTCTTTAAGAGAGGCTCTAGAAGGCCTTCTTAAAAGGAGCAATATGTGTGGTTGGGCAGGAGGAGGAAGTGGTGCTGTCCTATTTTTTACTTGATCATCTAGATGATATTTATGCATATATTTTACAGTGGGAAAATTAATAGTTTTATAGAGTATAAAATAATGTTACATATATATATAAAAGAGTATGTAAAATTGAAAGCCAAGAACTACTGAACTGTATGTTCAGGCCAAACAGGACTAACATGTTTATTCATCTAATTCCCTGCATAACACATCATAGAATTTGACCCAGCAATTCCTGCATCAAACTTATACGTTTTTCTTGAACTCTGTGGGGCCAACTGAATCCTATACTGAATCATAGTCACTTCATGTCATGTGGTAGCTCACCCATCATTAGCACATAGTGAAAGGTCAAAGGATCTCAGCCACCTCCCTCTCTTCCTTACATTACGTCAACAACTGCCATAATTTTCCTTTTGTTTTTGGAAAGCTTACTTTCAAATAAGGCTAATTAGACCAAATGAAAAATAAATCTGGTCCAGAGAAGAAACCAAGGTGCAGAGAAATGAAATAAATCCTGCTATAAAGTAAACCTCTATCAGAGACAGGATTTGCAGAAGAGAAGAACGTTAAAGGAAAATACAGGGCTATCTAACTTTTGCCAGCGTCATTATAGGTTTGATACTATTTGGAATGCTTGATACATAGGAGGAGCTTGGTCCTCCAGCCCCTGACACCACTACTGTACTGGTAGGATGTAGCCAATAAGAATTTTCTTATTTTTAAATGAGAATTGGTCTTCTATGTAGTTTTATTATCATGCCAAGATGAGGATCGATGTCTTGAGATTAACTTGTCCTGTTAACAAAGTGATTAACAATGTGATGCGTGAAGTGCTCAGCAACCATACTTCCACCCAGTGATATAGCTCCAAGAGAATTCTAATATGTTTTGGGCCAGTTGGAGTTTTATGATTCATGTATGCTTTCCCATACAGAATGAGTTAATTGGATAAGTAAAATGGCCAGAGAGTGAGGTACAGGATCCCTTTCTCAATCACAGATGGAAAAATGCCTTTCTGGTATTGCAATAAATTTGTATATCAAGAATCAAAGAAGTCCAGAAATGCTAGCAGGCTATGAACCAATTAGACTTTTGAAAGCAGAGATTGTCAGTGCATACAAACATGACACCCCCATGAAAACACTACCTACCTTCTTGTCTCTAGCATTCCTTCAGATGGATTTAGGCTTAGCCACTTGCTTCACAGTCACCTGCTGATTTTAGCCAGACAGTGAGAAAACTGGACAACAGAGATCTGGGCTCTGTCATAATGGATTTTCGCATACACAGCCAACGGATCCAGGTGGTCAGACCTTGAACTGAACAGCAGAACCATGTCTCTAGTTCCTCAAACTTGCTGGATTCTGACTACAATCACATAAGACCTAGTTTGCTACCTAAATGGCTTCCTTATAGTAGCACTACACAGTCATTTTGAAGGAAGCAAGGAAAAACTGAAATCCATATGTAGCTGGGTAAATGTACAAGTTTAGGTACCTTGTAAACATATGGCATCTGCTGATCTTCATGCACAGCTCAGTCCTGGTACCTATGAGACTAGCTCTGAGGCCAGAGGAAACCCAATAGTAGTTGAAGGTAGGCAAAATAATACTCTACCCCATCTCCTTGCCCAATTAATTGGAAAATTAGAGGTTAGCCTTCTATTTCCATCATGTTATCAGCCATACCTTAGCAGACGTCACTCTATTTGTGGCCTTTAAATACTTAAAGGGGGCTTACAAGAAAGATGGTGACAAAATTTTAGTTGTGCCTGTTGTGATAGCACAAGGGGAAATCGTTTTAAACTAAAAGAGGGCAGATTTTTACTAGATATAAGGAAGAAATTTTTTACACTGAGGGTCATGAAACACTGGCACAGGTTCCCCAGAGAGGCAGTAGATGTGCCGCCCCCAAAAACATTAAAGGTCAGGTTGGACAGGGCTCTGAACAACCTGATCTAGTTGAACATATCCCTGCTCATTGCAGGGCTATTGGACTAGATGACCTTTAAAGGTCTCTTCCAACCCAAACCATTCTTTGATTCTATGATTCTGTTTCTCAGATGTCCTTATATTAGGGCTGAGTGGAGCATGGGAAGTAGGTGAACTTTAACATAATTGCTTTTACACAAGATATTGATTCAACTGGTGACGCATTTCACATTGGAAAATAGCATCCTGACACTCTCACAGAGCAAATAGTCATATTTCAAGAATATAGAATCATGGAATCATAGAATTGCCTAGGTTGGAAAAGACATTTAAATCGAGTCCAACAATTAACCTAACACTGCCAAAACCACCACTAATCCATATCCCTCAGCACATTGTCTATCCATCTTTTAAATACCTCCAGAGATGGTGATTCAACCACTTCCCTGGGCAGTTCATTCCAATGTTTGGTAAGGTATATTTTGGTGTCCAAATATAAATCTGAAATATTTACACCCCCATGCATCACTTCTATTTCCAGTGGAAAATAAAATATTTCTGAAAATCTTACTGTCACCTAAATACCTTGAGAAACCTGGCTTTTCTGGGGCAACAAACATTATCCCTGTTTCCTCCGTCACACAATTGGCAACGTGTGATGCCAGTAGGTGACAAGGAGCACAAAGTTTTCAACAGATGGCTTGCTTTTTGTGTTGTTGCTTTCCTCTTAGGTTAATTTGGGCCAGCTGTCTCTTTAAGAGACCTTTTGAGAAGTGCTTGCTTTCATGTTCAAGCTCCAAGAGTTTTCTGAGAAAGTGAAAAGGCTGGGATAAAGTGGGAGTCAGGTTTCCTCTTGGGTACTGGTAGAAACTGTCAAAACTGTTGTTTTTAATTAGTCTACAATTCAGTCTTATTAAGGGTAGAGAGAACAACCTCCTGACTTACCAGTTCATTTGGTGTTACGTTCCCCATCCCTCTTTTTTCCTCTCTCACCTTGCTGAAAAGGAAGGATTGTATAGGTCATGCATATTATTCTTAAGTATCTAAGAAGAGGAAATTAATGTTGCCACTTGGTGTGTTGAACAATTCAATAATGTGAAGAAAAGTGATTGTAGGGTTGTGATGAAGGGCTGCTGTGGACAGGGAGAGACACAAGAAAAGAGAAGTTTTAAAATAATGTATAAAATCCTGTCTTTTCTAAAGCATTAGGACAGGGCTAAGATGAAAGATAAAACTCATTAATGTTCCCTCAGTCATGTGTTCTTTCCTGTGGCCACATCCCCTTTCTTCCTCAGAGTCCTCCAGAGATATGTACTCTCATGTTGTGGAGAGTTGGGTTACAACTAATCATTTTTGTGGGTGTAAATTCATAAGTGAGGAACAGCAAGACAGGTGGTGGTAGAGCCTGTATACAAGAGAGTATGTTTATGCAGGCAGTTTTCTCAGATTATTTAACCTTGTAAGGCAGAATTCAGATAGAAAAATAGAAAACAGGTGATAGGTAACAGAAAATGTGTATGTGCATTATAGTATTCTCTCAAATCAAAATCAGAACTGCAATAAATTAAAAACAAACTTTCCAAAGACCTTCATCAGACACTGAGCAGCATTTTTAAAATTATTATAAAGCTGCTGCCACACCTCTAGCATCATAATTCAAGTTGTGTGCCTAGAGTACTGTTTAAATCACTGGTTCATGTCAGGAAAAATAAATGTCTCGATTCTCGTATGGAACTGAGTTTTCCTCCTTTGCTTCATTTCTACCCGGAGTATTTTCCCTCAGCTGTTTGAACAGTGGCTAACAAGCCAAGTTTCTCACATACAAGCTAGAAAGAAATGGCTGGAAACCTCTGAGCATGGTCTCTGGCCAGGCTGCTTAATTGCTGTTCACAGGTGCAGGATAGCCTAGGGAAACCCTTACCACTGAAGAAGATTTAGAACCAGCCTCCTGATGAAAATATTGACAGCTTCTTCCAGAGAAGCATGCAAAGAAACATGACATTTTGGGGCTAATATTTATTGTTCAACAGCAGCTGGCAAATTGCTCTCATCTGATTTGGCTGGTTGCTTTGCCTTGGAAATCAATAGCAGATTGGAGATATTTCACTCCATCTATTAGGTGCAATAAAAAATATATATATAACCATCATTAAAGTCAGAGATTGCATAAAACCTCATTTGAATGTGGGTGGTATTTTACAAGCCAAGTTACAGGCCAAACTCTACATGTCTGTAATGCTACAATAGTTGATGAAGTATATTCAGTCATCCTGTTGTGCAGCTGCTGCTGTAATTCTGGAAACTATTGAGGAGTTAATTGTTTCATTTTGATAACGAGTTGTCAGATTACAGCACATCATAGCATAGCTACCACACACAGGCATCAGGGTGCAGCACCAATGAAAAGACCACACCAAGAACATGCCATGACTGAGTTGTCACATGTTCCAGGGAAATGCATTGTGGAAAAGAAGAGATGAGATCCTCATGCCATGAAAAAAGAATTAACCCCAAGTTCAGAAAAACTAGTGTTTGAATCTAGTAACAAAGAGAGGGTTTGAAGCCGAGCAATGGGGTTCTTTCTAGTTCAAAGAAACATCTCGTAGAGCTGCTTCATAGAAAAGTCGTGATCTGATCAACAGCCCTAAGGTCTAGCTTCCCAAAGGTCAGAAGACCACTCTTTTGATGGTGGCATTACCATGAATACTGGTTATGCATACACAGTACTGCAGAATGTGACAAAAGGCATCCCTCAGGGGTCTGTGCTGGGACTGGTACTGTTTAATATTTTTATCAACGACATAGACAGAGGGATTGAGAGCAACATCAGCAAGTTTTCGGATGTCACCAAGCTGTGTAGTGTTGTCGATACACCAGAGGGACGGGATGCCATTCAGAGGGACGTGGACAGGCTGGAGAGGTGGGCCCAGGTGAACTTCACGAGGTTCAACAAAAGCAAGAATACAGTGAGTGGAAAGGAGGAGGTTTCACAACCAACACTTGCTCAAACAGCCAAAGAAATTTTCCACTCAGAAAGGAGAAAAGAGAAGGGGGAAAGAAATTTATCTGAAACAGGTGTATCTAATTCCTTCATGAAATTAAATCCCTGTGACCTCCTAGTCTACAAGGGAAGCTGGGAGTCAGGACTGAAGTTCTCCTCAGTCTTCAGCTGCTTTGCTATTTGACTGATTCGTAGATACTTTGTGCCAAAATAGACAGGATTTAAGATTTATGTTCAACCTTAATGCCACAATTGTCTTAGATGTTAATTAGAGAGAGAGGGCTACTTCTGATTTATCTTGATCTTAATTCACTCCCTGTGGATTCAGTCAATGAAATTAAAGCTAGCCCTTATACCTGTTTCTTTATAAAGCAAGTTCATTGCGGAAACATCAAACTTACAAAGGTAAGAGCCTTAGATAACAGTAACTCATCCAAGGTATTAGAGAACTCAGACCCATTTATTTCAGGGAGCTTTGAGAAGCAGTTCCTCAGATCTTAGTAGAGTGAAAGCAGTGAATAGCAACTGTGGTGACCAAAGATTAGGCTGGATAGCAAGAAAATGAGCTGATACAGTGACAACTGTGAGCTAACTCAATATGCCAACTGCACTCTTCTGCTGCAAAGATTTGATCACTTGGAATAGCCTTGTCTTGAGTTCTCTTTGCATTTTAATATAAAGTAGATGCAGATGGAGTGTTTTTCAGTGAGTTTGTATAATAGGTTATTTGTCTGTTTCCTTCCTCTAGGAGCCTTATATTTTTTCAATGATAAATGCATTAAATTTTTCCTGAAATCAGCAAAAGTGATGTGGAAATGGGAAATAGATCAAAGGCTTGAATGAGAGAGGCTCTCTTTTTTTTTCACATTCAGTTGCCATAAAGATATATGGGATGTAAGGTTGCCAATTTTATTTATGTTCTGACCTGCTATTAAAAATATATGATTAAAACCTGCATTGAGAAAAATAATATGTGGGTCTGCCTTTACTATAAATTCAGTAAGTTCCACTAACCAAACAAAAATGGCTAAAAAAGCCATACGCTGCAGTGGAGAAGTCACTTTTGTTCATAAAAGTCTCCTTTCTGCTGTCCATTCTGGTCTCTTCCAGTCTAGATTCAAATTGATTAAAAAATAGTTTTGAGGGAACCTTTATCCCTTCACATCTTTCCATCAGTCCTGGAGTTATAATCTTGAATTCTTAACTCTGTTGTCGAAGGTCATCGACAAATTCAGCTGACAAATGAGGCAATCTCCTAGACACTGAATTTGCTTTATTTAGGCATTTTTCTAATATTTTAACTTATGCATCTTCGTTGTCCATAGCGCTGCCTTTTAGTACTCTCATCCGAGTCAAAGCACAGAGTATAGCTTGTGCACTTGAGCAGAAACTTTGTGCACGTTCTGTATATTTTGGCAGATACAATTAAAATGGATTTTCAAAATTAGTTTGAAATTATTTATTTTCAGCATAAGAAACCTTAAAAATTCCCTGTGTGATGTTTTATTGGCTGAAAAGGATCAATTACGAATAATAACTGGAATCTAAATGGGAAAATACAAAGGCTTGCAAGTACTGGGGAAAAAATCTGCAAAAGTTGAAATTGATGAAAGAGCTCTGAAGAGAGCTCATCAAACTCTGAAGAGTCTCTAGATTAAGTGTCTTTTTACTGTTTGTGTGTCTCTAGAGGATGTAAAATGATATTGCAAGGGGGGTCATGGAATCCCCTTCTCTGGTGATTTTCAACACCCGCCTTGATGCAGTCCTGAGTAATATGCTCTAGGCAATCTTGCAGGGACCTCTCTAGAGGTCCCTTCCAATTCTGACAATTCCATTATTCTATCATAGAGTCAAGTATCTTATTCAGAGGTGAGGTGAATCCAAAGTATGCTGTCTTCAAAACGTATTCAATGTTATTATGCTGTTTTGGTTTTTTAACAAAAAAAAAAGGAAAAAAAGGGGAAAAAAAAGAGGAAAAAGGGCTGGGAAGTAGAGAAAGGGGAAGAGGAATAGGAAGCAGAAGGGGACTTCATGGAGCAACTCATCACCTTCCGAAAGACCCAGTTACAGACAGGTTCTGAAAGTCTAGCATGAACTCACTTGCAGTTCATGTTGGTGAGGGCTGGCTTTAGATCGGAGAAACTGTTGGATTTACTCTGAAAGTTGCAAAGGCCTCTTCAGGAGCCCAACTCATCAAATTCTACTGACAAAATTTTGCTTGTGTTCTGGACTAGTAACATGGGAAGGCTTGACTCCAGCTTCTAAGTACCTGGAATACTTTTGGTTTTGCTCTAGTGTTTATCTTCTTACTGCTATTGTGGCAGTAAATCAAGTACCACAGGCAGAAATCAAGAGTACACTCAACAATGGGTAGTAGTGACAGCACTAAAAAGATTGTGACTTATTATTGAAATGATTCACAACAGCATATTCACACTTAGCTTGTAAGGATTTTGAGATGTACACCATCTGTTCCTGCATACCTTGTCCATACTTGAGAAATTATTGTCATAAGAAGAGTTTTAACAATAACAGATGATTAAATCAGCTAAGCTAGACCTTTCAACAGTGTCAGTCAAAACAGTAAAGCCCCAAAGGAAAAAGCATCTTTCAGCCCTCTTCATGCCTCAAAGATTTCAGGTTGCTGCTCACAGTGGTTCTCAGAATAATAAACCTGGCCGTCACCATATTTGTTCCACTGGTTTTCAATATCTGACAAGTGGTCGTCTTAGATACAAGTCTAAGACTGTTCTAAATATTCAGGCAGGCAAGTAGAATTATTGTCATTTTCCAAGCCCCTTTGTCTCTTTCACAATTCCAGGTCACGAGGCTCTAGAGCTGCCAAGAAATTGCAGGTTTCAGCTGGGCCTGGGGAAAGTACCATACTATCCACCAGAGTCCAGTTTCATTAAGTCTTATGACTTATGAAAGTCCTAAGTCTTATGACATTGTACAAGAGTCACCAATTGTTGTAGTGTGGCTCTTCTTTTCCCCCAACTGGTCTTGACAGATTTAGAATTAAAATTTTAATTGGACTGGCATTTCCCAGACAACCATACTTTGGCAGCTCTTGAGTGCAAACAAAAAACCCAGACCTACAAAACTAAAAAAAAAGAAATTTGCATTTAGATGGTGACATTATTTTTTTGTTTGGTTGGTTTTTGTTTTGTTTTGTTTTGAGGACAATAACAAGCAGCAAGCTGTGATAACTTCCAGTTTTTGAGATAACACCCACTTGGAATTATGCCAGCTCTGATCAAAGGAGGGGTCCGCCTCTTATTTAAATGCATTCACATCCCAGGCACAATATGTTCCTTTTTTTCAATTTTATTCTTCGCCTTTATCATGTGGCAATAGAAACAAATCAAATTGGTTCACTTCATGCCAAATCCAAAGAATGAATTGCTTTCAGTAATACACCCACACTTCCACACTTTAAGAAAAGTAAACTGTTGGCCCCGTGACTTTTCAAGCTCTAGAACATTTATTTTGTTCACTAAGAAGCAGTCAGCCCTATAAAGGTACTCAAACTGCATTGTCAAGGGGAAAAGAAACAGTTGCTAAATGACGCAGCTGTAAGTGAGATAATTAAACAGACTGACGGTTAAATGTTTCCAAGCTGGCTGTCCCAGAAGGTATGGCTGTTGAACAGATTTTGAGAGTCAGGGTAGAATGAACTGGAAACTTCTACCCACTCTGCAATCACACCTTCACTTGCAGTATAGATATAGAATGAGTTTCATATTCATACCTGAGAAAATTCTTGGGATCTACAATCCAAACACACCAAAAAGGCATTTGGGACAACAGAAAAAAGCTGATAAAGATTTCCCATATTGACAAATTCCAGTAGACAACATGAGTGACAGTCGTAGTTGGGGCAGTTAGCAAAATTGGGAAGGGGTCAGAAGTGCAAATTTTGTCATTTCTACCTACAGACTAGTCTAGCTGATCCCTAAACAGAAAATTTCCTCAAATAATAAATAAAAATATAATAAATAAAATAATAAAAATTTATTTTCTCAAATAACAAATTCCTTTCCTTTCCTTTACTAGCTCAGGAATAAGTGCAATGTAAAAGCTAACAGAATCACCACAACCTGTCTTCACCCAGTTGTGCCAAAGAGTAAGTTAGGGTCAGCCTAGCTCAGGCTGTGTTCAGACAGAATACGGTAATTTTCAGTAATCATTATGGGACACTGATACTTAAATAAAAGGGAGAAAAGTTCCAAAGGACAGTTTCTGGGTAAGTCTCAGACCACAGTCAATAGAGACTGCATCTCAACCAACTTTCTCAGAGTCACTTTCACTTTCTCAGCTTCTGCACAACCTTCAGTCCTGTGATGTGTTCTGCTCCTTGCAAACAGCTAGTTCAGAAGGTAAAGGTTTATTACAGTAGATAGGTAAAAAGCATTGGAATTTATTTTTTAACTGTATGAAAAGGAGAAGAGATGAAAAGTGTTCATAGCACAAATGTAATTCTTTATAACAACTACTTAGTCCTGCAGCTTATTTCAATTTCCTCCACTTATCCTAAAAATAAACCCTGCATTTTCTCTGGAAATTGTATTCTTGGCATTGCTTATTCTCTTTCCACTCTGCTCTTACCTCAGCACTAACTTTGACTCAGGTCAAATATAATAAGGTGGTGGAGTCTCCTTTGGAAACATTCAAAACCCGCCTGGACAAGTTCCTGTGCAACCTGCTCTAGGTAGACCCACTCTGGCCGGGGGGGTTGGACTAGATGATCTCCAGAGGTCCCTTCCAACCCCATATGATTCTATGATTCTATGATAGTAGCGCTTAGAAAGTGATTTCTGTTTGAAGGTTCAATTTGCTTGGCAAACACTAAGAAATTCACTCCATGCTATTTCCAAAAGTCAGGTACTATTTGAGAAGTTAAGGAACTTAGTGACAGAGCCTGGAAGACAAAACTGCTGTCCTCACTTCCAAGACCTGTATCTTAAACAAAAGACAATCTAGTTTTGTTCTTATTCTTTTTTTGTTTCCCTTTTTTTCTTTCTTTTTAGGAACAAAACTGAGCCAAATAACATTTCACGCTGTTCTTGTAATTGAAGTGACACTGCATTCCAGTGCTAATCAGAAACAGAAATACTATTCCGCTCTTAAAATGTTATCTTGTCTGTTCTAGAATGTTCTGACTTTGATTTAATTCCTTCTATACAAAGAATTTTGAAGTTATTTGATTTCAAAATATGGAAGTTTTGATTTCCCATTTGGTTCTCTTCTGTCTCTTTTTTTAATTTTTGAACAAAAGAGGATAAGTTTAAAATGGATGCTACCTCAGAAATATATATATTACTAAAACTTAGTAGTTAAATAACTGGTTTTAACAGAGACCTTTTGACAGTTCAGAATTAATTTGTTTTGAATTTTTTCTAAATTCTAACACTTCAAAATTAATCATTTATGCAAATCAGGGAAACATCATAGCAAAATTGGAATTTTCTTTGAAATACAAATTCTATTTTTGTGAAGACTATGTGCTCATTTAAATTTAAGACCATTTGGTAGTCAGGTCCAATAACAAGCTTGTATGTGCTGTGCTTAGTGTATCAGGATTCTAAACATGTTGTTTCCAATCATTCACACACTGTCTCCATTCCAGATAGAGTCTCTCTACAGTCTGAATAGCCTTTATGACATCCCCAACACAAAAGAAATAGAGAAAGGATAGGAAGAAGTTGAAGACAAAATGGAAAGTGTACATTTTTTATCTTCCAAGTTAATAAAACCACTGACTTCTCTTTCACAGACCAAGTAAAGATTTCCCAATGGTATGTACTGGACGATATATGATCCTATACAGACAACCACTACAGAATGTAATGCACATGCAAGTATCATTTTTCCATAGGCATACGCTAAAACTCTGTAAACTGCTATCAAGAAAGTTTTTTGTATGTATTTTTGAGACTTTCAGTAGAGTTGCTTCCCAAGCATGGATATAAATGTCTATTAATATTAATTCTATTTAACAAATATTTTTACAATCGTTACCTGACAGTGTTTTGTTTTATAGAGATTTGTCAAATGCACATGATTTTAATAGATTACATGCAATGAATCAAGCTACTGCAGGTCTGACTCTGATTTACAGGTGCTAAAAAGATGTTGAAATGGGATCCCATTTTGAAAAAGGTACTCTTCCTACCTTAAGTGGGAGTTATGATGTTGTTTCATTCTCTTACAATTCCTACAAAACTCCAATCTTCAGTACTGTGTCAAAGACTTATCAAAGTAACAGTTACTTAAAAGGAGGGGAGATCACTTCAATTTCACATTGGAATATAATGGGTTCGTTGGTACAAAAGGAACATAGCATGTTTGCTCATTCAAAAATCTGTAAATGAACAGCAGAGCACACTGACTTAAAAAGGAAAAAGGCTTGAAAATGAGACTATTAAATATGGAAATAAACAGGTTTTTCAGCCAGTTGAGACACTTCTGGAAGCAAGTCAGACAGCACCGAAACATATGGGATCAGTCTTCAGCATGAGGTACATATAATCAAGTAAGAGATGAGCTTCACAGTACCTCCCATGTTCATCAGGGATCACAGTGTGACTGGAACTGAAACACTGATTCTTAACAGTTGGATAATATACAGTGCATGAAAATACAGCAGGTACAGACAAGCGTGGGGACACTGAATGTAAATCTAACTAGTGTGATATCTTTCCCAAAGTGCCGAATACTCCTGAGAGGCAATGATGTTGAAAAACTATCAGATAATGAAGGCACCTGGCTTTACAGGCAGAGGAGTGGATTCCAGTTCTCTAAAAATTTCTCTGATACTTCTGCTAATATATTTGGAATAGAAAAAATACACAAGGGGTACTCCATTGTAGATACCTAAAAAGATTTGCACATAAGAGTCCGTCAGAGATTTTCTGCCCAAGTCCACTTTTTCTACAGTCATCCTTCCTACTGTTTATTTTTTTTTCACATCAACAGCTTTAAAATCAGAATAGCCTTTTCTCATTTAGATTCTTATCCAGTGTGGAATTACTGCAAAGCACATTTTAAAGGTCATGTTTTATCAGATCGGCATCATGTGGACAAAAGTTAGATATGAGGAAGCATCACTCAGGAAAGGTGAAAGTTTCCTTTTTAATCCTGACCCTGACATGTCATATTAATCCCAGCTAGAGACCAACTAATTCTCAGGTAGGGAGGAGCGGAAGCCATGAAAGTGCACAGTCTTGACAGAACCTATGGCTTGGTACAAGCTTGATTTTAGTGCTGAAACACTGTGGGTTTTTTCTAAATAAAGCAAAGCCTAAAAAAGAAGAGTGAGGAGGCATGGGAGGAAAATAAACAATGTTTACTTGCAAGCTAGAAGACCACAAAGACAGGATTTGTATTCAGGCAGTAAAATGGAACAGAAGAAATCATAAACAATAAATAAGAAAACAAACATTACTATTTCCTTTTTTTGTTGCTCTGTGACACAGCAATAAGCATATCCACTGAGCTCAGCACCCTACAGGATGAATGGTAACTTATATGCCAATTTGGAATTTGAGAGCTTTTTCTGTCAGTATAAATCCCTGTGCAAATGGACAATGCTGCTCATAATGCCCTTTAATATCTGGAAGATTTTGTTCAGATGCTGGGGTAGTGGTATGAATATCTGAGGGTCTCTTTTGGTGCCCTCACTTCGAGAGCAATAAAGCATGTAACGATAGCACACATTACCTGCAGTTATCCCTGAGGTCTTTGTGAGCAGATCACAAACACAGCCTAGAAGGAACGTTTCTTTTCTTTGCAGAAGATAATACTATTGATGGAAATAAATTGCTGGTTTGTTTTGGCCTCTGGAGATCTTCTGTACTCCCAAAACACTATTCCTTGGTCTGTCAACACTGTTAATAACATTCTCACATGATTAACAGAGGAAGATTACCTAAAGATGAAAAATAGCATTCCTATTCAAGACAATTTTTTAAGACTTTGCTTCTTTCTCTATGGGATCTTTATATTGGCTTTCTCAGAGGCAATCTTAATCTGAATTGGTATGAATACTTTGAGTGATATCCAGATAATTTCAGCTTCCAAGAGAAAAATCCCCTGGTATCAACACAGCGTGAACAAAAAGTCTGGGGAAGAGGGGGAGCCCCATTAGAAGAGTTTGATTTTAATAAGAGGATGATGAAGTTAATTAAAGCTCAGTGCCTGTGAGCAAAGAGAAGAAGAGAGCACTTTGGGGTTTTTCCTTTTGCTGTGCTCCAGCTGTTCCTATCTCCAAGCCAAATGCATGAGCCAAAATGATACAAGTTGGCAGCTTTTTATAGCAAGGGGATCATCTGTTAAATGGTTAGGTTGGTTTTGTTTTGCTATAAGAAGATGGGGAGTGTAGTTTCAAAGTTTTCAGCAGGAATTTAACCAAGCAGTTCTCATTGCTTTTTAAGCCCTCTTTTCATTTTCCTGCCCATAAATTATAGAATGAAATCCCTCTCCCTCAGAGCACCTCTCATGTTTGGATTTAGTCATCAGTTTCTCTTTTGCCTGGACCAACTTTAACCTTTCTAAGCATTTTTTTGAGTCCTGTGCTTTCATTAATAAGGTGATTATGCATAAAGTAACCCCCTGTTTGTGTCCTAGAAAATAGGCATTTGTGAATGCAAATTAGCTAATAATTGGCAAGGCCTTTAAAGATGTTAAGATGCAACATTCAATGGGAACATAATAAATTTTCCAGTATTTCATCTACTATTATTGGTTTCCAGGCCACCCACTTTCCAAAGATTCAGACCAGGTTTAATTCTTATCTAAAACCTCTACTAGCTGGACTTTTTGCACTTAGGACGAAACTCTTCTAAGCATCCTTAGGGACTGTCTGTTGGTACTCACACTTAGCTTATTTCTGAAATAAGTACTTTGGAGAACTAGCTCACTAGGTTTCATTCCTGTGGACAGTGATAAAGCAACACGTGAGTTTCTCTAACCACCAACTCAGGTAGCCACATACTGTCCCTTTAACTAAATCATACCGCAAAAAGACTGGCATTGCTTGGAACTTTCCAATTACTCTGTATTTAAATCTGCTTCTCCAAAGTGCTGAGAATTTCTTGAAAAAGCCTGAGTGTGCTGAGAATGTGCTTAAGAGAAAGACAATCAGTATATTTACTTTTATCTTGCATATGCTTGGCCCCATAAACTCATTTGATCCTAAAAGAAATTCCTGACTTTAGTAGATTTGCTGCTGTTTCACTTCAAAATATTCAAGGTAAATTTGGTCAACAATCTGTCCTGCTGCCTCTCCTCTCCTAATGTATATTCCTCTCCATCTATGCTTTGTTTCACCAAGAGAGTTCCATCATAAGTTGGAATTCACAGTCAGCAGCTCACTTTGTTTGCCTTTCCTGCTGGTTCACCTCATTCTCACACACTCAAATCTGAGGAGTTTCAAGTGCTAAGATACTAACATATAGCACGCAACCAACCAACCAAAAAAAAAAAAAAACCAAACAGCAAAAACAACAAAAAAATAAAAACAACAAATCAAACTGGGCAGTACCCCAAGAGTGCTTAAACAAAAAGTTGTGACAAAGTACTGGAAGCCAAGGGTATAAATAAGGAAGACAGTGTTCTTTCAGCACAATCTTCACTTTCAGATTTTAGATAAACCTCCTAGTTACCCTGTGTTTTTATTTCCACTTCTGCAAAACATGTAGAGAGAGCAATGAGATGGATTCTGGAAAGCTTCATCTCTGGGAGTTAATAAACAGAGTTTGAATAATAAGACATAATACCAGCAAAAGTGCAAAATTTCATCAAAAGCAGACTCAACTTTCAGCCAAGCTTCTACTTTACCTCACAAATTGAAAATAACTAAAATTTGAGTTAATATTCTTTCACTCAGGACATTGCTGAAAATATTTCCCATTCTGAAAAAGGAAAGCAGGGAGGTTCTGGGTGCTTCTTAGAATACTTTCTTTGGGGATGGCGAATGAAAGTTTGAGGTTTTAAGTATAATGTGAGAAGAAAACCCAGTGTCAGGAACTCCTTGGCCTCCACATAAATATTTATGATACATTACTAAACCTATCCTCTTGCTGATTTTGCACCAATATTCAACTTTTTCAGTACAACTACCTTGAAGTACTGCAAAGTATTCCAGGCAGTTGTAAATACCTCCCTTCATCAGATTCTCAGATCATACAACATCAGCAGGACCAGTAGAGTCATGCCAATATTGGATTTGACTGGTAATCCCTCCCTCAAAGAACAAACGTAGTCATTTCCATGACACAGCAGAAGACTGAACAAGGACATCAGGACAGAGAAAGTCAGATGAGAGTATAAATAACTGGATTATAAATAAGTCAATTGGTTTGTCTCATTTTTCTGTCACAATTATTAATGATTCTTTAGTCTTATCATTAGGACAATGGAGAGAACTTCATTCCATATCAATCTAGTGTGCTATATAGCTAATAATATTATTTGAGAACTGGTAATCCAAAAGCAGGGAAGCAACACCTGCCAGCATAGCTTGCCATTATGTGTTACCTGTTCATATTTTAGAGAAATCGCAAGCCCTCTTTTTCCCATATCCCCAGATTTGTATAATTTTCTGTCATAGTGCCAGATGTGTAGGGCTGCAAGATCAAATGGTGGTACAATCCCATAACCAACACTCATTTTTTGCAAGGTTGCCCTTGACCTATAATGCGTAAAGTATATTCCATTTACTTGAAGGAAGAAAGGAAGATATTTTTATTGCTATAGAGGACTGTATTTACAGAATTTTAGCCATGGATCCTCCACATGGCTGTCTGTTTCTATACAGAATATAAAATCTCAAAAAAACCCTGTCAGAATGCAGGTTATCACCTTGTTGTTTACCAAGAAAATGAAGCAAGATCAGCATTGCAATTATCAAGTTATATTTATATAGATTATCAGTACTGTAAGCACAGCAAATGAGGAAATGAGTACAGCTCTAGTTTGTTCATGGATTTCTTCTCTAAATGCAGCTGAGGCAGATAATGACAGTCTCTGCAGACTGATGGCATCACCAGCATTTTTGAAGGTCTTCAAGTAAACAGTACTCAAAGTTAATAAAAGAGGCAAATAATCTGTGTGATGAGGAAGCAGTGCTATCAAACTGAAAGTATTCATGTACCAGAGAAGGAGTGCTATACGTCAAGTGATTAAAACACTGACCAAGGAAACAGAGATGGGCACAAGGACCCAGCGCCAGATGTAAGGATTCAGAGCAGGGTATCTCCTCGTTCTGTGACCTTGTGCTTCCCGCTCTTTACTTGTCATTGCCTTTTTTGGGATAAGCATTGTCTTTCACTATCTGTTCACATCAGAGAGCACCAAGCACAATGGTGTTCCTTTTTTTAATGTGGCCTCTTAACACAAATATAAGGAGTAAGAAGCTTCAACTCTTCTTGTAGGTCCTGCATCTAAATCAGAAATATATCAGCAAAAGTTATAGAAAGCCTGCACTGACATCGCTCACAAAGTATGTTTCTTGAAGAAAGTTGTCACTTGAGTATCTTTCATCAATGCCAAATTCCCTTGCACTAAATTAATAACTTACAGCATATTGTTTCAAGGCAGTGTGAATAAAAATATGGAGATTTTAGATATAAATGGAAGCCTAGTGATTATTTTTATCCTCAGAAAATGTAATGATCATCTCTTTCAAAGATGAAGTGAAATGACTGACCGTCCATTGAGAGCAATGTAATTGATCCATGTAATGAAAGATGTAGTGGATGAACGATTTCAACAGTGATGAAAGATGGAAGAGCCTAAGGAACAAACATGAAACCAGCAGAAGAGACACAAGGTCAGATCATTATGCAGATTGCTCTAGTGAGGCTTGTAATTCAACCCATATATTTAAAAGATAGTGCGCACCAATTATTCCGATTTTATACTGCTTTTGAAAGGAAATGGTTAAGAACTGATAAAGGTGCAAACTCCATCCACTGATGGTCACTGGAGCATGCCGTCAATGTTTTCCTAATATTCCCACCCGTACCTGACCTCAGTTTGAGTTTTCATAGTAAAATCAATGGAAAATTTCTAACCTCTGAAATTGACTCTTCCTGCACTGAAATATTTGGAGATATAATTATGGTTGGGATTTCACTTTTCAAATTACAATTTCTTCTTTAAGGACTAGAAGGTTTTAAGTTTGTAGTAGTGGCCAAAGACAAGTGCAGGACAAAACCACATAACAGAATACTTTACCTGGAACCTGGGTTGTCTATGAGTGTTGTCCCATAATCTTGACATAAAAATAAAAATATATATAAAAAATAAATAAAAAATAAAAAAAATATATAAAAATAAATATAAAAATAAAATCCATCGAAATCTTTGGAGTTCAATTAGACTCACCTCTGTCTAGCCATATGTGAAGAGCCTTTGTGGTTAATACTGTCTAACAAAAGACAGATATTCCTTCTTCTCATTTCTCTGCAATTAAGGGGAAAGTTGGTTTGAGATTTTTTTAATACTTCAGCTAAATGTTTTGGAGCTTTGTACAAGTGATCCCAAACCCCTGAGTTAAAAAGCTCCAGAGCCAGCAGTGTGGAATGCAGTGATTCAAGGCAATTTGTTTTCAAATAATTATTAGTTCTGGACAAATAACAGGAATTGAAAGCTCTTATTCATCTTCTCACCTCCCTTTACCTATTTACTGGCTGCATCTTTTTCCAGGTACCTTCTCTTGTACTTGACTAAACTATTTTCAAATCAATAATCCTTTGGATGTTTAAGCTCTTTCCCAAAGTTATTACTACATGCAAATCTCAGACTGGTTTTCCTGTTACGCTATAACTTGCATTTCAGATCAAACTGTCAGCTGATCTCATGAGTTAATAAAAGGGTATGAAATTAATAGATTATTTTCATTTATTATGAATTTTTGATTGAGACCTGACTGAATGAGTTTGGGGTGACTGAAAACTGTAACCACTTTGAAAGCTACCATGCTGTTTGCCATGTGAAGGCAAAGCCTACAAGATCCTTCAAAGCAAAGTTTATAATGTTGGGATGATTACACTTAATCAAAAAATCCTTTCTGGGATGCCCTCTGGCTACGCAGACTGGGAGACTTGGAGATTTGTTGTCTTCCTGCCCACACAAAATATTTTTTTTTCCCAAAAGCAAGGCCTGAAGACAGAGGCCCTGAACCTAGGAGCTGGGAAGTATTCCTGCATCCCACAGTTTAGATGTAAACTGCCTAAGTCAGTTTGATATATAGTAGCAACCCCAGCAGTGAGTCACCAGCTAGTTTTGAAACAGAACTCTGACCAAGATTATATGGTTCAGAATAAGAAATAAAGGTCAGTGTTATTCCTGTTAATCACATTTACATTAGAGTGTATATGACATCTACAGAGGGACACTGAGGTCATCAAAGTATAATATGAAAGGCATAAAACCTCACTGTTTGACCTGAAAGAGCAACTCTGTTGGATGCACTAATAGCAGGTTTTTATAATTCACTAAACCAGCCTTTGGAAGCAAACAAAATCACATGCACTGAATCAAGCTCTGCTGATGCATTCACACTAGGCACTGTAGACCCACAGGTCCTCTTCTGAAGATTCAGATTTAATGCAGAATTAACCATGTTAATTCTAAGGGAAAGAAATTAGATCTCTGTGGTTCCTTCAATATTTGATCCTTTAGGAAATATTTTCTCTCCCTGGTCAGAAAAGCACCCCACAGGAACTGTGCATTCTGCCTTTCACAAGGTGAAATATAAGAGGTTTCCCAAACTTACACAAAGAACAGCAGTAGCTGCTCTGTTCCTAAAGGATCCTTCAGCAATTTTCTCATCCCAGGATGAATCTTTTCCTAATCAGAGGTCAATTTTTTGGCAGAATAAATGGATTGTACCCACTGAACCCGTTTGCCAGAATGCAGAGTTCCAGTGGAACATGTGGAGCCCATTTGCAGCAATGTCGATGCAATCATGATAAATAGGTCACTCTTGATCTACATAGATTGGCCTCTGAAGATTTATCTCCACAGAACCTTAGTGTTGGCCACTCCATCAGAAAAGTTAGTGTAGTGTCCTCTCTGAAGAAGTGAGAGAATGCAAAACAGCTGTTACCTTTTTTCTCAAGATGCACATCTGCTCAACTCAATGTTCCTGTAAGAACACACTTTAATCTCTTGGTGGATCTTACGATCTTGTTACAGACTGAGCTATAACACCCTGGACTATAATTTCTTTGTCCTCCATTGGCAGAAACCACTGCTTCAGCAATCAAACTTTTGTTTTCATCCCATTGCACGTGTTTTGTGTCTGTAAAGTAAACACAAGATAGAGATCAGATGCTAATCCTGCAAGTTTAGACTTGAATTCCATTCTCCACTCTGCCACTAGTTTACTCATGCAAGTTATGCTTGCTCCTTAGCCACTCTTGTCACAGTTGTAAAAGTCAGATTCTGTGTCACATAGCTGACAGCAAGCCTGTCCAGCACTCTAAGCCCACACAGACAGACTGTGAATAACTGGAGAAATGACACTTTGAGTTCATTAAAAGTCGGTCTGAGCTGTTTAGCTACCATCTTCTCTATCTATGACCAAGGACAGATTTAAAAGGACACAAACAGTTCTTCTGTTTTCCAGTATCATTTAACTTATGACACATTAACACATGCTTTACATGCGTGGCCCTTCTTTAGCATGAATAATTCCATCAACTTAATGACACAGGGAAGGGGAAGATGTCCACAGGCAACCCACTGCTTGCTTTTTAAGAGTCACACATACTTGATATTTTAGGAAGTCAACTGATTTCGCATCCTTATTCTGGAAAAGATCTATCTGTGTTTATTTATCACTGCCATAAATTATGTGTTGCTTTCAGTCCAAATCCTATTTATAAAAGCATGACAAACAGAGACACACATTAAGAAAGATTAAAGTTCACATTTTTAAGTTATCCGAAGGTCTTATTACAACTGACAAAAAGCCAGGAAACTGACAACTAAGAGCTGACACACCATGTATCATGTTGTGTCAGGTTTTATTTTGTGTGTGTACACATGTGTGTTGTGCTAGTGCGACTTTTGCTTTCTGGGCTTCTTTAATGCTAATTTTTAAAAGGGACTTGTATGCTGGAACAAACTTGAGAGGCAAGAACATGAACAGAAACAGGAAGTGTCCTTATAAACAATAAAGGCAACACCAGCAGCCACCATTCACTGTAATTATCTTGACATGGTGCTGTGCATCTGTTCCCAGGGCTACTTAACATGACCTTTTTAACCACAGTGCCAAAGGCTTTCTCTTGCACTTCCATTCTCCATTGGTATGATGCCATTCTGCCTCCTTTGGCTAATGTGGCTATTTCAGGACAGACTGGTCACAGACCACAGGAGACAACAGAAGATTATTTGGCACCTCATGAGACAGAGACAGCACAGAACAATCTTCGTTAGTTCCTGTGAATATCCCCACCCAAAGGCCTCAGAATGCTTCACAAATACTCATCATTAAACATCAGAGGAGCCTCTAATAATAATTTTGTATGGGTCCACAGCACTGCTGTACTGGTAGAATTCCTCCGCCAATAGGAGGCTGCACTTCACAGGAATGCTGGATTTCACATGGATAGGGTGGGAGTTGGGAGAGCAGGAGGTATGCCTGACATCGCCTGTTCTGTTAAGAGGATCCCTTTCTAAAGAGTGTAAGTGACTTACAATCTTACAGCTTCTAGAGCAAAGTCCCAGTGGCCAAGAGCTTACACACACCATTAACAGTAAAACAGCCAGTGAACAATGAAGAAATTACTGTTTAAGAATACCCTTGCTGCTGAGGGTGATACAGCCTCCTAGAAATGAAACTCTTTTTTGTGTCTTGTCTCAACGTCACACCGCCTGGGTATCTGTGGGTAGGAAGATTTAAGAGTGAATAAAGCAGAAGAGGATTGACAAACTTGAAGTGATTAAATGTCTCTGCTTATTCTTTCTCATTCTTTTTCCAGTCTGCTGGACTCCTTCTGATATTCCCAAGTTTAGAATTGAGAACAAGGTGGGACTTTACTGTTTCACAAGTACCGTACAGCAAACAGCAGGCAAGGATTGATCTGCAAATTCGGCTCACCCTTTCCTTCTCCCCTTTCCTCCAAATTCATTGATTTTTAATTCCATTGTGTTTCACTATCAAGTAATTTAATTTGTTTTCTGTGGTCTCCTCTAGGATCCTTTCAGGCTTGCTCCTTTTTCATTTATCTGTCTTCACTTGAATGGCATGGATTTGAAAACGTTATTCTCCAGATAATTTAGTTTGCATGCTGTTTTCTGCCCATGTTTTAACCTGGAGATCCTTTTTTATTGTATCTAAGCCCTGACTGGCATTTATAATATTTTCTAATACACTTTCACATAGTAATTAAGATGTGAGGGATTTCTTTTCACTTTTTCTAGGCAGCACATACATGGCCCTGGAATTAGATAAGATGAATGGTACACAGGAGTGTGACCTCAGGAAGATAAAGGTGCCAGTAACAAAGATCCCGTTTTCAGATAGTACTCCTTGTACATCTGTAAGTATCTGCATCTTCTTTCATTTTTCCAGAGAACAATGTCCACTATACAAAGGACACTGTGACACTTTAAACGTGCTTAAGTTCATTCACGTCAGCATTCTTTACAGTCTTTAAAATCTTTACAGTGTTTAAGATCTTTTCATCTACCTCACAGCTATCCTGAAGTCTGGCCATAGGCACCTGGAAATGATTGGATTTTTTGGATTCTGACTCCCAGAGACTATTTAAAGGCATGGATACTAATTGTCTTACAGTCCATCTGATACTCACTCATCCATTGAGCTATTGGAAGCAAGAAAAGTGCCTGAAGTCCTGCCAGAGGACCTAATAACTCTAGCACTGGCTCTCACGATGTTACACTAGAACTAGCAACTTCCACAGTAAGGTATGCAAGTAATGCATATGTAGCTGGGTATAGTCAATTTAGCAGCTACTTGATAAAGATGCAGCTTGGGTATAAAGAAGGCATAAGTAATGTATATAAACTTCTTCAAATCAAAATACAAACTAGCTTTTCACCATGAGTTGCCCCTCTTATCTAAAAAAAGAAAAATTACAAAAAAAAGAACAATGCAAAAAAGACTTGCAGAATAAAATGAATCAAATCTACTCTTGACTAGAATAAAAGTGATAAAAATATCTTTATGTGTACTTTTTAGGATTGCGAGAGGTAACTGAAAAACAAATTAATAAAACTTTCTAATAACTCAAACACTGAAGTAGCTGAGTGACTTCAGTAATGTATTTCAATTCATTTTTCTTCTTTCTCTGCTTCGGCAATATTCTTGATGAAATCACTATTTTATTGAGTATGTTGTTCATTTAAAATTACTGCTCCATTATACTCCTTGCACATATCCCATATTATGTATTTGTTCTTGCACTGGAAAAGTACCAGTCTTGGAATCGTATTTTATCTCCCAAAAAAGTTCATTAATGCTTATTTAATTAATAGGGACTTCAGAAATATTCCTTCTTCCAAACAGAAGGCTTCAGGTCTGATTCAAGAAGAGCTGTCAAAATGTCCAGAGATGGGTCACCTAGTAGCTAATATGCCTTGCTGAGGATGTGAGATCAATTCCAGACCCTCTTCTCCCTGGATCAAGGCTGCACTAAAATCTAGTTAATATTTGAAACTAAGTTGCTTGTATCTCATAAATATTTTTAAATGCCAGATGCAGACCAGGCCTTCCAGTTTTAATAGGAATAATTTTACTGAAGTTTATTCCAGGAAAAGCAAAATATGAGGCCAACCAGACATGGTTGCATGGCCTTGGTCCCTGAGTAAAGAAAGATATATGGCATCCTCTACAAGTTGCTGGAGAAGTCACACATTTGGGAGATCCGTAAAACACAGCCAAAATCTACTTGTTTGTTTCAGAGTGATGGATCTGGATCATACAGGATGAGAATTCAGTGTTTTGGAGGTCTTGTGTGAAGATATGAACATTTCCTTTTTTCTTGCTTGCTCTCTTTTTATCTCCTAAAAAAGAGAAAAAAAAGCTTTTATGTTTAGCTTCAAAATGGAGAGGAAACTTCAGAAATAGCTAAGAAAGGGAAGAGAACTTAGACTGTATGTCACTCTATGGATCTTCCTTTAGTGAAAACAAAAGCAGAAAACTCAAAAAAGAACATGTTTATACTCTTTTGGCACTAGAGTGATGTGTGTTTTGGGGCTAGCAAAAAACACTGTCTTCTTCCAGAGGTCAGTCTGAGTCTCAGCATAAATAATTTATCTAAGGTTGAGTTAATGATTGGGTTGGGATTTTTTTTGCCTTAAGCAAACAGCAATGTGAATGTGTTGATCTTCATTTGGAAAGCAAAATTCCACTTTATTCCTGATTGCTTTAATACTTCTACCTCTTCTGGCCCTCACTCAGCTCTTAGCAGTATGTTTTCTTTTTATTCTGTGTGTACCAGCCATTGGAAGAGCCGCTCTCTGTCTGGGGAGAACTGTTAAAAGCACAAACTTCTCTGCACAGCTGTATGGTCAGAGGTGCAAGATGGTTCATAAATCCTCAAAGCAGACACACATAGCATGGTGCTTTAGTACAAAGTCCTGTAAAAAATAGCATGTGGCAGAACAGCCACAGGGAGGCAGAAATAGTACCCAAAGGATCTGCAGCGTAACAAGTTCACGTAAAAAAGGTCATGTCGATTCAAGCAAGATGTAAACCTCTCTTATAAAGTAACAAGCTGGGCTTTTGAGTATCCTGGGGTTTCATGATGATTTGACTGGTAACGGTCAGAAATGTTTAAAAAAAATCAACTTCTGTCAGAAAATTGCCAGTCCATTGGAAGTGGAATGATTTACAGAAATGTGCCTATTTGAACAAGTCTGCTAACAAAAGTCACCAGTTCTCTGCCTTTTCTCTTCTTCGCTTATCCACCCAGCTTCTCAGATGCTCCCTGACAGACTGCTGCACAGTTCAGATCTCTGGGGCTTTTAAACTTCCAGGATATCTGCCTCCCAGAATTGCTGCCCACTTTTTATGCTCAGGAAACTTGTTTTCATCAGCAGTGAGAAGAATTTACTGGATAAGGTTTCCAGTCTTGCTGACACTGTGTTTAGAGCCTGAGTCTGGCTTGGGCTCCTGGTCACGCTGCAAACCACCACCCAGAAAGAAGAGTGAGGAACCCAGTGTTTCCATTGCTCAACCTGGCTGATGTCCAAAGGCTACCCACTTCACGTGGCTACGTGACCACTGCAGCTTGGAGAATCAATTACCCTGAAAGTAGAGCAGTCATCTGTCTCTATAACATTATGTTGGAGCACTATGAAATTGGACAGAAATAGCCTCACTTTGAATCAGTAGGTTTCAAGAGTTTGGAAAAGCAGATTTTATTTTAGGAATATCAATTTGCAGCATTTCTGAAACAAAACACGTAGGAATTTGATTTTAACAAACACCTTTACATTTTGGCCTCTTTTTCTGAAGATGAAAAGGTTTGGGATAATGCAAAATTTATGAAGAATGGCAATGTAGTTTTCTGACCTACTATTGTTTTTTCTATAAGGATAGCTCAATAGGTTGTAAAATAATAAGTCACTTTACTGTGTAATTGCTACCTCCCAGCCTACTGCCAGTTGCTAAGGGAATGAAAACTCATATCAGCCTTAAAGAGAATGATTGAATGCAAACAAATACTCCTACTACAAACAGAAGATGTTGTTCTTTTCCCCCTTACATCAGTGGGACAGTGGTGGTAACAGACTGGAATTTGAAGAAGGGAAAAGTGGTATCTTCTAATCATGAAATCTACTCTCCACTTGAACAAGCCTTGTGCAGTAAAAGTTGAAAGTAGACAGGAAACATGATCTTCAACCCTGCCACAGATCACTCACCCTTCTTAAAGCCACATCCATGCTTCACAGTAGCCCCTGCATCATACATATTGCAAAGTTTGTGTTTCCAATGGGAAAACAAGACCAAGAGCAGTCAAGTGTTCACAGGAAGTTACTTGGAATGATTTGGAAAGTGTCTGGACTAGACTAAACATCTGGAGAGTTTCTGATTTAATTTCTGACTATGTTGCCTTATTGTACTCTACTTTTATGAATGCTAATCCTTGAGGAAAAGGCACACTGATTCTATAACAATGCATATATATCACCACTGAATCCCCTTTCTCCCCTCACCAATAATCAGCCCTCAAGGTCTCTGAATCATTCACTATGTCTGAATTTCAGATTTAGGTTTCAGGACATGGAATTAAGTATGAGCCATTTGTAAGTACTGAGGGAACACAGTGCATGTATTGATTATCTGTTATAGTTCTGCAACGTTCTGCTGGATTCAAATCAAGGAGAGAAAAATGGTTACGGCTGAAATAAGATTTCTCACTTTTCCCTTTTATTTTTATTTTTTTTTTGCAAAAATATAGAGGGAAAGTCTGCCAGGAAGAACTATATTAGGCTAAAGATAAGTAGAAAACCCAGATGAAAAGAACCTCTCAAAAAATTCTTAAAATGTCAGTGACATTTTTGTCAACATTGTAAATTGTTTTCTCCAGAAAATGATTATTTCTTTACAGAAGATATTTAAATTTTTTTTTGACCAGATAAACTTCTGACGTTTGGAGTAGTTATATTTAAGTACATCATCCACGCTGTATTTGATTAGAGGTTCTTTCTGTCCCTGGAACTTCTTCTGACCTAGAGTGAGGCTCTGAATGCCACAGGTTGAGCCTCTCTCCACTCACCTGAAAAACTGACATCATTCTCACCATCATTACACACCATTTTGTAACTGATAGGTAACAGCTCGTTTAATTTCAAAGCACATTATTACTTGAAACATGGAGCCTTCCCAATTTTGTCGTTTTTGAGAGATGCCAAAGGATATTACAACGGCTTTTCATTGACAACAATCATTCAAAGGTTCAGCAACAGCCAAGTCCAATATGGCAATATGTGGGAACGCAGTCTAGATATATAGTTGATTTAAGAAAGACAAACTGAACCAGAAACTTCAGTTGTGAATTCCCTACTTAAAACATCTGTGAAATAAAGCAAGCAGCTCCTTCCCACAAACTGAATAAACATATTTCACCAGCTTTTGAAAGGCATTTTAAGTAAAGTTTATATTGTCACAGAGCAGTAAGCATGATGATATACATATTATACATATGGTCTTAATGCTAGCAGTTTCATTATTTATTAATTTCTCATATGGTCATACTGCAGAACGCCATATAATTTCTTCTTCTACCTTGCCACTAAAGGTGAAGGTGCTCTAATGGAATTGACTTGTTCCGTCAGCTGGCAAAATGTTAATTAGTTTTCATAAAAGATTAATCCATTGAATTCTAAGTGAGTGAGTTTATTCCAGGGTGCTGAAGAAGCTCTCTATGATATGCTTTGAATTAGCAACCCATGTCTTTGGAAAACTCCACAAAGTGATATTATAATTTCCCGGGTGTAATGTTCCACATGTCTCCTAGTAATTAAAAGGTTAAAACACAAGGAAGTATCACAGAGAGAAAAGGATGAGATGTTACTGTTTGGGTGCAATTTGAGCAGAATCCACATTGACACAGCTAATTATCATCAAAATCTAATCCAATACTTTTCCTGAACTCCTAGTCTATGTCATGGTGTTGCTTCTGCTGACCACAGCTTAAAAGAATTTAAAAACAATCTGACAGAGAAAGGGGCTACAAAGATGAAAAGAAAAAGGAAAAGAAAAAAAGAAAAAGAAGGAAAAAGAAAAAAAGAAAAAGAAGGAAAAAGAAAAAGAAAAAGAAAAAGAAAAAGAAAAAGAAGAAAAAGAAAAAGAAAAAGAAAAAGAAAAAGAAAAAGA
>JAOTQQ010000023.1:31099423-31151458 GCA_026546715.1 Gallinago undulata
AAGAAAAAGAAAAAGAAAAAGAAAAAGAAAAAGAAAAAGAAAAAGAAAAAGAAAAAGAAAAAGAAAAAGAAAAAAAAAGAAAAAGAAAGTCAATAGCAATTAATAAAACTCAGATATTAGCAATTACAAAAAATTTATGGGGGGGGGGAAACGATATCAAGGATATTTCTGTAGCCTGAGAAATTTAGCAGATAAAAAAGAGCTTTTAACAACAAAAAGAACATGAGCATGGCCCTGACTTATTTCTACCCAGCAACAATAAAACTATTCATAAAAACATGCAGGAAACATATGCACTCAGTAAATAGTTCTGTTCTCTGCTTAGAAAAAACAGATAATGTATTCTCATCACCTGATGGTCTTACAACACCTTCCTTTCTGCCAGCAATGTGAGAGGATGTAGAGAGCTACTACTGCTAAATATCTTTAAATCAGCAGATCTATATAGTTAGCATGCACAGCTTTTGAAAATTAACAGGTTTTCTTTGACCTAAATGTTGATTTTCAATGAATCTTGGAAAACCAACAGATTTCCAGAGGATACTGAAACAAAATTACCTGAGTCATTGTCAGTCTAATCTACAAACACAGACTGATAGAAGACTGATACAGGTCTAGATTATTAAAAGAGAATAAATGTAGGGAAATATAATTAACTCTAAGCAACACGACCTTATAAAAAGCAGATCCTATCAAGATAACATCAGAATTTAGTTTGAAAAAAATGAAAAGCTCATAAATACAATAGGCACGATGTATTTCAATTTGATTTCAAAAGGTATAGTATAACATGCAAGTTTTAGAACTAAATTACTGCTATAAAAATCAAGAAGGCATATAATACAGAAATTAAGAATTGGCTAATTGTCAACCTTCAGAAGGTACACGTGAATTACATTTCCATAAAAGACCAGCAATTGATGCCATCCAGTCGGGACTCATTCTTTTTCCTAAGTTAACTGCCTGATGTAGTTGCAGACTCCAAAAGTCTTATGATTATTTAGATGGGTGCAAAATGGGAGAAGAACCATTTTATATGTACCCTGTGCCTCATAAGTTTTCCTTAAACATTTTTTGCTGGCCACTGCTGGACATGAGGCCTGTTCTAATGTAGTAATTTATTTATTTTTTAACTAGTAGCTCAGAAATGTACACAAAATAATTAATCTTCAGCTTTTCAGATAACTCAAATGTTAGGGAAGTGAAATAAAAGCAAATAAAATGGCTCATTAGACCATTGTACATATAAACAGGTCAAGCAGCAGTAGAGCAGTTACATTGCCTCTATCTACACTAAGCAGCCTTACAGCACTTCCTGCAAGACCATATTCAGCTCTGGGGTCTGTAAGGATGTTGGATATGGAGGAACTGGAGAAAGCTCAGGGGAGAATGGCTACAAAAATTAAAACATGTCCTTCTAAGAGTTCCCAAAAAGAAGGTTCACTGTGTAGCAGTCTGTAGGTATCTTCTTATATCAGAAGAAAGAGACTACAAGGTAAGAAGGACTACATAATTCAAAAGCTTTTTTTTAAACAGTAGGTTATCTAAATAGGGGTCCAATATTATTGGGGCTGTTGTAGAGTTCCCATCTCTGTTTTCTTTTTTTAATTAATATCATATAAATTTTGCTTGTTTTCTCAAACTTTGTGTCATAATTCCACAAGCAATTATAGAAAACTGAGAAAGTAGTTTAAGAAAGGAATGTTAGAAGAGGCTTATGAAGTATCTAAGCTTAGGAAATTCTACCTAATTTCATAGGGGGTTATATAAGTACTGATGATCAAAAAGGGAGTTAAACTTTCAAACATTTGGGAAATAAACAATTAACTCCAGAAATCTTCAAGGCCTATTACAGGCAGAAAATCAAGTGAGATAATCATAATGTTCTTTCAGTTCTATTTATCTATTAATTAGACCTATGTAAGTGGGAATTTGATTGCTTCAAGGCACTGAGCTGGAAGCTTAATTTACCTGGTCTTTGTAGACTTACTGTACCAGACATATACAAAATTGAACTTAGATAAGTATATGTTAGTGAACCATCAGTCAGGTTAACAAAGGGCAGGGAAGTAATAAGACAGCTCTGATATGGACACTTTTGCATGTATGAGCCAGGATTCATGCCAGCTGATGAACCGCTATTCAGTTTTAAGCCTGCATGGGCCAATACCTTCTGCTGTCATAAATATGGTAGAGGCTGTAACACAATTAAGAATCACTTCTGGAAGTTTATAGTTTATAATATAATAATATTTAGTTTATATATATATATTATATATATATATATAATCGTTTATAATATCATAATAATATATATAATGTTTATCTAAGTTTCTTTAACCACATTCTAGACCCTGTGTGGCTGGAGAAAGTAGTGATGATCTTTGAAATGTTTATGTTCACTATAACATCATCAGTTTTGCAGCAATGGCTGGAATATGTATGGTGGCATTGGGAATACATATTTTGTCTAATCATTCAGTAAGAAGGAAAGAAACAACTAATAGGGTTGGTTTTTTGTGTTTTTTTTTTTTCTGGAAGATGAAGAATACAGAGAACAAGAATTAATTTTAATAATTAAACGTGTTTGCTGTTTCTTAAATAACTACTTAACATTGTATTACTGCTACTCTTATTTCTATTACTATTACTACCATCTGATCTGCAAGGGCTTTTTATTCCTCTGTTCTTTATGCCATAGCAAGTGATGGGTCCCACTGCTCCTTTAATCTAAGATTATTTTAGTAAAACAAGAAAATTCTCAGTCTCCATTATCTTGTCCATCTGTGTGTTTTTTTCATGACATCTTTCCAAATGCTTTTTAAAAATGCCACGTAAAATGTTAATGGCTAATGAAAATACACAATAGACCCAGCTCCCCTACACTTTATCTTCTCCTTGATCTTCTCTTTTTCTTCTTCTTTAAAAAATAAAACACAGAACAATTTACTTGATGACATGTGACTGTTCACACTGATAAATCTGCTCAAGACTGAAAGCTACCAAAAATAAAATCCTAATGTAAGCTTTTCCTACCAAAAAACCATGTTTGTCTTGCTTCCAGATTGACACAAACCTACAGTAAATCCCTCCTGCTCCATAGTGGTGAGGTTAGCAAGGATCACCAGGTGAAGAGTGCCTGGAGGACAGGAGCCTGGTTGGCTTGTAAGGATTCTTGCATTGGAGCAGAGATCCAATCTACAAGGAAGACAGCTTTCAGTATTTCCATTTCTGGAAAAAGGGGAGCAAAAACAAAAAATAAAAAATGTTTCCTGACTGGATTTAAATTTTTAAAGTTTTCCAGATTGAAATAGAGAAGCAGACAGTCCAGATTCTCCTCCAATAATCCTATGACTCTTGTTCGCTCTTTCACATGGATTTATTATCATGTGGCATTGACTTTTATGGGATGGTAATGTTATTGCTTTGATTTAGATTCTTTCCAAGTACCACAGTCTATTAAAAGCATCAGTTCATCAAAGTCCACAGTATTAATTTACCAGGAATATCCCCACAGGATTTTTTAAAATAATTTTGTATTATGAAATCATGCTTCAAACTGAACTAACAGAAATCTAATTATAAATGGGAGCACAGTGCTAATTAAACCACCCACTCCAGCATTAAGGCCCACTTGGGGGTATTCACATTGGTAAATTGCCAATTTAAGCTAAATTGCAAGTTGGAATATCCAAGTATTGGCCAGCCCTACCTTTCTGCTCCTCTCTCTCCTTTGGCCTGCTTCATAATAATAAAGTGTAGAAGGCAAGAAATCCAACAATTTTTCAATCCTTGTAAATTTTTTTTCTGTGAATAACAATAGCTCCTGTAGTAGCAAGGGTCAATCTAAAACATGAGAGCTCCCAAGCCTGACTATTCCAAGTGGTTAAAAGTAACCTGACATGCCTGACTTGTCCCAGATGCTGTCCCAGATCATCTTATTTGCCCAAGCCATGCCAAAGGACTGAGGATGGCAGCTGTGTGCTAATCCATGCTCAGAGCTTTGCCATTTCCCAGAAGATAGTCTCATTTCAGGAGGAAGGGGTCATTAACGTGCAGTGTTTCCAGCCACTGCACTGATATGTCCTAGCTGTCTTCTCTGCCGTAACAAACCTCTGGTCAATCCTGTCTGATCTACAGGCTCTAATAGGCCAGGTACCTCTGATCTTGTTTTCTGTCATTTCGACTGAGGGTCATTTATGTGACAAGCAGCCTGTGTCTGATAAAATAACCTGCTCTGCTCTGATACTTTGCTCAGAGAGAGCGATATACATTAAAATGAATACTCAGAGCAGAGATTACTTGACTCTCAGTAAGTCAGTACTCTACTAAGAGATACCAAGAAAGTGACACAACTTACTCAAGGATTGGATTTCAGAGTAAAGATGGCGATGCATATCTTTTGCTCTGAGAGAAAGGTAACTTGGTCATATACGCTTTACCTAAGTAAAGGCTCTATCATATACTATGATCAGACAGAGAGAAGGATGGATGGAGAATTGTCATGGCAATCAGCCTTTACTAAGTAATGATAACTTGTGGTAGAGGGAAAAATAAGGATAGAAGGAGAAATCTTAACACGTTATGTCTAGGACATGCATGATATCTGTTATCTTTCCAACAAATCTTGGTGTTGGAAGTGATTTTCCCACTTCACTGGTCAATCATTAGATTGTATCTAGACTACTGCACCCAATTTTGGGCCCCCAATACAGGACAGATACCAACTAACTGGAGCAAGCTCACTGGGGCCATCAAGAGGTTCAAGAGCAGGAGCTCTTGTCCTGTGAGGAGACACCAAATGGGCTTGTTTATCTTTGAGAAGAAATTACTTTATGGGCAGGTAGCAGCAGCCTCCTAGTACCTATGAGGAGGTTATCAAGAAGAGAGCCAACTTTTTCACAGTGGTGCATGGTGAAAGGATGAGACAAGAGATACAAATTGAAACAAGAAAGATCCCGACTGAAAATAAGGAAAAGCTTTTTCACCATGAGGACAGCCAACTAGAAAAAAGGTTATGCAGTCTCTGTCCTTGGAGATGTTCAAGAGCACATTGAATTAAACCCTGATAAAACCAGCCTGATCCAATGGCTGACTCTCCTTTGTGCAGGAGGTCAGGCTAGAGGTCTCCTGAAGTCTTTTCTAACCCAAATTCCATGATTATTAGCTCATTATTTAAAGTTTCAGTCAGGAGAATTTCCAAGAAGGCATTTTCCGACACATTAGAATACTTCTTGTAGAATATTGTTTTGGAAACTCTAGTTCTGTAGTGTCTAGAAAGGAGAAATCTTGAAGTTAACTCTAAGTTGGGTATGTTCTTTTTTTATGTTCCATCAAAATCCATTCAAGCCAGAAAACTTTGTAAATCTTTTCTAAGCAACAAAACAGTGTGAACTGGTTAGAAGTTGCCAAGGAAGCTACCTGAAAATGCCCTTCTCTCTTTGCATTAATTGCATAAGAAAACTGGCATTGAGATTCCCCTTGTCTACTTTTAGAAGTCTACAGTGTAGGTGTTCACTTCTGAGCTAGTCATTCATGCTCCTTTTATAGCACAGTGTAGGAGTTAACAGCTGGTTAACTGAGTCCTGCCCTGGATGACTAGCCTAGACACAGAACTTTTAGAAGATTTAAATTAAACAAAATGACTCTCATGACTAACAAGCAGCTATTTATTTGCTTTTTTCCTTATCTTCCCCCCGCCTCCCGCCATTATGTCACCAGAAAGCAGTATTATATTACTTCATCAGGTGGTTTTCTGTGCTTCGAACATGCTTCAAATGCTTCAAACACAGGCAATGTTAATTTGATCTTGGTTTGAGCCTACTATTATTCATACTTTATAGGCAGAGGACTGGACCATTTGCAATAACAGATACCCACAGACACATATGCCTAAAGACACCTCATCTCCAAATCTCTGATTTTAGCCTTGTTTGTTTGAGTTGGTTAGATGTGACCTTACAGGAGACCTTCACATATCCTGAAACATGGTTTCTGCAAATTTTCACTAAAGTAGTGCTTGACACATACTATGCATTGCACTTTTCTCTTTAACTTTACTGACATGCTCATCACAAAATGTTTCACAAATGATGGTCAATGGGGTTATCCCCATTTACAAACAGATAAACTGAGACACTAAGAGTTTAGTATGGCTTGTAGAATGGTTCAAGACGTCGTCATAACGGTCTTATGTCCACTGACCTCACAATTTTTTCTCATCTGAGAGAGAAAATGCACTTGCAATACTGGAAAGTGATCCTGGGGGCCAATTAATTTCTTAATAAAAGGTAGAAATAACTGTAGGAGCAAAACTGAATAATTATTAAATATCTTTCTTTTTTTCTTCCAGGAAAAGAATGAATCTTGAGAATGTTGCAGGGAAGATCGAATGGGAAGTGAATGGCAGGACTGATCCTGCAATGCATGTAGTGTTAGTGAAATAATCACAACCCACTGCATGTGCCATTTTCTCTCAGATCTCTAAGCTGGTTTCTTCTCTGTCATACACCTGTGTGAAAAGCCTAAGTCTAAGAAAGATGTGTCTCTGACCACATTGCGGCAAAAAGATGAATCTTACAAATAGATAAAAGCATAGATCTGTGTCCTTAAATTACGGCTTGATGAAGTCTTCCACTGAAGCTCACTGAATTTGTCCAAAGCAATCTTACACTTGCTCTCTAATGTGTTGTGGTTATTTTTCCTGTGAGCCTAAAGCCAAAGACAGCGGAAAAAGTAACTTAAATGCAGGTGCTCAACACTGAATGCTTTGTTAATGCCGCTGGGACATCCTGGAACCATCAGTTCTCTGGGGCAGAATATGCAGCAGCTGTTTACAGCGTGTTTTGTTGTTGTCCATTTTTACCAGTTAGTTCCTGGAAACTGAGACAGCACAGTAATAAGTAATTGTTACTTATTTCATGTTTAAAGGAGTTGTCTGTTGGATATCTGATGGAGATTTCAAGTGAGCATAAGTGCAATTTAAACCTCTTTAGGACATAAGGATTGCCACATGTTCCTCAAGTCCACTGTCTTCTCAGCAAGACTGGCTAGCAACATGTGTAAAAGCAGAGCAAGCCTATGGTAGTCATTCCCCTGTTACATCTTTCCACCCCAGCATCACAGTTTAAAGACTTCCTGAGCCAGAGGCTGTAACCCAACCTTTGTCTTGAATAGCTACCAAAAGACTTTGAGGATTCTCTGCAGTTTCCAGGCAGTGTATAAAGAAAAAAGCATAAGTAAGAATCCCATCAGCCATCTTTCAAGCAATATGGTATGTCTGGAAACCTTCAAGGTGATGGTGATGGATGCCTGGAGTGATTCTTGATAATTCCTGCATGTAATCTGCAATGGAGACACAGCATAATTCTAAAGGCAGCTGCTGCTATTCCCCAGGCTCTGGCAGGAGGTGGCCTCACTTTCATTCCATTGTAGGCTGAAGGTGTGTCACAGACTTCCACACTCAAATTCAAAACTCATTCCCTGAGGAATTCCGGCAATTTAAAAAAGGGTGGGTGTGTGTATGTAGAGGTATCTTTCTTCCATAAGTAACATGCATAATCTTTTTATTCAGAGTTAATTGTATCAATGCTGAAGGGGGACATTTTTTCAAGCTGCTGTAAATATGCAACATTTACTAGTTGCCAGTCAGAAACATATGTTGTTTAGAGATAATAGATGTAAAAAGTTTATATGAATGAGCCCAATATATAGATAGTGAACAGAGGCAGATAGAAAGGAAAAACAGTCTCAAATGATGTTTTGTATCCTTTGTAAAATACTCAGCCCCAAACATTATATTTTCCCAATACAGCATACAAGGGAAATTACTAGATCTGGGAACTGAACGTCTGTAGCCTCATAAATCACTCAGATAACGGTCTGTAGAATTAGGTGTTGTTACTTTCAGTCATATTTAATGACTTATGCAAAGTGCCGCTTCTCCATACATCTAGAGACATACAGACATGTGCATGTATCTATATGGACATATGGAGAGATGAGGGCATAGTAAGTCAGTAATCCATTACTAATAGCCAGGATGTGAGTTCAAGATCCTGCTTTTAATCCAGCAGTTCTGTAATTTAAACACTTCATAGGTGGGTACAAGACTTAAGCAGAACAGCAGGTAGGGATGTCTCACCTGGTCCAGCTGAAGATCAAAAAGCCCCAAGAATGGCAACTCATTTTATTGTCTGGATAGAAACTAACTGTACAGTCCAAGACTTCTGATCCCTCACATGAATGTTACATCCAAAGAACCCAATTGATTTGATTTTGTTTTGTTTTGTTTTTCAAATAAGCACTCTTTTCACAAGTGACTGTGAAACACTTACATATGTCCAATTTATCTAAAAAGCTCCTAAACAGATTATCTTCTGCCATGGGTAATATATCCCACCAAATGCTGCTATTATGTACTATTGCAACTTATGAACACTCATTTTCTAAACTGATTTGGAGCTTTGATTTTGACTTGCTTGCTTTGCTTGACTTGCTTGCTTGACTTGCTTTGGCTGGAGGGAAGGGAGTGAGTAGGGAAGGGAGTAGAAGGGTGTGAACAAGTGACTGAACTAGAAGAATGTAGAAGTTAAAATATTCTTCTCTTGCAGATATCTACTCATCTACTCATTACTTTTTGCATATGCATGTGTGTGTGTAATGTAGGTCTCATTGGTTATGTAAGTTTCTGGTTAATATACTTTAAAAGCTTCACGAAGAGCATCATCATTTGAATTATTTATCACTACAGACGCTTTTAAAGCACTTATCACCGTGATATCTGGATACAATTTTTATAGTTTGTATTAGGTCATTAATAGCTAAAAAGAGCAAGAAAAAATTCCCCATCCTACTCTGCAGTATCCTATAACTGAAAGGCAAATGAGATGTTTTTGGCCAGTCAGCTAAAAAAGCAAGAGCTTGTTGCTTCAGATCAGCCCACACATAGAGGCACAATTGCAGTCCTTGAGCACACCCAAATATGCTCCAAAATATTTCCACTATTTGCAGAGATGGGCCTCTTTTTCCTCTCCAGGCCCTCCCTCTGGATCCCAGAACCCTCATCTTGGTCCTACAGATCTTAGCATTTTATATGAGTAGAGGCCACAGAATCAGGATAACTGAATCCCATTCCTTGACCATCAAATGGACGGGAATGGTAGAGCTCCCAACAGCTGTGCCTGTTTTTGTGAGACCTACTGCCCAGCTCCAGGCTGTGCGTGCAATGCATCGGTGCTATGGGTGGAATATGGAACAAGCTTTCTGCATGATGTTTTCTTCTAGTGTTGCATCAAGAGCTATTTTAGCTATATTTCACTGAGACCTTGGCTAAGTTGAATTATTTTGCATCTGGTTCAGGCTAAGAGGATGCATAGAGGCAATTACTGAAGACTAGTTGGTTCACGACAACCTGTTAACTATGTTACTTTGATCATATATCTAAATCATTAGACAACTCTAATAGGAAGAAAGATAACCTGAGGTAATTCTCAACTACCATCAGCCAAAAATAAAAACACATGTGTCTTCCAAGGCTCAACTGCCATGCTTTTGCATGTTATTCTAGAACATGGCCATGTATTTAAACCATAAGCAAAATTTTCTTAGCCATTAGAGAAATCAGTCTTTTAGGGACAAGCAGAGCAGGGCTCTAGTCCTGCACCTTGTGCAGAATGTATATGTTCTCGTGTTCTACCTGATTCTTAAATTTTGGCAGCAGACCTTCAAAGCCACTGCTGAGCATACTCTATGTTTTTCAGAGCATCAGGAGTCAGGCAGTTCAATACAGCACTTTCCCTGTATCTCTCTCATCTTATATACTGTATTTATTATTCACATCATGAAGCTTCCATACAACATGCTGGACTTGCTGCTGCTTCTGGTGTCGTAATTCACTCATGTTTTTTTTTTTAACTCTTTAAATTCACTCATGCTTTTTTTTTTAACTTTTTTTTTCTTTAAATGTTTTCACTAGTTTTATCTTGCAGACAACCATGTCAATCCTGCTCACTATTCAGGAAAGAATACTATATATTCCGTTATTAAACCACAGGAAAGCATTATGCCAAGTAGACTCAATGAGTCTGTAAAAAATCACACTTGTTTCAGAAACTAAAAATACCAGAGTAGCCATACTGAATTAGAACCTATTATGGCCTAACAGTACAAACTTAGGAAAAATATAAGATTAAGTTAAATCTACAGTGACACCAAGATTTTATCAATCACTAGTTTACAGATGTCCTGAGCTGAGATTGTACCTGCATCTTCACACTTCATAGCACTTAGCGGATTTGTCTTCCATGGGTCTGGGTTTTTTCTGAACCCACTTATACTTTAGGGCCCTGCAACAATCTGAAGTAGAAAATTTTTCAGTTTCATTGTATGAAAAAACTTTTCATTTCTTAATTTAAGAACATCTACAGTATTTGAGAATGTATAGAGGTCAATCAAATTCCTCTTCAACCATCTCTTCTGCAAGGTGAAAAACCCCCTGTGTTTAACCTTTCTTCACACAGAAGCCTCTATTCCAGCTTCTTTGTGACTACAACTCAGCTGACTTTTTCTTAGATGACACACAGACTTGATATAGCACCCTTACCTCACTACTGTCAAGGTTGGAGGCCAAATTTAGCTCTCCCAGCATTCAAGAAACTTGACATGTGGATGTAAGACAAATGTCTTAGACATCATAATTTGCTGAGAAAGCCTCAAAGAAGAAAAACACAAATATATTTATAATACCCTGGGTAAGTGTGTCATGTTCCACTGCAGCAACTGTTTTGCATGAAGAAGAAAGAAATTCTGCCAGCAGTTCCAGATTTTATTCCTTGAGATAAAGAAGCGAAGTCCTTTTTTTTAATGTAGAAATCCCTTTTTCAAAGGCATGCTTAAAATTAGGAACTCTTTCTCAAAATTACAGACTGAATAATAGCACAAACTGAAGGGACTAAAAGAAAAAACTCCCTTGCAATCAGTGTTTTTCTACCATGTTGTGAAGCCCCAGCTGAAGCACCTGTGATGTAAATATATTTCAGTTACTTGGAAAATAATAATTGTAATAAGGTAAGGCATTGGCATACCTCTCCAGCTCTGGGCCAGAGGAGGAAGAGTTGCAATACTTATATTCTTGTGCAAGGAAATCCGATGAAGAAGCAGAAATACTGATTTCTGTGATTTATCTATATCTTTAGCCACCTTCAAATACCAAATCAGGACACCACATTCCAAGAATGACCCAACAGTGGTCAAATGCAGATGGAAAGTCCTTATTTTGTTAGCCCTATTAAGGGCTCTATTATGTCATTTAAGCAGTTATTTGTTATACTTAGTTAGGGCTAATTTGTTAGTACCTTATTTGTTAGTACTGATGAAGAAATTATTTCAGGAGCGTCCTATATGAGTACATCATGTATTCCATGTAAATGGATATTCTCTCTAAACAACAAACAGAAAGATTTGAAAACATTTGTGTTTCCTTGTAGTACTGGAAATTGTTTCTATCTATTGAAATATAATGCTTTTCTCTACTCAGCCGCAGTAAATTGATAAGGCAAGGCAAAGTGTATAAAGTACCATACTTGGCAAGCAGAGTTAAATAAGTATTTCAGGAAAAAAATAAATTCTAACAATGCATCAATCCATTATGAAATTGTCAATAATTGTCACTAATAGAGAAAAGGTTAATGTGCAATTTGAGGCTTTTAATGTTAGGGCTGAAGATGTATTTTTTCCCAGATGCAAATTGTGCAAGATTAACAGATTGAAGACAGAATATGAGTACTTCAAAACTTGGAAACTTAGCATAATGCAGCAATTCAACAGAGAAAAGGCAAACTTTAGGCTCAAGAGCATTGCCAGATAAAGCTCTATCATGTAGGAAGAGAAGGAGCAAAAACTGACACCAATCAAAGTGTGATTTCTTTCTTTTTCATTTAAAATTAGTACAGAACATCTCTCTGTTCTAGGCAGTTTGGGCATTTATTCTGCTTCCTATCAAATAATCTAAAATCTTTTGCAATAGGCATCCAATGTGGTAAACTTTGGTGCTGAGTCTTCAGACAAAATTAAAAACCAGGGAAATGTCATTCCATCAGAAAACCTAAAAATTTGCATTTCCTTATTGAAAGAAATATTTCAGTAGAAGCAAAGTTGTTGGAGCGGGTACCTATAATACCTATGATGCCTGTGTTGAGAGTATCCAGGTGAAGCACCAGCACTGGAGGAAACTTAGAAGTAATTTTTAAAGCCTGCACTAAGACAAAAAAATAAATGCAACTGCTCATCAAATAAAAAGTAACTATTTCTGAAGAAGCCTCACTGTGAGATCATGGAGAGAGTCCAAGTCTGAAAAGTTTATATCCATAAAAGCCAAGTCAGATAAAGCAAGGGTATATGCATCTCCTGCTTCTAGTTACAAATTATCATCTCTCACATTGCAGAAAACAACAAACTATTGTATGGATAGGCAACTGGCAGGTTTTATGCTGAGTTTGGCTAAAGTTTAATCCATAGAGGAGGCAATAGCCTGATCTATTTTGTAATAAAATCTAGTTAGTAATTTTTGAGTCATTATTAAATTAATCAAATGCAAGATACAGGAAGCTTGTGGAGACTAGAAACAAGAGAAACAGCCAGAAAAGAAGCCAGAAAAAATCTTCTTTACCATCAGCACTTCAAAAGCATCATTTTTGTCATGAGACTTTAAGAAATAGAGTTATTCCAAAACACAGAAAACATAGCCAGTGGAGGAACAGTGTAAACAGAGAAAAAAAAAATACACACAAAAAAAAGCAGAGTATATTTGTGTATCAGTTATAACCAGCAAAATGGCTGCAAGACATTAGAAACTGTGAGTAAGGAGAAAAGTCCTAAGAACTGAGAGATGGGACAGAACTGACGATACTGCATATCATTGCTTTAGCAGGAAATCCATCTGTCCCTCCTTTCAGATGACAGCTCTGACTTCTGAGTCATGGATTAATCCTGCCCCCACCCTCAATATTTCTAAGATTATCTTTCACCATTGAAATATTTTATATCTCAAGTAAAATTGATACAGAATTTAATTAGTGAACCATATAGTTTGTACTGTGCAAAAAGTCAAGTCAGATTGACCTAGCAATAATCCCTTCCAGCTTTAATATCCCCAAGTCTGTACAGATCAGCTTCTCCAACAGCTTTAGCTTAAAATAGGAAAGTGAAGATGATATTATGTTAGATGATGACTGAGATCCAGGCCCAGTCACTGAACGTGCTGATTCCACAGAACTCCAATTTAGGCCATCTCACAGGATTGGGGGAAACTATCAGTTTGTTATATGGATCCCTGAACCTTAGAGGAAGTTATATGCAGTGTACCTGCAGATTCAGATTCACTTAACATGTTGTCTGCTCAGTTTTCTTATGTTAAATTGTCTTTACACTTCATTGGGAGTGGGGAGGAGGGGTTGGAGGGTTTCACCTGGTAAAGCCTGTAGGTGTCGGGGCTATCCATTCTATCAACTCCCTCCTCTTGGTACTATTAAAAGCTCAAAAATGTCACTTTGATCTCTTTAGGTAATTCACAGACATGGGGAAGTTCAAATCACAGACATCTCTAATGGTAAATACAAATAGCCAGAGGGAAAAAGACAACTTCAAACTTAGTTTACATTGGGCAAATGATTTCAAAATACATCCCTGTATTGGGAAAAGCAGCAGGAAAGGGCCTTGAAGGACAAAATTGCCTCTCCTGTTATTATCTGTTTGCATTTGATCCAGACAATAGAGACCAGGCTCATATATTTAAGAAATAAAGCCAGGTTGCTCAAAAGAGGACAATAGCATTATAAAGTGTTTTTTTCTATTTCACTAAGAATTCATACATTACCACAGCAATCATTTGCTTGTTTCTGTACTTCTTTCTTCCTCACAAGCCACCTAAATCTCTGGGTCTCCATGTGCTACACAGTTTTACCATTCAGACATAACTTTGTCTTTGGCCCCCTGCCTGAGTTCGGACCCACTGCTATCTTCGCAAAGGCTGTGAGTTAATCATTCATGACCACTTAATCAGCTTCACTGCTGAAGCTGACAACAGGGAAGACAATTAGTGTGAATTACAGTGGACCTTTGCTTGGGGAAAAAAAAGTATCTAGAAGATCTGAGAAGAAATTTTCAATCAACATGACCTGGGGACAAAAAAGCAGCATCTGAAAAACTGCAATATGTCTAGCTGATGAAAGCAAATAGATTTGCAAGACATACATTCTCTTCCTGCTCTAGAAAATATCATCATCACTGCAGCACTCAAAGAAAATACAATTTAATGAAGGATACCATTGAGTCATTGCAAAAAAGTGTTTGGATTTAGAAATACTGAAGCACCTTATTCCTGAAAATGAAACACTAAACTGCGTCTGAATTAAAAATGCAGTGTAGGTTTTGTCATGTGGAAAAAGCTCAACATTTCACCTTTTCATAATCGAGGGACACAAGAAGTAGCAGAATTTAGTAGAGGACTGAAGCCCTGATTGTATCTCAGAGCTTTCCTCTGCCTCAACTGAAAGCCTCCCAGGCACTAATTTCACAGAATAATTGCAGAGGTGTTAGATCAGCATGCCAGCACTCCACTAGCCTGAACTGAGATTCTATGATGGAGAAGGTTTCTGAGAATTTGGTCTCATACCAGTAGCTCCTGGAAGATGCTCTGGACTTTTGATTAATTCAGGGAAACATTCTTATCAGAAAACAAAACAAAGCAAAACAAACAAACAAAAACCCACACACAAAAAAAAAAAAACAACAAAAAATACCACACACAATGCAGTAAAGGCAACAACTTATTGTAGAAGGTGTTAAAACAAACTAGAGTTAATCTGTGACACCTACTATATCATGAAAACCCACCAAACCTAAGATTTTTTCAGCACTGAAGAAAGAACTGGAAATTTACATGGATAATGAAGACATCCATATGCTGAGTTGACAGCCTACATATATTAAGAGACATAGAAAGCTTTATGGCTTTATTACAAGTTCTGAATGTGGGATAATGCTGTCCTGAAAGACAAGTTGTCTACAACTGCCCATCATTCAGACACACTACTCACTGCAGAATCCTGTTTCACAGATAACAGTCTTAAATGGACTTCCAAAATCATCACGTCATGGTCTTCCTCCATTCAGAGAGATCATCTGGCTGGCATGCCTCTGGATGGGTATGTGAGGACTTTCTTAAGAGCTGGCTTTGGTCCCCCTGTAGATTTACCTAACAGATGATTGTAATGGTCTGTTAATGAAGACCAGACTCAGCCTTCTGTACAGTCAGGTAGCACAGAGCTGCTATAAAAATTGCTTTGCTTTCCTGGCATTTCCTTACATCCACAGTGTGACTCTTTCTTTTCTGGTACTGACTGAGACATGAAAAAGAAGGCATCTAGAAATTATATATGATGAAGCCAGAGAAATGGCTTCAAACAAGACGCACTGACTCCTACTATGCCTTGTGTGGATCCACCCTGCTGCAGAACAGTAGACTCACAAGCTTTCTCCTGGCTGACACCTCTGGTTAATGCAGAAGTCTACTCATGGCTATTCAACAAGTGATTTAAAGGTCCCTGAAGGATCAGTGTAACTAACCCACTGGAAGCCGCTCCCTAGAGCTTTACCCTGCAGAGTCCTACATCTCTCTAACAGTGATTCTCTGGAAGGATTTCTGCAGCTGTGAAATACAGATACATAATTATTACTGCCAGGAAAATTGTTGTGAGTGCAGTCCTGTAAACACTACAGTGAAGTTTTCTTGTGTTCATCACTTGGGTAGAGAACTCAAGTTTGTGAAGTTCTCAAAATGCAAAAGGAAAAGGAATAGTCAGTTTCTGCTCTTCCATTGGGGCTGATCTTGTGAGGATTGCACAGAATTAAGATATTAAGTAGTCTGCAGTTTCAGGCCCCAAGATGTGCCTGGACACTGTGACGTATCCACAGTTCACCAGATAGAAGATATTTCTGGTGCTCAGACTAACTTTTCCTTATCTAGATGTTTCCTAGGTACCACCCAAACAGGGCCTTTCCCTCTTGCCTACCTTATACTGCAGCCTTCACACCTGCTTTACTACTCAGGGAAGGTAGAGAAAGCAATAATGGAAAGAAACAGTAAAATAAATTTAGTTTCAGGCTGGAGCACATATCTGCACACTGTATAGCACGCTCATTCCTCCGCAGAACAGCTCGGATACCATTGTGAAGGACTAGCATAAAAACCCAGATCATGCACATTAGGATATGAAGACAGAGAGATGAGAACATCTGTTTAGACCAGCTCAGACAATCCCTTAATTCACAGTGACTGAATTCTAAAGCTCTGTATCACCTACTGACATTTTTTAAAAAAACTAAGAGCCATTGTCCTTACCAGAATCTGTTATTAAATTAATTTAGTAAATAGGCAGTACCATTTTCAGTGCCCTGTGTTGCAACAGGAAGTAGGCTGTAGCAGGAGCTGCCAAGATAGATTAGACTGTAACAAAATGAAACTGACTGGTTTTCATGATATTTAAAGGGCATTGCAAGCCATCATAAATCCTGCTCTCTGTGTACATATATTGCCATACAGGGTACCGGCAGCCTGTATTTTAAATAACTCAGAAATTGGCCTGTTTGTAATGTTTTTAATTTATTGACTGTACTGCAGATTGATTTATTTTTTTGTTACATGCAGGTGGGAAGTAATGTTGCTTTGTCCACAAGGAGCCTGAGACCATATATGCTAAAGAGGAGTTGCATAGTGGAGTGGGTGTATCTGAACAGTGGGGATCCTTAAAGCCGTACGGTCTGGTGCGGAGGACTTACGTAAAACCAAGCCTACTTTCCACAGAGAAGCAAAAAGTGTTTTGTTAGGTGCTTTTTAACCTCCAGCTCTCCTCCTTTTGCTCTGCCACTCAAGCAAATTAAAAGGGAATTAAAAATGGAGGTCTGAGAGGGGTGATGGCTAAGGGAGGAGAAAAGGGTAGGAAAAATCTGACAAATTAAAAATGAACCTGCATGCTGAAAAATAATTTCCCCTATAAAACATAATTGCAGCTTCTCCTGTTGTTCTAGTAAATGAAATTTAAATATTTAACTGGAGTACTGGCATCACATGTGCCATTCCCTGCCCAGGAGAGACAGAGCAAACCTTGCAGAACTAAAGTAGCCCTGCTGCTCTCCGCTCCATGGAACTGCTTGGCTCTGCAACGCATCCACCTCTTCTGCTCATGGCAGCTCTACTAGCCCCAGGCAGCTGCAGATGGTGGCTCAAACATCATACGGATGAGGCAGGTGGTACCAGGTGCTTCTGCTGGTGCACTTTATTTCACCTCAGATATAAAAGAAAAGACAGTGGGACACTAGCCCTTCAAAAAGAGTGCCATGGTCTACTCCAGCCAGAAAAAGTCATGAACCTCCTGCACTTTGCATGACTAAAAAAATCCAATACCGATTTCATGGCCAACAAAATGGGAATGTAGTCATTGGTGATCAATAACCTGTTATTTTCTTGAAGAATTCTACACCCAGAAGCCTTGCTAAAGTCAGTGTTAGGAACAGCCACATGATGAATTTAGAAAATCAGGCCATTAACAGTCAGGGTCCCTGTGGAGACAGGATGGTTCCTTGGAGTGTACTCAGTAGCACTCTGGCTAGTTTGCTTTTTCAAATAGCCTCTGCAACAGAGCCTCCGTCACATTCCTTGGTAACTACCCCATAAACCTAAAAGCTCTAATTTCTTGCTGTTGCACTAAAGTGTTCCCTCTTCATGTATATATCCTCATCCTGCTCTCTAGTACTCGCTTTAAAATCATTCCGTTGTGAGACTGTTTGGCACCCCCACTTTCAGATACTCCAAGATTGCTTTTCCTACACTTGTTTAAAGATTGCTTCCGTTTTGTAGTGAGCAGAGAGGCAACATTTTTTTTCTCTGCTGTGCTTTTGCCATCCAGAAGGAATCAGGGCTGTGTTATGCTTGGCTAAAGATCAGGCATGGACAAGATGCTTAATGCAGTGTATGTTACTGTGGTCGTTACAGCTGCATAGGAAGAGTGCCTACTCCAGGCTTATTCCAGGTAAGGGGTCCTACTTTCTGATTCCCAACTAACACTAAAATTTGGACTTTGTCCTCTTATAGTGGACATACCGAAGCATTGTAAAAGAAACATAAGTATATGTAAAAAATGCAGCTATTTGTAGCTGAGAAAAGCTCCTGCCTGAGCAGATCTCAATCAGGGAACACAAACCAGCACACCATAGGATGAGTGAAATGCCAATGGAAAAAGACTTTTTCTGAAGCCTGAGCAAAACCTTTGAGGACAAAATCAGATCACAGGATGACATAGTTTACTCTGATTAAGGTATCACCTCAAATTGGAGCAGAAACTCAAACCTGCTGAGGTACAGAAAGCCACACGGAGTAACCCTCTAGGACACAGAAAGCCACGTGGAGTAACTATTCCGGTCCATTCTGGTATTAAAACCTATGAGAATCTAAGGTTCAATCTCCTTCTCTGAAAGTGAAAATCTATAAATATTGACCACTCATTTTACAAGGAAAGAGCTATAGTCAAAAACAACCTTTTCATTCCTAGCAGTAAAGCATATCAAGCAAAATCTGCCTCACTTTGTTTCTAGTATCTCTTTCTGATGTAGAAAGCACCCTCTAACTTCAGAAAAAAGATCCCCCTTTGCTTTTGTTTATATAAAATCAGGTGTCCCCTAAGAGGGAATACCTGAGTTAATAGGGTTTCTGCTCATCAGAGCCATTAAATACTCTATGTGGTCCTCTACAAGCAGCATCAGATTTTACAAGGTGGTTTACATAAGGATGGCAATGTGATTTTCTACAGCACCACATGGGTGAGGAGGTCTGGAAGAAGGTGAGTCTTTATTTGCTTTTCTTGTTTAGAACTGCTAAGACTTTACTGCTGGAGTTTTGAACAGAGTTAATCCCTTAGCAATTATTTGGGGCTTAAGACCCTATCTGTGATTCTTGCTAATGGTTCCACTTACAGAGCAGTGTCTTCTGTGTGGTGCTGCTATTTGAGCACAGAGCTGCTCTGCCTTGTAGTTCTCTTAAGCTTCTATGGGAGGCAAGTAATTCAGAAAGGAAAAAAAATTAAAAAGGGAGAACAGTGGTAAAGTGAAGAAAAAAGATGGGGAGAGGTGTGAGATGGGGGGATTGTGAACAGTTTGTTCCAAAACCCTGGGTGAATATGAGGACACGAGTGTGTCCATAGAAGAGCAATGAACCTAGTGAAAGGTCTAGAGTATGAGTCTTATGAGAAGCAGCTGAGGGTTGCCTAGTCTGGAGAAAAGGAGGCTGAGGGAACATCTTATTCCTCTCTTTAACTACCTGAATGAAGGTTGTAGCAAGGTGGGGATCAGTCTCTTTTCCCAAGTAACAAGTGATAGGACGAGATGAGAGGAAATGGCCTCAAGTGGAGCTAGGGGAGGTTTAGATTAGACATTAGGAAAAAATTCTTCCCTGGAACAGGGGAAGCAGTTGAGTCACCAGTCCTGGAGCTATTTAAAACATATGTAGACATGGTTCTTGGGGATGTGGTTTAGTGGTGGTTTTGGAAGTCTTAAGTTTACAGGTGGACTTGATGATCTTAGGAGTCTTTTCCAGTTTAAATGATTCTATAATTATATTAAAGAGTTTATCCAGTCTTTGTATGTGACAAGCATAAGGCCTTAGCTTAGTGAGCTTTTCAGTGCATTCATACTCAGGACTGAAGAACTCTTTAGGAAATAGGCAACATCTGTGCATTCAAAGCAACTTCTAAATTAGCTAATCACTCCCTGTGAAGTACAATTTCAATATAACAGTTCTCAAAGGGACAGTACATTCTGAGTCATGCTGAAAAAACCACAGTCTTCAGGTCACTAAGCTGCTTTCACCCCTCACACTCAGAAAGGTCGAACTTCGAGAAGAATCCAGGTGAGTGCATGCATAATGTATAAACTCACAAGCGTAAGCCTGATTACAGTGATTATACTGCAACGTCATGCCTGGCTGAGTTTCATCTCTCTGTTAGCTAATTCTGAGAACCACTTGCCTAGTGATTTATTGTTGGAGTTCCCCAGAAAAGCGAGGTCTTATAAGACCCTGAAGCTGCAGTCTGGAGCAAATGCATTCTAATATCAGAAAAAAATGAGAGGAGAAGAGGTGATGCCTTAAAACTTGGCATGGGTAAGCTTGTCTCAACATTCTTTTCTGCAATAGGAGACAAAGCTGCTTCCTATAATGTGATGATCGCTTTTGAATAAATGAGGAACAACTGTTCAGTTGAGAGCAGTTTTACCTATTTTACCAGAAGAGTTTTCTTCTGTAGTGGGGATCCCTCAAGCTGTTTCACAGAGCTCTTCAGAGAACAAAGCAAGGTGATCTTTTGCAGGTGTGCTAATATAGCAGGGTCATAAAACACTCAAAGCAAAAAGGCAGGAGTCCAGATACCTTTTTTGTTTTTCCACCTCTAGTACTAATTTGCTAGGTATCTTCGAACAGCTGAACTGATCGCTGAAAGCCCTGTTTTTTTAAAAAACAAGCCTACCAATGTTTTCTTACTATGTAAAAACCACTGAAATGCTTGGGTAGAAGCATTTATATTATGAAGATGAATGCTCCCTCATTAAAGAGAATTCCCAGATCATAAGAAAGCCAAGGGAAGTCAAGGAAGCTCTGTCAGCTTACACTAGTTCAGACAGAACCCTTTAACCTGAGATAAAGGTGCATATAACAAACATTTATCTACAGTCTTTAAATGTCTTGAGAAATAACCGGTCTGATCTTTACCTCACTCAAATCTACCCCAAAGCATCTATCAAGTAGATTGAGGATGAATTCATGCTTAAAAAAAAAGCAGATATATAACTCAGTTATGTCTCAGCTGCAGGACAAGCGTGCTGTACGGTTGCTACTGATCATCTAGATTTGGCAGTTTGGCAAGGCAGGGCCTGCTTGCTGGATCACAGCCCTTTCACAGTCTGTGCTGCTGTGTGCTGAAGGGCTTGGTCATGTCTGAGCAAAGTTCACACATGCTTAAGTAGAAGGGTATTCCTGCCATAGTCAGCAAGGGTCTCCCTGCAGGAATTAAAGGCTAGCATGAACTTAAGGGCTTTGCTATATCTGGGTAAAGATGCCCCATGGCTTGAGGGCTTGTGCTCTGACCCAGCACAAGTCTAGTACTCGAGGAGTCATATTCTGCTTTCATTTAACACTGATGTAACCTAGAATAACTCCACTAAGATTAGTGGCATTACTTTATCTTATACTACCGTGCAATAATACCAGAACTTGACGGTATTAACTGATCCCTTTGCCAGAAATGTTAAATTTCTGCAGAACTGTCTATTATTGGGGGCAATTGAGAGATTTCCATCACTGTAATATTAATTTCTTGGCTTCTATTAGCATGGCCCAGAGGAACCATCTTTCAACCTCTTTCAAAAGAGATATTGATAAATTCCCTAATATCTATACTGCTTTCCTTTCAGTGCTTGAATTGAATACATTTATAAAGCAGTTATTACTTTAATCCAGAAAATATTCCCCACCAGCGAACATGGCATTGTTCTCACAGCCTAGCTGGGATGCTGTTCCTTTCTTTTTCCCTAGTAAGTTTTGATTGCTGAAAGAAATCTTGAACCAAAGAGATCTCAGGGCATCTAGTGGTTCACAGAGAAAACTGCATCTTCATGCCAGCAGATTGGGAATGAACTGTCAGCATTAACTACTGAGGAGGCAATAAGGAGGGCTAGAGGGGAAGAGCATCACCTATTCCAACCCTGGTCAGCACTAAGCCTTTGACCTCAGCCACAAGAGTTCAGTCTCTTAAAAGCTCTGCATGTGTCACTGCCCAACCTTCATCACCATCAAATGACAGTGACAGGTACCAGGCAGGTTGAAGGAACGCAGCAATATGTGTTTGCCTTCTGCATCCATTCACAAACTGTGATAGAACAGACCCATCCTAACAGCATGGTAAAAATGGAGGACTAGCCTTATGATTAATGGGATACAAAGCCAAACTTGGATTTCTGCCTCATTTGATTAATCACATGATTAATCACACAGATTAAAAATTGAGTGTTTACAATATAGAAATGCTGCTTACTCCCACAAGAACCATCCCTCTGAGTACAGAAGCACAGAAGATGGAGTATACCTGCCATAGACATATGTGTATCATTCAAATCCTTATTCTTTTCTTTGCAAGTGCAAATAGTCTGCAAAATGATCACTGTTGGCCAAGCTATTAAGCACTTTTCTAAGGGTATTGTTTGTATGGCCTAAAGCTAGACTACAAGGGTCTTCTTTTTAAACTCTGCATCTTGCAGGCAACAGTTAATAAGTTTCCAGAGGGACCAGCTGAGATGCATCAAGCATATATAAAAAAGATTCCCAGTTCCAAATTAAAATTCTGAAAGAAACTGAAGTGAAAGGAAAAGCAATTCATGTTTAGAAACAGAAATTCTAGTACAAAAAATAACACAGGACAGAGATGAGCAAGGAGGACAAATAAATAAATGGAAATCAATTGTCACTTCTATGCCCATCACCTCCTTTAAAGGACTCTCTAGAACTTTTCATGATTGAACTGTTGCCCTATGTTTTTTGTAGTACAAGATAAAGCACAGGCTCTCTGTTTTAAATGCCATAGCTGAGAAAGCAACAAGTACACTTCTCACTTGATTGTAAATTAGATCTACACACTTTAAGAAGTGAAAAGCATTTTAATAAGGTTACCACTTTCTAGTGCAAAGTTAGAAAGTGGCAGAATGATGGCAGTACACAGAATTTTGGTTCAGTCCTCTTGTGTCCGTATTATGGCACACTTCAGTTCCTTGATTGCATGCTATTTTTCTCAGCAGCTCCCTGACATGTATTGCAGACCCGGGCTGAACTGATCATCAAAATTATGCATGGCAACTAGCAGGGAAGCTGTTAGCTACTGGAGAGATCTACAATGAATTCAGTAACACCAGCAAAAATGAGATGCCCATAGTTCACTTGACCAAGCATAGGGCTACAATCAGTATATATGCACAATTTTCCAAAAATACATTTATGTATCAGAAGCCCTCTAAAGCTAACAGGAAGGACCTTCGCCAAATATGTGATCGATGTGCTTATCAGATAGTGAATAGTGTAATATATAAACACCTTTGGAGCACCTTAGCAAACGCATCACACAGTGACAGAACATGTTTCTGTGTAAAGGAAGTCATGGTTAGTGTACATTGGATTCTATCCAAATGCTGTGCTACTTAGTGTTTGCAATTGTCAAAGTAAAAATACTTCAGTGGTTGTTCTGGTACTAATTCAAGTCTGTGGCAAGGAAAATTAGATACATAGGCTGAAAAAGGTAGGCACAGTAAAAGTGAGTAGTGATGGCTAATTCTGCTGGAGTTGCATTATTTGCTGCTATTGCATGACCAGCAATTAGTACAACTTCTCTTGAGGGCTATTTGTTCTTGGAGCAGATAGGTCAAAGATGTGTTTCTTCTCTGGCAATAATGCACAACAAAAAGGCATTCTTGAATTTCCAAGTGATCATAAATTTGCGTTTCCAGCAAGTAATTTTAACAAACGTTACTCCATTTAAATGTCACTATCAGTAAATCACTCTTCACCATGTTAAGCAACAGTATGCGATATGAGAGATGGAACACATCTACCTTATTCAGAATACAGAGCCCAGGTTGATGGCAAATGATGATACTAGTGATGGCAAGTACCTCAGAGACAGCAGTGCCGTGCAAACCAGAGTGCTTGACTTAGTTTCAAAGTGAAAGTATTCTGGGTGTTAGGAATGACTAAAAGGACTGAGAGACATATCATGACATAGACCTAAAAGAAAAAATGATTGTAGGTATGCAGTCTTCAGTGATTCAATCACAGGAAAGGTACTTGAGGAAGATAAAGAGATTTAAGATAATTTTAGATATCATAAAGGACAAGATTATTCAGAATTATTACAAAGGATAGCATTATTAAAAGTTGTGTTTTAATGCTGAATGTCCCTGCTAGGATGAAAATTGAGAAGAGGGTTCGTGTCCCTGCTCCAGTATACTTAGCCAAAAAAAAAATAAAAATGGCCCTGGTAAGATCACTGGACTGGAATACTCTACTCACATGCGTAGGAGTACTCCTACCTGTAACCATCCATGCCTGTTCAGGGGTTACCTGAGAAAGACTTGTGTGTATCCTTATTATTGATATATTATCCTCTCCTTGTAACTCCGTTTAAATACTCTGCTAATCAGTTTCCAATAATTTCAAATAAGAAGTAGCATCTTTTTTATCCAGCACACAGAACCGGGTGAGCAGTTCAGGAAAAAATGTGTCTATGAATGTTCAAATAGGTGCTTTGTAGGGCAATTTCTTACTTCTTTGAGGAGGAATGTTGTTTGTATACCAGCGAACATCTACTTTTCTGTAAGATTACGAAAACAAATATCAGAGAAAAGGAACCCTACTGTAGCTCTATAGAAGATAACCAAAACCCATTTTCTCATCAAAACTATTTTGTCTTCTTTCTTGTAAAACCATAAACAGTATTATGTATCACCTTCTGCCTCCTCTGGAATACATGAAACTCCTGACAATAGAATGGAGAGAGAGGAATTGTAAGAGTGGGATCATAATGTTGTTCTACATCTGCATCAAAAACGATTGCTTAAGAAGGTCACCACAGAAAAACCTAGAGAGATGCCAGTGTTTGTTTCTTGATGGCAGGCTTGATGGATCCAAATATACATGCTACTTTCTTCAGCTGAAGAAGTGAGGCCTATTCCTACAGCATCCTTTACTAAACTTCTCTCCCTGCCATCTTCTTTTTTAAGACATAAAAATTATCAAAAGCACTGAAAGGGAGAGAACTTTGCAGCAGAGCTGAGTGCCAACACTCTTAGGTTCGCTCAATGATTGTGCTCTGATTTGCTGTTACCTTACAAATAAGGTGCTTAGATCTCCCTGTGCCTTGCTTGTTTCTGCTTTGTAAAACAGAGGTAATTAAAAACACCTACCTCATGGGAATGCCTTACACTGATACTTAATGGATTAACATTTGTAAAGCTCTTTGAAAGCCTTAGATGTGGGTCTGTATAGAAATCCAAAGCATTGTTATCTTGCAGGATAAACAGGCATTTCTCAAGGCGGATCCTGCTTTATTCATGATATGTGAAAGATGATAAAACGTGGGGATAAATATATTACTATAATTCAGATAAAGCAAAACTTGCTGGCTTGCCTGTGCTTCTAATAATATCATCCTGTCATCAACACCTTCTGCTTATATCTTAGGCTGAGAGTGAAAGTTCCAGTGCATGTAGGACCTAATGACACAAATGCATATTTTTTGAAATTCTATGGTAGGTGTTGGAGAAAAGGCATATTCTGGTCAGAATCCAGATCAAATAAGTGCTTTTCCCTTCATGCAGTGGGTGGGCTAAAAGCAAACAGCTTTAGCAGACTTCCTTCCCATGGCTGTGGAATGATGTCCTCTTTCTAACCAGAGTATGTCCCCTCCTAGCCCCAGGTACCAAGAACATTTTTAACTCTGCCCATCAAAGTTGTCTCTTAGTTTTGACAATAAGCGCTTGTGCGCTTTAGAGATAAGGGACAAAAGGTCTAATGCTGGCTTTTAGTTTGTATGTAGATTATGTAGCAGGTAGAGAATATGGAGGCCTTCACATAATCTCTCAAGCATGTATTTGACCTGTTAGGAGGTCTCAGTTACATAAATAGAACCACCGAGGTCTTCAACACACACCAAATCACAAAACTGCTAAAAGAGGTAGACACTGCAACAACAGGCCATGCACCATTTTATGCATTCCCTGTACTTTGGTGATGGAAGTGAAAGCCACCCAATTTAAAATCAGGTTATCCTATACACACACCTTGTGACTCTTGTCAATAGCACAATTTTGGAATACAGCTTTTAAGAATAGGATCCTTTTTTCATCCCTGTTCTAATTCTTTTGTTTCTTCCTTCCTTGCTTATAAAATCACTCCATTCTGTTTGTAAACCTGCATAAGAGAAAGCAAGTCAAGTCCTTTTTTTGTTGTTGGTAACAAACATGATATTCAGCTAAAATGTTACAAGCAATCACAAACCCATTGATAATCTTAAAACAAATTAAGACGGTTGTGGTGAAGAGCCTAAAGGAGGTGAAACAGAACAATCTCAGGCTGAGAAAATAACGTCTATGAGGAAATGTTCAAAGATTTGAATTTGTTTTCATGTTTTTAAAAAAAAAATGTAGAGATATGAGCTTTCTAATGAATAAAAGATTCTTTATATATACCAAGGAAAATCAAGAAAAGTTGACTGTATCTTCAGCAGAGATGTGATATACTAAAGAGAACCCCATAGTTTCTATTCAACAACAAGAAGCAGTAGAACCTGACATAGGAGTTGTGATATTTGATAAAGCACATGAATCTCAAGATAGGAGCAAAGACACAAGAAATTTCAAGATGTACTTAAATTCCCATTTAAATAGTTTCAACCATTTCAATAACATGCAAATAAGGGGGTCTATCTTTGCAATTGTCTTCAGTTCTACATTCAAATAAATGAATACTGTCAATTATGGGTTTGGTTGGTTTTTTGAATGATGTACATGAAACGTTTAGCTGTGATCTTGACTTCATTAAGGAGGGAAAAAGAACATGGATTCAGGTGTTTTACTGAATACATTGCTTTTGTTAACACACACAAGCAGATTCAAGAGTACAATTCAAGAAGCAAATACATATTGGGGGTAAAATGGTTCTGACCAGGAAAACATGTCTATAGTTTTAAGCATTATGGCAAACCCATTGGTTTCAGTGAGGTAACTTAAATCCTTAACATTCATTAAATGTCTTCCTGAATCAATGCCTATAATGGGAAGTCTAGGGGATGCTTTCTTTCCTTTTTGGAAAAGTGGTTCTGTGATTTTTCCTGATTCAAATGTATGTGCCCACTGAAGCCTTTGGAAACTATGCTTTAAACTTTGCACAATGGTCTGTGCATTCCTCAGTGTGCATTCCTACCATTACAACTTGTGTTAAATCCTACTGACATTACTGGACTTATCCTGAAGAGGAATATGGACCACAAAATCAGCAAATCGCAGTGCAGTATGCTCTAGGACTTTGATCTGATGAGGAAATAATCATTGTTAGTACTCAGTCCTATTCTGGTTGCATGCTGGTTCTGCACAGGAGTCATTCCATTGACTTAATTGAATTTGCACCAGAATCAAGCTTGTTCTCTCTCTTATTGCCTATTTGGGTACATTAATGAGTGTTTATTTTAAGGGGAGAAGGTTGTTGAATTTCAGTCACTTCTAAACCGTGGGATTCAATGACTAACACAATCTAGATCCTGGTCACACAGAGCATTAAGCAGCACGAGTTTAACAGCACAGTGTTTAAAATGAGTCACTTAATTAACAAAGGCAGGGAGTGATTAGTATAGAACAGAATAAATGGTACCCAGCTAAAAATATTTTCTCTGCTTCATTCTTTCAAGTTATTTTTTACTTTAAATTACACAGCTTAGGGACACCAGGCTGATATATTTCATCATACAGTCCCAGCCTGAATATTGTGGTGACAGATAACAATGTAAGTTAAATATGCAACAAGTGATTCAATACATACCAAGTTGTGTTAGGTGAGAGTGTGCTTTGGCAGGGGAATTTTAAATCAGTTGATGGCAACTCCTAGAATACTTAAAAGTGAAATATATTCTCTGCTGCATATATTTATGAGTGTCAGCCATTTATCTGGACATAAACAATATTGAAAACATCGGGCATATTAGCACAGAAATAAGGAAATATTCTGAACTGTGGAAATATTCTTCCAAATTTTTGTAAGAAGCTATCATATATCTCATTTGTGATCATCAAAGCTGATGAAATTCTATCTTTTATCTAATTACTAACTTACGGGTTGCTTTTATATATTCAAACTATTGTACTCTGCCTTGTACTTCTTGTTTTCTGTCTAAATCTGAATTACTCCATCCCATTCTGTCATGTCAGCTAGTTAATCCTTGTGCCATTCTTCTATTAAACCAAAAAGCATGGCTATTAACAGGGTTTCCCTTTTTTGTTTTATTCATTTCTTCTGCCTCTTTTTCTGATCATCTCATTACTGACAGCAGCTCACTGAAAACATTTTCTTTTAAATGTCAGAAAAGTCTGTGTACTGCTTTCTTGATGGCCCTTGTTTCCCTTATGAAGAAAACAGGACCACAATCAAGGTATTAGTCTGCTTTTTTTCCCTGGGGTTTACAGGGACATTCGTTAGCTTTCCATTCTGCCTCGGTTCTCCATCTCTAAAATGGAGATGCTAATCGTGATCTACAGGAAGGGAAGGTTAAAACAGCTTATGGATTGTTTCAGTCAGATGACAGGAGTTATAAAAGTACTACGTACAGAACAAATCACAACTGAAGTATGGTAGACAACCATAACAGAAATTTCTGGACTTGAACAATGAAGTGCTGCAAGATGAAGATGGAAGGTGCAATAATAGGGTATCTGGGAAACTTCCCTATGCTGCACAAAGCTGAAGCTACACTGACCACTCCTCTTTTTTTTTAAAAGTAAAATGCTATCAGCAGATGAATGGTAACAGGAACACAAACAACTGCATCTGATAAGCTCCTATGTACTATGGACTCCTACGTGCCTACAAGAGAATGCAAAAAATAATGTTATTAGAGGCAGCTGTCAAAATTGGAGCGCAGATGGAACAAAACTTCACAGATACACAGGAAGTGAGGAGAAATGAAATAAACTAGCCCAGCTGAGGTAATAGTATATAATATTTCCCATACTTTCATAAGTAAATTATTGAGTTATTATTGCCTTTTCAGGGTGTACAGATCCCAGGGAATTTACATGATGCACATGTAGAGGCAGAAAGGAAGGTCACATACAAAAATGTGATGATGGAAATGGCTTTCACATAGAGGGAGGGAGAAAACTTTAAAAAAAAAAAAAGCAAGAAACATTCAAAACCTGGCTATTTTTTTCCTCTTTAAAACAAAATTCTAATCAGGACTTGGGCACAGAAAATACGTTAGACTTCCATCAGAGTCATTCAACTGATAGGAGATAAAAGTGACATTTCATTTATTATTGTCTTTGAAAGGTTTCTGTATCTCTTTCAATTTTTGTCACCATCTCAACCTATTGAAGCTTGATGTTGCTTTTATTTCCAGTTGATGCAAACCTTCCTGATAAACAGGAGAAACCATCCAAATAATGTGAAGTGCCTTGTTGAAAACACAAGCATTTGGGCTTTAAAATGCAGGTTCTCTTTCTTTAACTCCTGGTGTTTTGAAAAGAAGGAGAAACTCAATAGTGTGTGTTCCAAATGGAGTGGGCGAGTATTTGATGAATGAACAGAACATGAACACAATACAGAGGTATCCTGTGGAGTGTCTTTGATGTAAATGTGATCTCAAAGTGCTTTATGAATTTAAATTGGATAGAAGGGTGGAGAAATTAAAAGCCAGACAGGCAAGGAAGTTAGGAAACCTTTTTCAGCTGATGAGACAGAAAGATATAGACAAGTTCTCAGCTTTCACATGATGGTAGAGAAAGGTCTTGCACCAAAATAGTACAGAGAAGGCTGAAATTAATAAAATATATACAAAGGGAACTTCTGAATGTGTTTAAAAAAATGTGTGTAGAAAATTCTCTGAAGGCTTTGCACAGTTCATTGGAAACCCAGGGTTCCAGTAGGAGGGAACACACAAAAGTTTTATTTAAGAGAAATGACTTCATAGCCTCTCAAAAGGTGTGCCAGAAAGGCAGAAGAACATTTGCTGCTGCTCCAGAAATATTTTAGAGGAGCAGAAAAACTGGCTCTCAATACAAACAAAACAGTTTTCACTTTTTATGAATCCTATCATGCAAGTAACTTTTAGTTTTTCTTTTAACTAAACAATTTTGGGGTTAGATTTTTCTGTGTCTGTTTCTTTGGGGTAGTTTTTTTGGTTTGTTTTTGTGTGTTTGCATGTCCTCCTTCAAGCAGGGACTGCGTTCTGCAGAGTTTTGTTGGTCTTTTCAGGGACTATACATACACAATTGGTTCACCTGTGTCTACCTGCTTAGCAATCATTCTCAGGAGTCTTTCGATGACTCCATTATTGCTGACTTCAAATAATTGTCCTTCAAGGCAAAAGAGGGCACAACAGGTATGATATCATGTGCCTATTCTTAATGTATTCCTGCAGCCTAGAAATACAGCCTGTGGGAGATTCCTAATATATAGAGATAGTCTAACTATTTGCACTGCAGTAGGGAAATGGGTATTGCCTTTCTCTTACACTGAAGTGATTCAATGCACTTGGCCAGCTCTACTAAAAATTAGTTAAAATTAATATAATATCATGCAAAGAGTAGCAAGGTAGTTCATTAACAGCGCATATTGCCAGTAGACTTCCCTGATCTTTTTTCTTTTCTTTTTTAAAGAAGAAAAAAACCAAACCCACAACATAATAAATGTCACAGTCCATTTGTTCTTGAGCGCCTTGAACTGACTTACTCTGTATTGACAGCTGTACATGTTCAATTAACACTTTCAAACAAGCTGTCAAAAGCCTGTGCAAAGCACTGCATTATGAAAGACCATGCATAACCAATGGCCCAGACATCTGACCAACACCTGGCTGCATGACAATAGTGGAAAAACAGTTTTGCTGAAAATCAGAGCATCACCCCTAATGAGTAACTGGTTAAACAGTGACAAAGAGGCTCCAAGAAGGGCTCAATATGTGCTCTGCTTGATACTTCAGCAACCTGCCACCTCAAAGGTGGATAGTTGCGTAGGTGTGGCCAGCAGGATGGTAGCATGTTTCTGAAGGGCATGCTCTGGCTGTGGCTGAGGCCATCCTTGTGTAGCTACTACAGAAAGAGAGGCAGGGCAGCCCTGTCACAGTCCTCAGGTGCAATACCCCACCTACTGTGACACGTGAAGGGCTGCATTCCCAGGTTTTTATGCACAACACCTCCAAGAGGCTGAGTAAAAACTACTGCAAGGCAACTGATTGTCACATATTAGCTTGCAAGTGCCATTAGGAGAAGCACGAATGGAAACCTTCCTCATTCCTATTGCTAGCTTGACTGCCCCAGGTTCCCTGTGATTATAATAATGGAGTTTCTAAAGGCATTAGTCATTCCTTTACATTCAGAGAGTTTTGACTGGTAAAAGCATAAAAATAAACAAGACACAGTACAGATAAGCAGTAGGTAACAATTTTCCATACAATTCCTCTGTACACATTTTCACTGCAAATGTCACCATAAGAAAGAACTATATAATCAAGACACAAATAAGTAAAGAGCACAAAATAAACATAAAAGCCGTCTTACTGCAAGATATACAACTTGTACTTATTGAAGTGTAAAAAGTGTACTGAACACTAAGGAACAGATCACCTGCAGTAAGATTTATTGTTTTTCTTCTGATGATATGGTTCCACCGTACCCACCACAGTGTGGTGACTCAAGAGGAGGCAGAAGAAGTAGAAAGAGGAGGAAAGAACACAGCTCTTCATCACAAGAGGAGAATGAAATCCATGAAATCCATAAGTGGAAAAGTACCCTAGCTAAGAAATTCAGTTGTGAGACACTTCTAGTGCAGGGGGGAATCCCAGATTTTAATCCCCAGATTAAAAGATTAGACACTAGACGTCCTTCTTGCGGCCACAGCATGAGCATACTTTTTAGGTAGCACTTGAAGACAGATAGTCTCAATAGTTCATTGAACCTTTTGACACCTAAATTGCAGACAATTCTTGATTCAGATACAGTCACATTCCTAGTCTGCTAATGCACAACTTCCAGACGGACTGTGATGACTTGCACTGCAGTAAATTCCAGAGCAACAGAGAAAATGAACCTGACTTCTAGAGAGATACTTGCGTTACGTGGAAAGAGATTCAAGAAAATGGCATTGCTCTGCCTTCTAATAATTGTGTTGCTTCTCTTCAGATTTTACTATTGGATTTAAGATGGTGAGCTACACAGTTCAAACGCTCTGTCAAATGCATTCATGTAGTGATGGTGCGTTTATACTCAGTGTCATTTATATTGCATTACATTGTAATGTAAAAAATTAGAAGTTGACCTCAAAATCTAAATTCCTAGAAAGCAGAGAACAGATTCAACCTAAATAGTTCTGTGAACCTCAGGAGCAGTATGAAAGTACACCATCTGGAAAATAAACCATATAAGTGTGCTTAGCTTTCTGTTTCCCCCAGCTACATAAGATCTCTGTGGGAGTTTCTTAACAAAATACTTGCTATTTTTGAGGAGGTTAGGGGAGTTAAGGAAAAGTAACTGAAAGAACTGGATAACTATTAAGGGTAGAGAATAAAATTTTAATATAGTACTCAGAAGGGGATCACTAGAGCATGTGCTTCCATGTGCACAACTAGCTAAAGAATCCAAGCATTAAAGCAAATTATCAGTGTCTGTAATTTCTCCTAGCATTTCATATTATCCAACTCCAGTTCAAGCAAGACAATCTGCAACATTTCTGGCAGATCATATTTCATGTCTAGCACTTCTATGCATGAATTTGGTGAAGAGCTCATACCAAATTTCAGTATTTGTCAGGAAACGCATTTCTTCCTCTGTCACTGGTTTCCCATTAGTACCTCAATTTTGCTACTCCACAGAGGGCTCTTACTGCAATTTCTATTTGGTTTGGGGGATGTCACAGGGAAGGAAATAATTCTGAAGTGACTACTATTCCTGTATAACTACAAACAGCAAAACTGACTCTCTGAAGCAGTTTCTGACTCCTAGATCACAGCCTGCTTTCATACAATGTCATATGTAGAATGGAAGCTGTCTTATAAAGCATCACTAATTTGGTTGGGATTCCATAAGCCTATGGCACCACCTAGCTGCAAACACTTGCTTTTTAATTTTTCACTTAAAAAACCACCTTTTTAATGCAGCTAGCATTGAAATAAGAAGTGGGCTAAGTATTGACTTCAAATTTACTTATTTCATCTATGGTTCCCCAGAACTGTTCCAAGTCTTCTGCACATGTTGGCTTATCTCACTGATCTGTTATAGGACGGCACATCAGTGTTTAGTTATCTGCACTGATTTAGTGGAAAGAACTCACTGTCCAGGGCTCACGTCTAAGTACAAGACTGCTCATCTGAGCCAAGGGCCTAACTGGTATTTCCTCCTTCTGAACCAGAACACATGCTGAAGCTATGTGTCTGTTAAGTCACCAAATTGTGTGATCATCCCCAAAATAAAAAGGAATTAGCAATCTAAAACCAACCGCAAAAAAAAATATATATATATTTTGCAGTAGGAATTACATCTGCACTTTAAAAAAATGTTTACAGATAAGTGTACCAAACTGATGTTTTGTGGAAACTAGAAGTATTTGTTTCTTTGGATCAAATTTGGCAGTTTCAACTTCCCAGAAAGGGGTAAGAAATATCAGCGTCCCTGATCTCTTCTTTTCTGCAACTTCTCAAAAACATGGCAAATGTATTTTTGTTTAATTGCAAACACTGATATTTTTCAAGTTTAAATAAAAATGTAAATACAGAAACGAAACACCCCTCTTAACACAAGGGTCAAAACAAACATCCTTACTCTATATAAAATGGCATTATTTCTGTTTTCTTTAAATAGATATTCATTTCTATGTTAAGCTAAACCAATGTGCCTGCCTTTTATTTCCTGGAATATTTCTTACAGCCACTGGGCAAAATCAAATACCCTGTTATTTAGCTAACTCCACAGAGCAGGCAGGAGACACATCAAGATGTATTAGTATCTTCATTGGTCTTGGTATGTTTCCCAGAAACCTTGGCATAAAAGAAGTAGAAATTGACATTTGCAAAATGGGTCTTTTGTGAACTCGGTGGCCTTGGATACACTTACAGTCAGAAAAGACACTTGAGTTGTAATGGAAAGGTCTTCATGACTGAATGATCATTATACCCTTAATAGTTATTATATTTGGTGAAAGAACAGAAAGCTGATGTTTTTCTTTGTCAATGTTCATCTCGGGCAGAGCTCAGAAAAATGCCTTTGAGGAAGATGCAGTACATGCTTTAGAGAACAGAAAATAGTTTGGGAGCTTTCTTTTTCTTACAGATGGCATTTTAAACGTGTCAGTTTCCTTGTGTTTTCGTAATATGGATGCAAGACTTACTTATGCCAGTCTGCAAAATTTCTTGGAAAGAATTATAAACTGTACAGACTTTTCTTTCTGTATTGTTATCAAAGGTCCTGCAGAAAAGTCGAAATGACAGCTTTAGCACAGTTGGATCTGTTCTTTCTCAGCACGCAGCTAGCTCCTTCACACATGTCCTGGCTGGTGCTTCAGAAGATTTATTTTAGAAGCTGAAGGAAGAAAAAGCAGGCAAAAAAGAGATCATAGTACAAGCACCTTAAATCTCATGTTTCAGACCTCAAAAAGAATACTGCCACAGACAGGAGGAAAGATGCATACTTTCTTCACAAGCAAGTTTTCTATTAGCAATTAATCAGAGTTATAAGATTTCTATTAAGCACACTGAAAGGCTATTTTTGCAATATGGCAAGGTGAGCTGTTTGAACTCAAGAGAGGTAGCACTGCTCTACATTTCAGCATTTCCTTGGATGACTTGGAAACTTAGATGCTGATTTCTGAGTTCCCTTAACTGGACAACACACAAATGTTTTTCACAGTTTAGTAAGTTATTGCATCCTTCTTAATGCAAGATTGCATCCTGACAGCTCTGGTCCACCAAGCCCCGCTGTTGATTTTTCCCAGAAATTAAGAAAAAACATTCAAATAAGTCATGAAATTTTCCTGATCTTCAGGAATGTTTTTGGATGAATTTCAGGGCAAAGGCTTGAGGACCAAATCCACTGTTCTTAATAGCTCACACTTCCAGACTAAACAAGCGAGGGTAACTACTAACAAGCAAACAACCTATTGCAAAACTTTCACAATTATAGAGAATAGGAAATTATGCCCTCGGTTGTTATTCATCATTCATAGATTTTCTGCCCTACCCTCTTTTCTGATGCATATCAAAGAACTCGCAAACAGTGCTTTTGCTGCCCTGTACTACCTATTACTCAATACAACTGAGCAAGGCAGAGACACTTAGGAAACATCAGGGAATTTAGACAAACATCACACAGGAAAAACTGGATTACCATGGGGCCTTGAGTAATAGAAATGAGATGAAATTAAATCACACAAAACAGAAGGTCATGCGTTTACATCATATGTTATTGCTTGTTCCTTAGTGATGAAATGACCGAAGATCCTACGTTTACTAGTTAGTCATAGCTTGTTTACTACCGTCAACATGATTCAATCTTCAAAAAGATAAATACATCTTGGGATCATATTAGGAAAGAGATTTCCAGCAGCCAATGTATTGAGATGGGAATCATTTTAATACATAAGGCAGAGTTCAGACTTATACTGGAAGGTTGTATCTTAGGATGTATCTCCAGCCAGCCACCCTGGTGAAGAAAAGGATTTTCTTCTTCCTTAGTTCTGGAAAAGTGCAAGTATTGGGTCATATAGAAAGACCATCAACATATGTCACGACTGATCGCACTGGAAGTTTATAACACTGTTCTGTACCTGAGGGCTTCCAGGAATGACTTTGCCAAAAAGTAGCAATACTTAGTTGTCTCACAGTACCTAAAGAATAGTAAGAACATATTTAATTGCCCAAGAGCAAAATGAATTATAGCAGAACAAGTGCAAAGAAAAGCTTTCCCTGCTCACCCTAACAACACATCTAATATGAGAAATCTAAAAAATATGAGCTTCATCTACTCTGAAAAAGGGTACACATGAAAGAGGTATGTAACACAGAAACCAACTTGCGCATAAACTACTTCCAATTTTTTTTAGGTCAAAACTAAGAAGAAGGTTTATAGCCATCAGTGCTCCTTGGCTCTAAACTGGCATCTCAGCAACGGTAAAGGTGCAAGTTTGTGACTTTGCCATCTGCAACTCATCTTGATGATCCTCCAAGTCCTTTCCTGTCCTACTACATTTCTTAGGGAAGATTTCCCACCAGCTTTCCCCCTTGTCACTTCATTTTTTCCTTCTGACAGGTACCCCTGTGATTATTGGAGGTCATAGCAATCTGAAAAGCAGACAAAGAGGTACCAGCAGGCAGTGAAACACAATTCTAAAACTCTAGTAATCACAATAAGTTGGAATCACTTGGAAAGATAAGCAGAGAGAGTCTGAAATAGTGGTGGGCTTTGTTTTGGTCTTACCTCTGTTGTAATACATCTGTTCTTAGAATCGATGTCTCCATATTCTCATTCTCCAGACTCTCAAATCTGCATGTGAATTGAATAAAGTCTTTGTAAACTTCCTCAAGACTGAGTTAATATCCTAATCATAAATAAATTAGGAGGAGTAGGGCCATATCCTTCCTATTAATCCAAGGACAATTATTTTTTTTTTATCATTTGAGATGGAGCAAAATTGGATCAAAGAGCTCAGTACTCTGTAGTTTTGTTCATTCATGTTGTCATTTACCATGCAAGATGATTGCAAATTATTGTACAAGGCAGAAGTCAATGATGAAACAACTGCTTAGATTATATTTTCCATTTAAAGGAGGACTTTCTATTCCCTCTCAAACATCAATTGTATTAACAGATAATGCAAGTTGTTAAATGGTTTAGCTTGTCTGAAATGGCAGATGAACTGGCTGCTGAAGTGCCTTTTTCCAAGGGGGGAGCATATTCCATTGAAATTTTTCTGAAGTCTAAATTTTTATGGGAAATTTCTGAGAAAAAAGTTTGATGTTATTTTGCTATATAAAATCTGCAAACTCTCACAACATTTAAAGTGTCAATACACAAATGAACAAACCAAATACTCTCTTCAGGCACTCAAGTTTATAGACTGAAGATGACAGGTTGGAATGAGCCAGAGATCAGAATGTTTCATTCAATCCTACAGCTATGTTTTGTCCTGATAAAGTAAAGTAGGCTTGAATTAGTTTTTATTTTCTTTGCGGATTAATCATCTTAAAGGGAGCGCCTTATTATGGCTATGTTCTAAATTATAATTTTCTATGCCAGTCAAATGTTTTGGCAGCACAAAGAAATTACACGGAAGTTTCCAGAACATTTCTTTGTCATGACTCATTATTAGTGATTTAGAGAAAGTGGAACCACTCCACTTGGATGGAAATACAGGAATTACGGCAAGGTACTGCAGGTTTGGAGGTCATTCCTTTTTTTCATTTATGTCTCTTCCCCACCTCCCATCACACATCTTGCCATGCCTAAGTTCTTCAGGGAGGGCACCATATCCTCTGATATTGGTGTAGAGCCCAGGTCCCTGTACATACAGAGTGCTTTAGTACAAGGACTTTAGTGTGTCAGGATTTTAGTGGGATTTGTGCTCTTGCTTGTAGACTTCTGTTCATGTGGGAGTGCTACGTGCTGTTACCAACGACCAAGGAGGTCACTCTATTCCTGATTTCCCAGAATATGTCCAAATGCCTATCTGATGATGAATACAAACCCACTTTCTAAGGACCCTCAAGCTGATGTGCCATGGCAGGTCTAGGCTGCAAGGTGATAACATCATTTACTTAATGCAGGAGATGGAGAGTTCAGACATCTGCATTCTATTACCCTGGACTCATCCACATCTAGCTGTTGGAGCCGTGAAGCATTAGGATGTACCTTGGCTCTGTGACAGTGCTGTGGCAGTTTCTCTTCAACATTACTTCTTCATCACCCCTAGGAGCTAAATAAATGAAATGCTGGTACAATTAACAAGTTGGCAGACAGTGCAGCTTCACTGTGAGCTAGGGGCTGGAGGATCCCATCTACCAGGTTGCAATGATGAGAAAAGTCAGAAGCAAGCACAGGCAGTAAAATCAAACAAGTAGTCTGATCTCATGTCCTTAATGAGGACTATTTGGTCTATGTTACAGCTATCTTGTCACTCCTTCCAAAACTACATCAGCCACACACAAGCAGCACAATGCAGAGATTTCTGGACTAGCAGTCAAGTAGTAGGTCCAGAAGCAGAACAATTTTATCAGTGTTTTGCTGCATGCACACAAATTATCTTTGTTAGGATACAGGTGCTGTGGCACCATGTCTGTGCTTCTCTTGATCTGAGTTGGTACCTCTGCAGATCCAGGCAGTTTATTGTGTGATTGTATCTGCTCTATTAGCTTCAGCTTAGCAGGGTCCTGGCCCTGCTGTGTTGTGCAGTACAAACGGTTTTCCAGCTTGAAAAGAGTAGAGTTACTCTTTGGAAGCCTTGCTGACACCACAAGCTGCTTCTTAAGCCAGTTATCCTTCTGAAGATGTGTAAACTGAAAAAGGAGTTTTTCTGGACTGCCAAGAAATGAGGCATAGAGTTGCTTTTATATTTGTCCCAAAGTCACCTCTTGTTCTAAATTCAGTGCTGGATTCTGAACTATGTAGGTTTCCTATTGTCTATAACTTTGCCAAAGACAAAGTGTATAACAAAGGTCATACAAGTGAGGGAAGGTAAAATAAATTAGGTTACTATAATGAAATGGGAGGATTTGATCAGAATAATTAAACCAATGTTCCTTAGAAAACTGAAGGGGAAGAAGGAAACCAGGAAGGAAGTTATTTTGTTTAGTTACCAGTCCTTGTTGCTACATAGAGTTATTAACCATCATTGGGACTGGTGTACATATTCTAGCCAAAGAAAGATATAGCAGAGTCAAATCATTCACAGACTGGAATTAATGTTCCACATGCAGCCTTCTGAAATTACAGGTAATGAGGTTATAAATTATCTATTTTGCCAAAGGGATTGTACGCAAGACAAAAATCTAGTTAGAAGACACATCACTTGTTCAGGCGCCAGTAATGGGACATCTCAGGATTGCAATCAGACGTCTGAACCAATGAAATACATGAGCATCTGACCTTTCAGACAGCAAAGTTGTCCTGAGGATATTTGCAGTGGGTTTTATTTTTCTCTGTAACTGCAAGTATCTATTTCTGCTCACTAATAGATTCTCACGTGGAAACACATTTCTCTCATTCCCCAACTTCAGGTGCAAAGCAAGCAGATGGGAGGGAATTAATTTAAATGAGAGGAGAATAAAAATAAGGAGGCTAAAAAAAGGAGATGGAGTGTAGGACAGGTGTGCAGAAGTTCAGAGAGGAATTTCAGAGAATGGAAAAGATAATAAGGCAAATAAACATCGAGAAAGACATGTACGTAAGCGAATGGATAAGATTGTGCAGAGATTAATGCCAAAACTAGGACTATTTGTTTTGTCCCTAAGTACTTGATTTTGCAACTTTAACATAGGGATTGGCTGTGGAGGGGAATTCTCTATAATTCTGTTATTAAACTTTTGTGGGGGTGGGGGATGACAAAAAGAAAATAAAGGAGACTACTGTTGTCCAACAGGGTGTTGATTCCCAACAGTGGACATCTGAAATCACCCAGCAGTAATTTCATCTATTCCCCTCTTTACCTTGGGACTGATGTATTTCTTTTACCCTTCCTGTTTTAAAGACTCTCACTTCTTTTCAGAAGGTTCTATGTTGCACTGCAGAGAAAGCTGCAGTTATGTGCAGAAAACAATCTTTCGTTAAAGTGCACTGGAAGTTTACTGGAACAATTACACTGTTTAGCTGATAAGGTACAAAATCATTTTAGAAACTTAAGATCACGCAGGTTTTAAAAGTGGCTGTTGGCTGTAAGTGTCATTTTCAGCTATATCTGAAACGTAAGGTTAATACTAAGATCAGATATCTCAGTCCCACTTGTCTGCTATGTTCTTGTTTCTTCCTTCTTTTTCTCTCCATTTTCTGCCATTCTGTATTTAACCAAGGTGCTCAGCCTTCCTCACGGGTATCACATGAGTGGTGTGTGGGGAGATGAAGGAGTTGTACAACAGCAAGACACCAACTGACAAGCCAGTACTGCCAAATGTTGTTGGATGTCTTTTGGAAAAAGGAAGATTTCATCAAGATAAAGTTATTCTCTTCTGTTAGAGGAAGAAACAAAACAGCAACACAAAAACATTTGACTCTAATTGTCAAACTTTAAAAAAAAAAAAAAAAGGAAAGAAAGGAAAAAAATGAAAAAAAAAAGAAAAAAAGTGAAGGCATTCCACCAGCTAGGATGGCAATACTTTCTCTTTTGTGTTTTCTTTTATAATTAATTTTCTTTAGAGCCACAGTATTTGAAATTAAAATAACTGGGGCAGGAGACCAGATTTCCAAGGCTGGGATCCTAGTATCCTAATGGATACATCACTAACCATGAGGAAATACAAGGCCAATAGATTGTCCTACATGCCTTTTCCTTGTGAAATAACTCATTCTCATTTCCCCACAACAAAGTATTTCAAAGGCCCAGTGATTAGTCAGTCATGAGGTCTGAGCAATTACCATTGTACTGAGTGAAAAGCTTTAGAAGAGCTGCTCCTGCAGAAAATAAAGCCTGTGACCTCTCAAATGGAGTGGGCATAGTTGTCATAACCTTTAAAACACTGGACCTGATGGCTTCTCTGAGGTTAGATTGAGTGCCATTGTTCAGGCAGCTTGTCTCAAGGGCTTGTTTTTCTGCTACCTTACAGGTTATTTGTAATCACTGATGTGAAGGTGAGTGGCAGGAACCAGGGGAGAAAGACTCTTTCCTCCTCTAAATATAGCATCTCAGGCCCACTTTTCCATCACCTAGTTAACTTAACAGTGCACGACAAAGTAATGATCCTCTGTCCAAAAGCTCAAAGTAATTCAAAGTCATTGTTACATTTTCACCTTTTTTGGAAATGCAGCTTAGAAATTGGCAATACAGAAAACACTGTGAAGAAGATGAGAGAACAGAGTGAATCTGCGAACAGCAACTTTCTGTCTTCCTTTTACAAGACAATAGTCAAAGATGTGAAAGAGGGAAATACTCAGTGAGATTTGTTTTGTTTGATCACAATTCTTTATTGTGATTTGTGACAACTGAACAGAACTGAAGGGCCCTGGGGGATCTGAAATGACTGAGAGAAATGTATGTGGGGGATGCTAAATCTGAAAGTGACTTAACAGTTTCTGAAAAAATAGAGTCTTTGATATAAGCATCTACAAAACAAAAATGCCAACAGCCCACAAAGATGCCCTGATAGTTTTATTATTTTGTTTTGTTTTGTTCCATTTGCTGCCCTGTGACTTTCTAACTTGATAAAGCTCTTTGGATACAGATTAACTTTCTCAGGATGCTGTTTGTTACAGTTTCACTTATTTTGATGGAATGCTTAATAGACTGGACGTTGGCTTGTTTCAGCGAAATAAGCCAAAAAATAAGCAGAAAATAAATCCCATCCTGAGTAGACTAAGAACCTGGCTATAAACACTACCACCTAGTTTTGAAACAGAGAAGACAGGTATACTTCAGAATCTTGACTGAACTTAATTGCTATCCAAGTCACATCAAACTCTTCCAGCACAATTTCTTGAAGGTCTGGTATACTTCTTATTGTTTTGTTGGGATGTGGAGAAGTTTTTTATTGTTATTCATGAAATTTCTGTTTTCAAAGCAAATCAAATTTGAAGACCAATCCATTTCACTTGGAGCAGGGAAGGCATAATTCCTTCTCTTTGAATAGATGAAGACCAAGAAACCAAGAATCTGGAACTGCTCTTTGAGAAAAAAGTGGGATCATGATTTGTTTTGTACAAAATACAGCTGAATTCTCAGGTCCGTGAGTCACGTCACTGACCCATGCCTTATGCAAGGAGTGTCAGTGGTGCTGACATGTAAGGTACCATCATGTATCAGTGATACAGTCTGCTTCACTCCATTAAATTAAGCAGGATTTCTTTAACATGGAAAGGAGGAATGGGAGTTAATCATGGGAGGAGAGGGGAGGGCACTGGGAGTCCAGGTCATCTGTAGGAAAGGCAGAAGATGTCTCTTGTTTCTTTTCCAACATTCAGGTATCTCATTTTATCATGTCCTTGAATTCAAAATGTAGGCAAGATGACAGATTAACCCCAAACCCCAAACAAATGGAGCTGCCTGGGGCAGAATAAATTAAGAGAGTTAAACTGAAACAATGTATGACTTTATCTAAACTTTCCTTTGGTTATGTCTGTGTCGGCCTTATTAGATGGAGTTGTTGTGTGTGTCACTATATAAATTCTTCTCACAGGTCTCAGGAATTAAACATGATGCACACCCAGTTAGACCAGCAAAGTTGTGGTCAGCCCATAAACAGCCTGTTTACTGGGAATGTTGCATAAAGGGTGGAACTGTGCAACCCTGCTCCAGATAAACAAAAGCTCAGCAGCTGTCCTGTACTTCACAGAACTTCTAGATAAAAAACAGGAGGGCACAAAGTGCTACCGATCCTCAACTGTCTTAAAGGTCCCCTTCCAACCTATGCGATTCTGTGATTCTGTGCAATGCTAAATGTGATGATGGTATTTCATGTAAAGGAAGGAAGTCAGGAGAGACATGTATGGTGGTACATAAATTAAAAGGTCAAACTCACAGTAAAACTCACGAGCTCATGAGCAACTATGAGATGTCTTAAGCTAGTAATTCGTACCTCACATATGCCCTGGAGTTTAACAGTGAATGTCTATCCTTGTGGTAGTTTCTTTAAAGGATTGTCTATGTTGCTTACTAGTAACACATGCAGAGAGGGACTACATTCTGCTCTTGCAAGCAATAGGCAAAACAATCAGCGTGTCTTTGCAAAGCCTAAAACTTATTTCATACTCAGTTTGCAGGAAAGTTGACATGGAGGCTTTCCATTGCCTTGTACTAGACTAAGCACTCCTGCAGTCTTTCCTAACTGCAGTCCCAACACAAGCCCTGGCTGTGTTCCAGCCCCACGTGAGGACAGCATGAGGTCTTCCACTTTGCCCTGTTTTTTGTTCAGGTATGTAGTCCAAAGTTTCAGGAAGATGTTGAGAAACTCTCAACGGATGCCTAGTTTGGACAATAAAGCAATCGTGATTCAGTGTGGCAGGTGCATCCAGCTCACATGCTGTGCTCTCTACTGAGACTTTTTAAATTATTATTGATATTATTTCATTATTTACATATCTTTAAAACTTTGATCAGTGTTTCAGCATGAATAGCACTGGTAGTTGTCCAGCACTTTGCATTTTCGTATTGCTCTGGGATAGGCTCCCACAGGATGTTGTTACAAGGACTGGACTCTGCCCTTCAGTAGCCCATGTGGGTGTAACGCCCCTTGGCAGGCACACAGACTTTCATGAATGGCACAGTGCAGCGTCTCTTGAGGAGAGATAGGTAATCTCTGTGCAAGAATGCTGAATGAGATCTGTAAGGTGTTAAGTGTGAATTCAGCAAAATCTCAAAAGAGACAAAAAGCTAAATAAGACATGGCTAATCTAGGCTCCCTGTAAATCAGAAAGGAAGGCTGCAGTAGGAAGGGCAGGAAATTTATTTCTTTGGAATTTGGACTACAGGATTAGTCTGTGCCAAACACAAGTGAATGTCTGCATAGTGTCTAGAAGACGACTGAAAGACCAGTGGCAAGAGTTTCTGTGGTTCCTAGAATTGCCTTGAACAACTGTCTTGGACTTGACCAGAGTGACAGTGGTCTCTGCAGCTCAATATAGATAGGTGTTATTCTGCCATGGTACAATATCCCACACAACTTTGGTTACAATGCAAGGGCGTGACATTACATTGTACCTTGGCCTAAATATACAAACCTCAAACCTTTCATTCTTTATTGAATACTAGTACTTCAGATAGCTGCTGAGAAACGCAAAGAAATCAAACCTCCAGCTGCTGTCTCATATGTGCAAAAAATCTTCATGATCTATCACATAACATAACATGACTGTATCCCAGTAAAGTTAAAATGGAATCATATCTTATGCAGACGGTCTTATTCCAATATATTTATTTTATGGTTTTATTTAATTCTGAGCAAATGTTTCTGTCAAAAAGCAGTAGGTACTTCCGAGAGGAAGAAGTTGCCTTTGGAGGTGTAAAAGCTGATTTTATATGCTACTTAGTAAGATATGCCCATATTTGTACAAACTGATAAAACTGGAAAAATACAAAGCTTCAACCATGCAAAGACATTTAATTTTGTAACTTTCCTGTTAAGTTCAGCCCCACCATATTCAATTGGATTACAGATGTAAGTCAAGCTTGACATAGTCTTTAAGTAAAACAACTATAGAACCATGGAACCAAACACTTCACTGTAGGCGAGAACATTTACTGGATAAAGGTATTAGAGATCCTGCAGAATTTTTTAATGCTGATTAAGCAAATGATAATTCTTTTTCTATTTCTGAGGCTGTAACAAACTTTGATCTTTATTCACTTTACATCTAATTGAACTTTTGTTTGCAATTGAAAGGTTCACTGAATTGAACATTTACTACATTTAATATGAAGCTAAAATGCTTTCTGTATTTCAGCCTTCATAAACACTTGTTGTTCAATTAAATTCAGGAAACCCTTTTATTACAGTTATTCCAGTTCTACAGGGAAAAGTGATGGTTCATAAAGAGTAAATGTAGACATCAAGTTTACTTCTGCAACCTGTAATTAAAAACAATATTTTGCCTTGTTATCCTATTTATTGTTTTGATCTGTGTATATGCTACCTTGACATCATACTGCTGAGTGTGGTTTCAGAATAGATATTTGGCCACATTACAGGTCATTCAAGTCTGATTTTCTTTTCAAATGCCTTCAGCTTTGGGGAGAAAAAAAAAAAGGCAATGTTGCACGTTAGTTTCTATCCACCCTAAAGACTTAATAAAGTCTAAAGTCTAAATGCTTAAAACTGAATCAGACAGAAGAAGGTGTTTTGCTACAGTGCAAAGATTTAAGTATAACCTGACATTACCATAACACAAACATTTGAATCTTTACCAGCACATATAACTAAGCCTTGAAATAATGTCTGATGCAAGCAATTATGAGGCCCAGTTACTCACAGATCAACAAGTACTGCACAGGTCAAACACTACAGCATTAAGACTGTGCAGAGTATCGATAATGGTTTTGCAACCATTAGTTACAAATGCAAATACCCCTGGCAGAGCAATTTGGTATGGGAAAACAAAATTATTTGAACTGGAAGTTATCATAGAAGCAGCATCATGGATAAAGGTGTGAGTTTTAACAGCTACAGCAGTACAACAGCTGCTCGGTTCTAAGGCTAAGAGTAGTAAAAGCCATTTAGTGAAACATGTGGCTTTTGGAAGAATAGCTGACATGATTTGGGGAAGGGGACCCAGGGAAACTTTGGGCACCTGAGCCCTCCTTTCATGTGTGAAACTGATTCACAGCAAGTGTTTCACATTCAGCTCAGCAATGGGCGAATGTGTTCTGCAGGCCTATTGGCCCAGAGCAGGCAGACAGTGGGCCACTGGACACCTCGCCATAAGGCCCCTTGTCTGTGAAACACTAGGAGCATGGGGGAAAGCTTATTAGGCTGGAAAACTGAAATATTGTTTTCTTATGCCCCTCAAGACCCATTATGCCCCATTTAGTTCCTATGCCCATCTTCTGACATTTTACAGATTTTACTTGAGACTTTGGGAGAACTGGGTTGGAATCATCATTTCCACCAGAAATATTCCCTAACTGAGGATAACAGCGTTTCCTGCTCCTCTAACTGTCCCTCCTGGGGCACGTACCCCGCGTGTCAGTCCTTCAACACCTGCATCTCCCTCGAAGGCAGCCAGCAGTCATGGCAGGCCTACAGGCCTCAGGCTCTACACCTGGCTTTCAGAGGGCCAAGGCACGGGCAAGGAAAAACTGACAATAAAGGCTGCCAGCGCAGGTTTTGCCCTGGCTGCTGAGGGACGCGGGTGTCGCAGGAGCTCCTCGGAGACCCTACCCTAGCGGGGTACTTCAGCAGCGAGGGGGTCTACTCGGCGCCTGTGGTCGAGGCTCCCGCCTCCCGCCCGAGGGAAGCGGCCTACACCTCCCGGCGTGCACCGCCGCACCTGCGGCCGCTCTGATTGGCTGTCTCTCTGCCTCCCCCGGCGTGACGGTGGGAGGCTGGCGGCCGGGCCGCAGCCCCCCGCGTGTCGGGGGCCGGCGGGCCCCATGGCGGCGGCAGCGGCGGCGGCCTGGGGGCGGCGCGGCGGCCCCGCTTTTCTGCGTGGGGCTGTCGGGGCAGCCCCGGGCCGCGCCTGCAGCTCTGGAGCACCGGTGAGGGCTCCCTCCGCGGCGGCTCAGGTGAGGGGGGGCGGGGGACGCTGAGGGGACCAGCCGGGGGAGGGTTTCCAGGCGAGGCCGGGCGAGTGGAAGGTTTGGGGCCGAAGGTGGTCACTGGCGACCGGTGGTGGGCGGGTGGCGCTGCCTTGGGGGGAGGCTTGGGAGGCGTGTGACCTCCGGAGGTCCTGTGTGGGGTTTTGAGTCCTGGGCCGGTGCTTTGCCCTTAAAATTAAAGAGACGTAATTTATGGAGGGGTGGCCGTGATAAGCTGGGCTTGGTCCGGCGGGTTCCGAGGGGAGCGCGGGCTGGGGGTTTTCCCTGACGCGATCGTCTGCAGCGCGGGGGTCCGGCCGCTGGAGCCTGTCAGGGAACGGCAAAACTCTGCCTCCTGTTAATTTTGCAGCCTGTCCCAGGGAGGTAGGTAGTTTGTGTGGCCAACATGACTTGATGATTTGGGGAGGGCGTCAACAAAACATGTAGTAATATATAATTCTGTGTCCTTACTTTATTGAAATGTCACACTTACTTTGGAAGTAAGTGGGACGTTCAGTCTCTTGAACTGAACCAGTTCTGTGCTCCTTCTCAGTCAAAAGAGATTATACAGTGGCGTTTGATCTGCCTAGGTGAAAATCAAGTGTTTTGGCAGCTTTCAGTGGTTGTGCTCCAAATGGTCACGCGAGCTTAGCAATGAACCTGTTTGTTCTGTCACTGGCATGAAATCAACACGGGTGTTGTCCAGATCTAGTTCCTCCTGGTTTAACTTTTGGTCCTCTAGATGGATTCTGGCTTTCGGTGTCCAAATGCAGGAGAAAAAGCTGCACAGAAAGGCAAAGGTTCTGTAACTGCCTATCAGAAATAGGCCATGACATGCAGAGTAATCCCAGCTGGGTCATGATTTATTGATTTACTTGCAATTGCATGGCTGGCTTTAACAAGCAGAAAATAGGCTAAAGCTACTAGTGACAGTTTTTGTGTCACCAGAATTGAATGCGTTCACTACAACTTATTTTTTTACAGAAAGTCAAATGGATTTGTGCATTGCTTTATTGAGTGCTTACTTGGCTTGGGAATCTAGAAAAGTTAAGTTTCTTCTCCCCTGCTCCCGCCCAACTGATGTACTTCTTTATAAGTTCTGAAATTCTGATGAGAGTTACTTTTAAGTACTTTCTATAAATTAAGTAGTTTTAACATGCATTCAGGAATACTTTTGAGAGAGCTTGATTACACCATCCATCACCGAAAGCCCTTCTCTTTTAGGGGATGAAAACCACAGTGGCTGGAAGAATGGGATGGGTGATTTGTGTGTGAGGCTTAGCAACTGTGACAAGTGTGCTGGGGCACTGGCTGGTACCCTGCAGGAACAAGCTGATGTAAAAGCAAAGACAGTGCAAACTTAGCAACTATAAAGTGATAATATATTCATTGCTCCTTTCTGTTCTCAGTCTCTCATGGGATTCATCTGTAGAGAGGAGCAATTAGCATTACAGCCGTGGGGGACAGTGAAACCTGCTTTCAGATGACAGGATGTTCAGCCATTCAAAACAATTGTGGATGCTGCTGGACTGTCGTCTGGGTTGGATCTGAAAATATCCACTAGTTTTGTAAGATTTCAGGATGTGGGGGGCAGGTGTAAAGGGAGAGAAGAGAGTACTACATGCTGTGTATTTCATCCCCTTTTAAGATATTCCTTTCAACTGTGAAAGGAAGAACTCTAACTTGGAAGCCTCAGGAGACAACTGAAAGGCTATGTCCTAAGTCATCCATTCTAAGTCCCTAGGTGAAAAACAGTACGATCAGTACAGCTGCTGTATTCAAATTGTGTAGTGAACTTATGTTCAATTTATGGTGTTTTTAGCCTGTTCCTACGTGCTGCTTTTTGAGTGAGAGAATGTTTGTGTGCGTGCTGTCTGTTCTGTATCCTGCGTTTGCTGTCTGTCATAACACTGTCTATGAATGCTTGGTAGGTGACTCCCTCTGGCAGAAACACTTAAGAGCTTTTATTTGTGTTTTGAATGTCCACTAAGTTCCTTATGGACTTAAAGTCCTTATATGAAATGTGGTGAAAATTGATGTATTTATAGAAGTGAAATGATATTAACCATGTAACCTGACTGGGTATATCTGAGGCTGTGAAAATTTATGTCAGTTTTGAAGGTGAAATCAGATATGCCTGGGAAGCTGATCCTAAATTGTTTACAAATAAAACCCAGAACTTAATCAGCTTATTATTGGACTGGTTAGTCTGCATGTTTGAGCCTTTTGTTTTTATCTTGGTATTTAAGATACAGTTCTCAGTCTCAGAAATGTGCACACACAGGGTGGAGTCCCTTTTTCTGAGACTAGGTAAGACAGGTAGCAACAGGCACTCTGAAAGCAACATTTTCTTGGTTGTTTGGTTGTGTACAAGGATTTCTTGACTAATTCACAATTAACAAAGGAAAGTCTGATGCCGTCCTTTAATCTTGTACACATGATGATACATATCCAAATTATATTATTGAATTAAAACAAATCATATAGGATCACATATTTCAACTACAAAACTATATTTTCCAGTAAAATAGAAAAAAGTTATTTGTACTTTTAAAAATTGTTTTTATTTTATTGTAAGCTGGAAGTTTACATGCAAATCCCCCAGCTTTTTGAAACAAAGGAAGACTGTGAGAGGGCTCTTGAGATAGGGAGACTTCAGAGCAATAACATTAACGAAATTTGCATATTTTTTTTTAATCCTGCTGTATATAGATCATTTCCAGTAAAGGTCTTTGGGATCCTGACACAATATTTCCTTTCAACTTCCTTCTGATGGTTTAGATTCTGTAATTCAAATGTAACCACCTGAAAACTTTCCATGGCCACATGTGAAGTCTTCACCACTGGGATGAAGGGGAGAGCCCAGCTTGTCTAGGAAGACCTCATATGGCCCTTATTCTTGGCCAGTCATGTCAGAAACTGTCTGTGTGCTGGAGCTCCATTTTGTGGGTAGTTGGTCAAAGTCCCTGAGCAGTACGGTTTGTGCCAGTAACCAGAACTGTAGCATGCTGTTTGGGGTCAAATGTTGGGCAGCAGCTGCTGAGCCCTCAGAAAAACATTTGTCTTGGACTTCTTAGCTCAGACCTCATTCTGGCACCTGGCCTATTTAGACCCATTTCAGCCTCTGTGGTTGTCTAATTTCCAGGTTGAGCAAGGACGCTATGTCACTGCTTTCCTACAGGCTAAGATATTAAAGGTGAGGCATGAAACAGAAGAGCTTTTGCTGAGTTGTGATCCTAATGCTGGCACAGCAGCGTTAGGCACTGCAGTTGAGGCGGCAGCGCTGATGCACAAACCCAACAAGATTGCAGGAGCTGAAAGAGCCAGCAAGTGCAGGAGCACAAATGGTGTCATAAATATCCCCTTCTCTGGAGATCTTCAAGACCCGCCTGGATGCAGTCCTGAGTGATGTGCTCTAGGTGTTCCTGCTTTAGCAGGGGAGTTGGACTAGATGATCTCTAGAGGTCCCTTCCAACTCTGACAATTCCATGATTTCATGATATACACGGTTGTGGTTGCCCCTGAGGCCTGTGCAGAAGTGTTTGGAAGCATTACTGTTTCAGAGTGCACAAGTATCACTGGCGGTTAGGTGAAGGTGGAAGGTCAGAGCAAGTATAGTACTCAGTCTTCAGCTTGATAGATAGATAAGAGCTCTCTTCCCCCTTGAGTTTAACTGAGCCTTTCCAGTATCTGTCAGTTTGTGGTGTTCCTGGTAGTTATTAATACCTGTGGTGACAGCTTCCAATTTTGCTGTGCTGTTAGAAGAGTTCTTCTGGAAATCACAGGTGAATTGGCAAGTCTGAAGGGTTGACAGCTTGTCAAAATATAGCTGCTAGTTGCAGTCATCTAAGCTCTCATTCTGTCAGCACTAGTATAGAACATGGGATTGACAGTCCAGAGAGTAAAACTGTTTTTTCACAGATCAGATAAAGCACACTGTGTGACAGGGCATACTCCTCTGATGTGCAGAAGTGTCTCCTGTCAACTATGGAGAGCAGGGAGTGGGGACTTGAAGATTATAACCATCCCTTTTGAGTGAAAAAGTTATGTGGTTGGGCATTGATATGTTAAAATGCCAACAGCCATCCATCTTTTCCAACTGCAGGGAACTGAATAACCCTTTCTGCTGTAACCTGGGAACTGTAGCAGGCAGCTTTTGCTTTCTTCCTGCTCCAGTAGCTTTCACACAGGCTGCAAGTGACTAGGTGTAACCTCACTGTATTCTTTCTCTTTGGAAAATCCTACTTACATGACTACCCGAGAGAATGCTTTATCCTTGCCCTGAGTTAGCAGGAAGGCAGCTGAGTTTCCATCTTTTATATTTGGCCTTCCCTGTGGAATTGATAAAAACATGAGTCACTGCTGGGTGCGGTGACAGTTTTGATAATAAAGGATCTGCTCCCACTGGAGCTCAACCTGATGCTACTGAACTCCTCGTGACTGTTTCCTAATTCCTCCCTGCTGACATCAAACCGGACAGAAACTGAACTCTAACAGCTTGAAAATTCCATCTCCAGTCGTTCTTCCTTCCCTGACAAACCCATCACTGTAAACAACAAGAAGTTGACGGAAAGAAGCTCTAGTGCCTTTGGAAACCTTTTTTTCTTTTTTCCCAATCCCAACTCCCACTATTTTGCAGCAAGAGAGCAAAAGTTGGTTATTTCCAACAGGAACTTTAAAGTATATTGATACCAACTGCCTGTTGAGTGCCTGTTCTTTTAATACTGCTTCTTGACAGTTGACTTTAGAGTAATTAATGAAGGGCAGTATTATTCCTCCAGTGATCCTTTTACTTCAGCTTCTTTGCCTCTAACAGCCATGCAGATGGATGGCAGACCGGAAACAGAACTGTTGTCTCCTGTGTCCCACTCCAGTGATGGCTCCTTCCTGAAAATAGGAAATTACTTTAAGTGTGTAATTGACCTTGAAAGTATGCAGTTTTGGCATCCATAGCATACAAGCATTAAAGTCTCCCTCTCTTGCCTCCTTTCTGTCAGGGAGAACAACTTTTCACTTTTTTTCTTCCTTGTAATGCACACTCTAAAATGGGGAGCCAGGAGGCTCCTACTGTTCTGTCTTCAAGTGGAGTGGGTAAGGAAGCCTGATCCTGAAAAGGTGCAAATATGAGTTACTGAGGAACAAACAGGAGAGCAGTGCTCCTACAAGATGGGCTAAACCAATTTTAATAAGCACGAGTCTGCTTTCCTTCTTGAACGTGAACACCTTTCCAAAATAATAGGAAAGAGGATGTCAGAAATCCCACTGGGCCAGAAAGCAGTTTTCAAGAAAAAATACTTCTGTGTTGTTTTTTCTGAGTTTTGCAGTATTTAAGATATCTTCCCATTTAGTCTGTTCAGGGGTGAGTTTTCTAACTGGAGAAGCAGCAGAAATGAAGTCTGGATATTTAGCTGGACTCTTCAACTTAACCCTGGTTGTATTCTGAGAAACTCTCACGATAGTGCAAGAGAGCCAGCATTTCTAACACAGCAAGCTCCCAAACAGGGATTTCTTGGGGGAAACTGAAGCTGTGTGGAGCTCACAAACGACCTGCAGGTGCCCAGGCTGGAGTGTTTCTCGGCAGGGGGGGTATGTGTGGATTAAAAACCAGACAACTTGTTCTGCCTGTGCAGGCTGAAGGTGAGGGAGATGTAAGGCTGTGTGTGAGCAGTGCCCATGGCCACACAGAGATGGCCACCACCACCTTTGGTGCTGCAGGGAGGAAAGGCCAGGCCTGGGGGGGGGGGGGGGGGGGTGGACATTTGCCCCTTATC
>JAOTQQ010000023.1:31151558-31209625 GCA_026546715.1 Gallinago undulata
CCCCCCCCCCCCCCCCCCCCCCCCCCCCCCCCCCGGGACATGGGCCACTTATCCTGCTGCTGTTGTGGCCAACACTACAAAACAGAAACTGAAAGAGATTTCTTTCTTCCTCCAGAAAACCAATTACATGGAGACTAGTACTGCTGTTTTATCCGGGGCAAACAGATGCTTTCTGGGCTTTGAACAGCCACTTTGTGGCTTTCCTTTATCTTCTCCAACCCCCCAGCAGCCAGGGATGTTCTTGGAGATCTTATCTAACCACAAGGCTGTTTGGATCAAGAAGCGTGGTGGATTGTGTAAAACCTAGTGGAAAGACTGGGCTGCCAAGAAAGACTGCTCCTGCTCTTAAGTTTAGCAGCAGCTGTGGTGTTAGCACAGCTAGAGTCAAAATTGCTGCAGCTGCTGATGGCTGAAGCTGGGCCTCTCCCCAGATAACCTTTGCTGTCTGGCTGTTGTGGCCACTGAGGGTGCCCTCTCTTGTTTTCCACTCGCCCCCAAATCTTTCTTACAAATGCATTCAGAGTAAAATGTTTTGAGGATGCATACCTGGGTTATTTTAACATTTTAGCTGACCGTTTTCCAGACTTCATGCAAGGCCTGTTTCAAAATACTGCACAGGATTAACTCCTATGGTTACTAGTGATGACCAGAGCCAGGGAGATGATGGCCGCGGCTCTGTGTGTTTCTGCCCAGTCCCTTGGCATTGTCCCATACATGCCAATTTTAGTACGTCTGGAGATTTCATGGGTCTGTTTTTCACTAGATGGAAATCATGACTTTTACTCAGTTAAGCAGTTTGAATACTAGCTAATGGGTCATTTTGTCTAGTTCCTCATTCTACATTTAAGTCCAACTTTATTTAATCCTTTGTCTGCTGCAGCCTACCAAGACTAGTCAGCACAATTTTGGCTTGAGGCACAATTCTGCAGCTGATTTCCACTGCTCTCCCCCTCACCTTTTTAACTTTGTGAACATGGTGTATCCAGAAATGGTTTTGTATCTGCCCTTTCACTGGAGATGAAGTTCATTGTATGCCCAGGAGTGCTTTAGGTTTCTTCCAATTTTCTTAGCTGGCTATTAAATGTCTGTATGTAGTTAACTAATAAAGACAGAGCAAGGGTAGTTTCTTTAATTATTTTGATCCTGTTTTTTTCTGATTTGTTTTGTGATTTTTTATGCAGCTGGCCTCTTTAGAGTTATTAAATTGGCTTCCTATAAAATGTTAATTTGTTAATTTAACTATGATATAGTCGATTAAATGACACCACACTTGACAAGGTTTGGATGATGTTTGCAGAAGTTTGTATGTAGTGCTTGAACCAAGTATCCACCAGCTGATTAAAGTATGTTTGTAAGCCTTTGCTTTTCTGCAGTACTGTGATAAGAGTTGGCTCAGTTACTGTATGTTTCACTTAAGGTATTGCAATATTTTCCAAAAGTAGCAGAGTGGTTTCAGCTGTGCTTTACAGGTGTAGAAAGAGATATAACATGGTAATTTGAAAGTCATGGACTAAAGGCAGTAGGACTCCTTGTGTTTATACCCTGCTATAACCAACAGTGTTCTGCTGTGGACAGTAGTGATGTTTTAAAGATGCTTCCTATAAACTTGAACTGTATTAGTTTCCAATAGCAGCTACTAGTTTGGGATATTTCATTGGATAGCTAAAGTGATCAGCCCTCATGCTGGAGAGCAAATACTCAGTAATTCCTGAAAACTGTGTTGCTCTAGAATATGTTACACTGTGTTTTTAAAAAACAAAACAAACAAACAAACAAAAAAAAAAAACAAAAACAAAAACCCCAGCAAAAATGTAAGTAGAAATCACTTTTAATATTCACTTCATGACAGTTAATAAAAACATTATTAAAATTCTGAATCTTTTTATGCAGGGTTGAACAGGTCATGATCATACATCTCTCTCCCAATCCCACTGTACCCTGTATTATTTATTGTATTTTATCTGAGACAAGCTTTTTGGAAGTATTCTTTTGTGTGAATTTGGGCAAAAAGTCCTTGTTGGAAATAGTCTTGAAACAGACATCGTGAAACAATTGTACACAGCAGTAATTTGGTTTTGCGATTAACAGAATGTTATAACTTGCACATGAATGTTGGTAGGGACACAAGCAGAGATGCAGAGTTTCATCAGCTTTTAGTTCTCTTGTGCCAAAGTGTGGGGACCCTTCTATATGATTTTATTTATCTGAGGACTGTAGTGAGATTGGGTGGTCCTGAATCATAGATTCTGGAAAGTAAAGAGACACACAATTGAAAAAATTGCCTGCTATTCTGCACAAAAAGCCTGAAGCACCTATGGCAAAGTGGCTGTATCTTAAAATGCACAGGGAAAATTGTCGTTCAGTTCTGTGGAATTAAGTAGGGTGTCAAAGGTAATCACTGACGAGCCAGTTCTGACCATAAAGACAAGTCATAGGTTCTTCTTTTGCTGCTGTCCCTATGGAGAAAAATTGAATAATCAGTTGAGTTCAAAGTTCATATTTATACAATAAAGCTGGTAGCGAGGATAACTATTCAAATATTTAGCACTTGCTTGTTTTTCTTACAGGAATTGCAAAGCTCGGGAAGAGAACGCTTTCTACTGGAACATGCTGCGCCCTTCTCTGCTTTTTTGACAGACAGCTTTGGGCGTCAGCACAACTACTTGCGAATTTCTTTGACTGAGAAATGCAACCTCAGGTGTAAGTGTCTGCTTGCTTTCTTGCAGAAAGCCCTTGCGTACCAGTAGGTTGAAACACCTTGTGGAGATGCCAAGAATTGTGCTAGGGTTGCTGTGTTGGCCCTGTGCTCTTTGTAGTCTTTACAAAATAATGGTAAAGGATAGTTAGAGGCTGATTTAGGGCTGAGCTGCTGGTGGGATGGGGAAGCAGGAGCAAGCCTAGGCATCTGCCAGAGACAGGCGGGGGTGAACGTGTGAGTGACAGGTCTTTCATCAGACGTGGTGTGGTTCCTATGATGGTGCTTGAGGGTGTCTGTGTACCATACACAAAGTGTGTGGTAAACATGAGAGCTTGTACCTAGGCATTCCCACAATTAAATCTGTGAATTTTGTGGCAATGTCCCAGTAATTGCCAGTTCAGTTTGGTGTCCCTGTTTGAATGCAGATCAGATAGAAGCAAGATCAGCTTTTCCTTCAGAGTGGATCCATTGTAATTTGAGACCCCTCAAGTGAGTCTTGGGTTTTCTTTTGAAGGAAAACAGGAAAGCATTAGGAGATTGCTTGTAAGATTTGGTGTGAGATCTTATCTGTATTTCAGAAAAGTGGAGTCATTTGACATCCATTAAAGAAAGTTGCAGTTGGTGCATTTTCCCTATCAATATTAGATTAACTGCTACTGGCTATTTTTTCCCGCATATTCCTATATTCTTTGTTTCAGGTCAGTATTGTATGCCAGAGGAGGGTGTTCAGTTGACCCCCAAATCAGAGCTACTTACCTCTCAGGAGATAATCAGTCTAGCCAGACTGTTTGTGAAAGAAGGTGTAGAGAAGATCCGGCTGACAGGAGGAGAGCCACTTATCCGACCTGATGTGGTTGATATTGTGGGTGAGTTCCCAATAAATATACTGTGTTGCAAAGATGTATTGATCCAAGAAGTACACTTATAACTATCTACTTATAGTCCAACAACCTGAAGAATAATTATACATGACACAACTGTGCTTTTTCTCAAAATTGTGAAATGCAGGGCAGTTCCTTTCAGAAAGCTGATTCTGCCCTCCTGCTTGGATTGAACTTCATATTATAACAGCTGAATTTAGCGTTGTCTTCATATTCAACATCTGCTAGAATAGCTTACAATAACACAGCCTTGGGGTGAAAAATCAAGACTTGATGTGACCCAGTCCGTAGTGTGGAGAACAGCTGATACGTGCTTACAAACAGATTTTCTTTTGGATTTTTGGGAGGATGTGTTTTTGTTTTGTTTCCTTGACAATAGATGTCACTTGCTTGTCTATGTTTAATAAGGAATGGTGTAAATGCCTGTGTTTTTACAGTTATTGATGAAGGCTGTTCCTTCAATCAAAGATAAATTACTGGGTAATTTTTAGGAATCTATCTCCTTCAATTGGTATTGTGTTGACTGACCGTGCTTGTTTTTTTTCTTGAGGCAGGTGTTTTTTTCCCCTGTCAAAAGCCTCACGTTGTGGACATTACAACAGCTTTGTGTAATGGCAGTATATTAGATTAGTCTGCGTAGGTGGGTGTACTTGGGTGGATTGTAGGCAGCTGAACTTGTCTGTTTCTGCACAAACACTCTTAGAAGTACTGAACATAAGAAAAGGCTAATATGGAAGATTGAGGTCTTAGAAGTAGAGTAACTGTCTACCAATGCACTGAGCTTGTAGCAGTTCCTGAGCTCAGTAGACTGAGCTCTGTTTTGTTCAGTATTTGGAATACCTTTCCTTTTCCAAAGAAAGCAGCAAAGCAGTGTAGTGTGTAGAACTGACCTGTTTATAGCTGGAAAAGGTATGGCTGGAGTGAGCTGGCTTGGATCTCCTTGAACCTTAATTGTGAGGAGTCCTGAAACGGCACTAATGTCATCTTTTTGGAACTCTGAAATACCATTCTCTAGGGCATTTTGGCCATGTATGATAGCTTATTTTTCATTTAGGATTGAGAGCACCATGTACCTGTCAAGAGACCTGTTTTTTTCAAGAAAACATTGTCCATTTATAGTAATAATAGGTTTAATTAGTTTTAGCTGGCCTTCACCAGCCAAAAGGAGGCAGATTTCCAAAATAGCTTGTATTTTAAAGCACAACCTTGCTTTACAATTCAGCATGTAGTATTGGCATGGAAACAATTTAAAATCAACAATGCCATCAGTTCAGTGCAGAACTTTCTTTCCTAGTGTATGCACCTTTTTCATTTGTCAGTGGTAGCTGTTTTTTATACTCAACACAGCTACTCTGATGTTGAGGGTACAAGTTGAGTAGCCAAGTCACTGCAAAATAGTTATCATATTGCTGCAATTCTGAATTATTGATATTGGGAGGACAGAAAGCTTTTGTTTGTTTGTTTGTTTTATTGCCGTGATAGAATTCTCAAAGGTTTATTTCTGTGGTGGAAAGAGGGAGAGAGAGCTCTTTGAACCACTGGGCTCTCATTATTCTGCCTGGGTTCTTGTTCACAGCTAAACTTTGACAGATTCATAGCGATCATTTTAATGGATGACAGTAGTAGTGATTTGGGGCTAAGGATAATGGATATTAAGACAATTTTCCTGTTGCACTAGTTCATTCTGTCATGAATTTTTATTAGCCTGGCTGTTTTTTTTCTAAGGTATATTGAAAATTAGCAAATTAAGTCTATAAACACTTTTGATCTTCTCCGATTTTGGTGTTACTTTATGTTGCACAAGTTTGGGATCAAGATAAAAGTCTCAAACCTAAATAGATCACGTGTAACAACTGCAGGGAAACTCATTGAAGGGAAAACAAGCCCCAAAATATTTACTGCAGCATTTGAGTTAGGATGGCTTCAATAAATATGCCTAGCACAATGTATTGGTTTGGGCTGGCGTAGAGTTGATCTGAATTCCTAGATGGTTTATAGAAGCTGACTACAATATCTCAGATGCTGAAAAGGTTTGAGACTCAAGTTGGGTTTTTTTTCAGCAAACCTTCCTCTTAACCATAAATGGTCTGTGAAATTCCAATAAAATTCAAAAATATTAATGCTGGATTACTATTACCGTGTTTTTCTAATAGTCAAGCTCAAATGTTTTTGTTGTTTCAATGAACAAATGTGATTTGAAGCTACTGTAGGAGACTGTTATAGAGACTGTTATTAATTGAGAAGTTCACATATCCACTGACAAAATAATTTTCCATGGCATGGGGGACAGACAGTTGGATGAGTTTTTATAGCAACATACACATTTCAAGAGTGAAATGGCACAGGGTAGACTTGTTACCTCATGTATTAGTAGATACACATACCTTTTCTGGACCCAATCAGGTGAAGTGCAATTGAGGAAACAATTGAAGGAGAATATGTAAGAAACTTGTCTATTTTAGAAGATGCTCCTGATCCTAAAGAAAATGTTAAAAGGGTTTACTTGATGGCTTGAGCCTGATATAAAAGCCTTTAGTTTCATGTGTTGTATTACAACATCTGTTCTGTTTCCTTTTCTACTTGATAATTTTATCAGTTGCTTTTGGTGCTGTTTGTTACTTAAGCAGTGACCAAAGGTCAGTAAACAGACTTAATAGGGGTACAAGGTGAGTTATAAAGTTATGAAATCTCTTTAATCCCTTTTGAATTGAGGTCAACAAGCCAAGAAACCAGGCAACTGCAAATGTTATTCTTCTTGGCTTGCACAAATGAGGCAGAGTGTGTTAACTGGTTCTTTTTAACCTGTTGGTGTTAAATCTCCATCTCTAATTTCTCACAGTTGGCTTCTATCCAATTTGTTATTACAGGTGGTTCCACATATGAGATGCTGAAAAATATACTAATCATGTATCTTGTCCTGTCTGATGAGGAAGATGATGCATTGACAACAGCTGCTATCTACACTAACTCACCTAAGCAGCTGGTGATACTTTTTTTAATTTTTCCATTTTAGGCTGTAGCATGTTGGTTTCAAAACCTTTATCCATTTGACAGTTATAGCAGTGAAGCTTGTATGGCAGCTAGTCTTTTTTTTTCCTCTGTTGTTAGGAGGTTGAGCATTTTGTGCATTCTGAGGCTGTAAATAAAAGTAGTGGTGTTCCTATTCTATCGTCTGTCTGCAGTGTGCATCCTATGCTCTAACAAAGACTAGGCTGTTAGTGGCAGCTAACATTATTGTTAAATAATTTTTGGCAAACTAATAGCACTCATCCTCTAGGAGGAGGTTATTCCTGACCAGCAAGGAGAATTTTGAGAGGTGAATGCCAGAAAAATCTAGTACTTAGTAGAGTTTGCTCTTTCATTACAGCCCCACGTTCCAAATGTCTTTACAGGGCTCCTAATCATGTTGCAAAATGCTGCTGCTGTAAACTTCAGTATCTTTGGTGTGACCTAGCTTGTCCCATTCCAGAGTTTTGAGCCTGGCTTAGGCTGAATATTTTGAGAATAGGTGGGAAATGAGATAAAGCAGAAGTAAAGCCCTTATCAACATGAATAAATAGAGTTAAAACAGGGAGGGGAGAAGGGACTATGAAACATTTGTGCTGTAATTAAAGCTGCCTCAAGAGTAAGGGTTCTTCAAATATTTCTCAACTAATTAGGGTGGAGGCTATGAGAGAAGGGAGGAGGGAAAATAAGGAAAGAAAATTACTTTTCCGTGGCTCTGCTTCTGCAAGTGGTTTATGAGGGTTTTTTCCTATTTGTCATTGTATTGATAACTGGAGGTTTGAAAGCCTGCCTTCTGGAGATCTGATATGTTGAGGATTTCTGCATTTGGCTTATGAGGCGGCAGCTATTTTCTAAACATTTATCTCATTATATTAACCATTTCTTATGTGGTTTTCTTTTGTTAGCCATTTTTTTTAGTGTCTTGCATAAGCCCTTTTCAATTGGCTGGGCTACCACTGTGGGTAATGGAAATATTTCAGTTGTCTAGTGCAAGTGTTTTGTCCCTTGGATGTTGTTGCCTTGGTTTCTCTATAACGGTTTAATATGTTGACTTTTTTCTGGTTAGTTAAGAGTATATGTGGTATTTCTTTCAGCAGTTTAAAGTCGCTACTGCTGGCAGCTACCTCTGGGTTAGAACTGCATTTTGGTAAAGCTTAGCAGGATAAACATTACTCAATAAATGAAGCTACTTCAGATCTCAGGTGTGAAAGGGATGGCTTGCTGCTTGTTATTGCAGAACATGGAATTTGGTTTGCAAAGCAAGATTGAGGGGAAAAAAAGGCAAACGAAATCAGAGGCCGCCTTCTAACAATAAAGAAGCTATTTACTAAGAAATGGAGAACATAATTAGTGAACATTTTCAGTGTTCTTTATATCCAGTTTTGCTTGCAATAAACTACTGTCTTTCATGCCTTTTCAAATTGATTTGTGCTAAAATGGATGTCTTAAACCAATACAGCTGGAAGAAGTGTCTTTGTTTTCCTCACACCCTCAGAGATATTTCTTTGCTTGTTTCACAAATCTTCTTTTGGGTTTTCTGTGTAATTTACAGTTGAATTACTTCTTTTAAAGTGTTCTTTTTACTTTTTGTCTTCCTAGGTCAACTGTACAAGCTAGAAGGGCTTAAAACCATTGCTGTCACAACCAACGGGATCAATTTAGCCAGATTGCTGCCCCGACTGAAGGAGGCAGGACTGAATGCTATTAACATTAGCCTGGATACTTTGGTCCCAGCCAAATTTGAGTTCATTGTCCGGAGGAAAGGTACAGGCTTGTCATCTAAGGCAACTGTGCTAGTATTTGCAGTGATGTTGCGATGTTTCATATGTTTTCACGTTCAACTAGTTAGGAGGGGAGTGAATTGCTGTCCTTCTGAGGCTAGGAGATGTAGTCTGTACTAGCTTATTTGATAGTGACTCTTTTTGCTTCTTTCTACAACCCTTGGGCAGGTAGAGCCCCTTTAGTTGGACTTGGTGGTTTTGAAGATGCTCAACTCGCCACAGTCAGTGGGACTGTGACTGCGACTGCAACTGCCCATTATTGGCTGATTACTCGTTAGTCATGAATATAAAGAGTACTCTTCAAATCTTGTGCTGGTCTTGTTTGTGTTGCTGGTCTTTAATACTGCTCAAAAAACAGATGTTCCCGCTATAGGAGCCGGGGAGTAAGATGCCACAGGAACTGACTTCTTGTGAGTAGTGGCAGTTTCTGAAAGTTATTTTTGGGGCATGCTAGCCGTGGTCTCACTTGTGATTAGTGATGTTCCCTACCTCCGCTGATTTTTAATAGGAATAAACATACACCATGCCTAAGGTCATTTGTGGAGGGGTGCTAGCTTTGTAACATCTCTCTGATCGAGCTAGTAATTCCAAGGTAGTAATTCCAAATGAAGTTTCAAAAATGCTTGGATGTCCCCAGAATTACAGATTCTTGTTTAAATGAATCCTAAAGCTCATCATGAAGTTCTTCTTCATGGTTGGGCTTCCTTCCAACCTAAAACTGATTTGATTTCAATCATTCTGTTTCTGTCCAAAATGTAACTCCAGCAGTCTGTGAACTTTTAATTCAGACAAAGCCCCCAAGTAGCCACTAGATGGTGCCACAAGGTAAGGTAAACGTAGGGCAAGGGCTGTTGAAATCTGGAGTGCTGTGAGAAGTAATTTCAACGTTTGAATCATTCCGCTATCAATTCAAAGTTCTGCTGACAGGTGGAGAAAGGTGTCCTTGCCTACAGTCTCTCTGAAAACACTTCTTCAGGTTTCTACATCATGGTGCAGAAATCTGCTTCTGTCATAAATCTGATGGGAGCATTATCATTCCAGCATAGGCTATTACGCTAATCCGGTTATGACATGGCACAGTTGGCTCCCAGAGATTATCTGGGAGTACCTGATCACAAGCAGGTGTTGGCTGTGTTCTTCCTTTCTGCTTTCCGCGTTTGAATATTACCTGGTTTGTGACATTCACTGGAATCAAGCCCTTCCTTTGCTACTGAAAGGGCAAACCTGATCCTTCAGCTTCCTGAATTATGTGGCCATAACTGTTTATATCTGATTGGAAACTGTTAGGAATGTGCTGCTTATGAAGGAAACTAAAAGTTTTTGAGGGATGAGGGGAATTTTTATTTTTATAAATGTCCTCTTCCCCCTTTAAAGACAAAAAGTTCTTTAGTCACAAAAAGAGAAATTGATCAGCTGAATGGCATAGAGAATGAACAGGGAAGTTTCTATGACTCAATACTTTTAAGGAGAAGAATGAAGTCTCCAGATAATAGTTTGTTTTGTTTTTTTTTTTTAAGTGGAGATAAGGTAAAAATAGTAACACTGAGTTGAGGGTTTTCTTTTCTTTTGTTCAGGGCTGAAATTACGTAAAAACACTTTTATTGTTTTTGAGGGTTTTTTATTTAATAGGAGAAATCCAAGTATGGAATGAGCAGAGAATAAAGTGCCTGCCCTACTGCGCTACCCTGTCTCCTGTGGCAGTTCCAGAGGCGACAAGATGTAGCAGTATTAAGGTGAGAGGGATTCCAGGTCTTAGATTCCTACAGATCGGTAACTTCTGTGGAAAGCAAAGTTGTATCTGATTATGGAGCTAACCAGGAACTCAAGAAACTTGGAATCGGTTTTTCTGCTCCTCTGGAAACTTTCTAGGGTTTTAAGAAAAGGCTGTAATTTTTGTATCTTTGGTGCAGCCAGATGACCTGCATTACACCTGCTTTTATTCCCGATAAAAGCAGGGAATGACTTTGAGATAATCAGACATTTCACTGATGTGTGAAAGCACATTAGAAGACTGTAAGATTTCTACTTCTTCCCATCTACCACATTCTAAGGGATGAACAAATGAAAAGTAGTTTCTTGCAGGTAGCCAGTCTAACATGTCTCATGGTCTGTCCCTTCTTTTTTTATTCAATACAATGAAAATAACAAAATATTGTCCTGTAATTGAATCAATAAACATTGGCTTCAAGCCTTTCTTCTGGTAAGGATTAAATGTTAGGAGGTGTTGGCCCACATAGGTTGTGTCTAAGGTTCTCTGTGCTTTAAAGTTGGCTAAAGTTATGATTTCAGTAGAAATCTAATATGATTGAACTATTGAAAGTTTTCATTGGGTGGAAGAAGGGTTGTCATTTTGAAGTGTCAAACAAAAACTTGGAGAATTTCTTAGCCTTGACAATATTTCCCGACCCAATTACATCTAGTATTCATTTCTGCTCTAATATTCTGAAATATTTTGTTTTTTTTCTTTTTGTTGTTCCATTACCACACAAGGACTTTGATCTAAAAGGGATGTTTCAGTAAGTATGGCAAAACAAATGAACTCCTAATAGTTTTCCATGAAGAAAAAACAGAAAACAGTTAACATCAAAATATGAAATGCAGTTACGTATTATTTTATTTACTGTAATTTAAAATTTTTAAGTAATCATCCTGCCCCCAAAACCTTTCAGTGGAAACAAGCGCGTAATTGTTGTTAATTGGAATAGCTTCCTTTTTTGCTTGCTTTGTAGAGATTTTTTGATAGCTGTTCTAAATCACAGTCTTGTGCTAGTAGTAGGAGGTAAGAGGCAGAAGTGGGAAGGACACTGAGGCAGATGCATTTTGAGCTGTAACCCTGTTCTGTACTTCTATAGCGAGCTGAGCCCAAGCATGCAAGTATCCAAACATGCAGAGTTTATGATCTGCTGCTTGCCAGTGATTGCTTCCTGGCCTTTTCAGTTCAGTTTCAACTTTCTGCAATCCTGAAGTTGCACATAAGGTTTTCTGAGCTGTTGCAGAGCATTTTAATGCCCTTCGTGGCTCTGAGATGTGCTTACAGCACTGTATCATTATCTCTGTTGCCCCATTCAGTCTGAGAACTTGCTTAATTGGAACAAAAGCTACCACAGGTGCTGCAAACTTCCTGGGTGCCTGCAAAACAAGTAGGTGGTGAAGGAGAAGGGTGACAAGTCAGAACTTCAAATAGTTGCTTGCAAGAGTTGTTTCACTGTCTTGTCCTTGCTCGTCATCTCTTTTTTTGCAGCCGGGACTAGCATTAGGACTGGCTTATGAAACAGTATCTTCTGCTTTCCTCTGTTATGCTTGAGTTATTGCTTACTTCTAATAAAGCACCTACAGATTCATGAAGATATCATCTCTTCACTAGAGAATCTGGGTTTCCAGTAAGTAAGAGATAAGGAAAGGTGGGTGAGAGAGCTGGGCGGGAGAAAACGTGACTGGGAACAGCACAGGGATTGTCAGCACAAACTTCTGGAAGATACTGCCCTTTTACTAGCATGTGTAAAGTATTTGCTGTTGAAGACTACAGCTTTGGAAAAAGGAGCTCAGACTCTTACAGTGCTCATACCTGAGTTCAGTGTGCAGGACAGGAAGAGAACTTAGTCTAGGGGTAGGAGAGATGTTCACAAACACCATGCTGGCAGCTGAGCACACCCACGCACCAGAAATGCGTACCCAGAGCTTGCTGTCTCATTCTTGCTACTATCACCTTGTTTCTTTGCCAGCTGGTTAGCATGGCAGGGAAAGAATAATATGTCAAATCTAAAATTGATATCTTATTTAAAGTTGACAAAGGTGTGGTTTGAATAAGATGATTAAGAGGCTTTCCTAAAGGCCTTTGGAATTCCAAAATTGCATTGTTGCTTTATATTTCCTCCAAACTTAAGAGGATACTTGTGCTGAATTAGCTATAGTCAGTAACTCCTCCCCTAAGTTCTGCTCACCAATTACACATGATCCTGTAAAATGCTGCCTGTGATCTTCAAACTAATGGGTAGTCAGTAGCTTTGGGAAGCCAATTTTATATCTGTAGCCAGGAATGAACAGGAGGTTTTGTTTGCTCCTAACTTCCCTTCCACACACACTTTAGAAAGATCCTTTTAAAATTCATATAGCAATATTGCCCTCTGACTCAGAACAGTGAGATTCTGCCATTTTAGCAAAGACACATGTGCCATTATTATAAAATAAACGTTGATTTATTATTTTTTCTCCATTGCATATGGAAACTGTTCTCAAATGCTTTCCTCTCCCTTTAAGAAGAACGTAACACAAGGAAAAGCTGAAGTATGGGGAACTGGAGAATCGTATGCTAATGATCCATGGATGTCTAAAGACGCAGAAAAGCGTACCAGTATTTTTGACTAACCAAATTCCAGTTAAAAAATTGATCTCAGTGACCATAGTAACACTGGCAGCCTTTGCGGGGGGAGCGTGTAGAACTGAAGTCTCTTTACTGGCAGCTCTTCTTACTTGCAGCCCTGTCTACTGAATCAGATCAGGTTTTATTTGTCATCTTTTTGTTTTTACTTAATAACCTCCTTTTGCATTCAGGTTTTAAACTAGAAAAAAAATATTTTTTTTATTCTCTTTATATCTTAGGCTTTCACAAGGTAATGGAAGGGATCCATAAAGCCACTGAGCTTGGCTACCATCCTGTTAAGGTAAGGCCAGTGAAACTGTTGTATTCTAACATAAATTGTGTTAAGATACAGCTCACCTGATGTGGAATTCACTATTCCCTCCTCTGTGAACAACATTTGGTAAAACCGAAGAAAAATTTTTGCAGATTGAAGATCACATCAAGAGGTAAAGAGGGAAATTCATATAATCTCTTTGTGCAGGTGAAGAGTACAGGTTCATACTGCCACAAAGCCCATCAGTCGCCCAGCTGCCGGCTACAGGGTGGTCCGGCTCTGTGCTTGCGTCTTCCTGCTCCCTCTATTGATTTGGCACTCGTCTGACCCAACTGTAAACTTGGCCAAGGGAGTTAACAGGCAGAAAACTGTCCTGCAGGAAGACATTAATTTTCTCCTGGTTTATCTCCTTCAGCTGCTTCCAGCAGACTTTGAGTGCCAGTGTGAGAGAGAGGGAAAGGAAGCCCTCCTTTGGGGGTGCAGGTAGACCAACTTAGCTGTAACATGAAACTTCACCCTAACTCAGCTGTTTGTAGTTCTGCAGCTGTGCTTCCTTTCAGTTTCAATAGTATTTGGGGAGATCGGTTATATTTAAGTGGCTTAGGCTATAGAGCTATGAAAAACACTTGAAATTAATTGATTTTAGGCTTTCCCGAAAGACCTGAAGAATCATGATGCTTAGTCATACAAGTCTGCCTTGCCAACAGGGAGCCTTGTAGCAATTGCACAACTAGCTGCTGTTCTTAAGCAGAGAGGACCTGAGGCTCTAGTGTTAGTATTTTTAATGAGGAATGTGCAGAAAACTCAGCTTTAAACTCTTTTTGGAGGAAGATAGAGCTAGTTATACTACACACTGTGGTTATGGAGTGTACTGTGAACACTTACTGATCCAGGCCATTGCCTATGATCTGCCAAAAAGGGTGCTACAGAAGGCACCCTGGCAGTACTTTGACAGAAGCAATACAATGTAGGACTGGGAAAGGTAATTGTCATTTTAGACAATAAAAGCTGCCATATCTTAGATGAGTAAGATGATGCCTTTGTTACCTAGCTTGTATTAGTTTTCCATTTAGCAAGGTAACTACTTAGATTGGATGCAAAAACTTTAGGGCAAGTTTGGCAGAAATTATCATCTATACTGGTCAATCCTGCCAACTTCTCTCACATTTTCTTTCAAAAAAAAAAAAAGTTCTTGCCTGCTGCAAGGACTATGAAACTTGGTATAAGACAGTAGGAAGTCATACTCTACTCACTAATTTCAGGTGTCTGCTTTTCCTGCAGGTAAACTGTGTGGTGATGCGAGGCTTCAATGAGGATGAACTGCTGGGCTTTGTGGATTTCACAAAGGATCTGCCTGTTGATGTGCGATTCATAGAATACATGCCCTTTGATGGTAAGCAGTCCTGATTCTTCATGGCATAGGGTCTGCCTTGGACATAGATGAATCTGGTGGTTATTCACCCCATAGGCTTGTTTTTGGTGAGCTCTTTTGGGGAATTAGGAATTGCCTTAAGTTCTGTGTTGTGTTTTTTACGGCTTATCTGTCTTCCCTGAACAAGCTGGAGAAGGATTAGTCGGAGGATTAGTTGGGGCTGGGACACCTAAAGAGAAAACTGGGATTTGTGGAGAATGTAAAGGTGGTTCTTTGCTAATTAAAAAAATATAATTGACAGTCTAAAGTTATGCTGGTTCTGTTACTTCTAGGCAATAAATGGAATTTCAAGAAGATGGTGAGCTACAAAGAAATGCTTGATACAATTAAACAGCGATGGCCTGAATTGGAGAAGTTGCCTTGTGAAGCTTCCAGCACAGCCAAGGTATGGGGATAGAAAAAGAGCGTGTCCCCCATTCTTTCCCCATGTGAAATGTGCCCCATTTTTCCCCTGCCCTGAATCCCAGAATTCTCCCAAGCTTAGTATTTATATTTGACAAGCAAAGTAAAGAATACTTGGTGTAGTAGTTCTGGAATTTTGGTGAGGGTATCTGCATGTGGTTTGACTCTAGCACTAGTCATAACCGTTACCTCTAGAAATACAACATGGTTACTAGAAGCCTTGGTCAGATTTAAAGAAGGCTTGTATCCTGTATTTACAGCTTTTGAAACTCTTGTCAGTCTATGTCTGCACATTAAGCCTCATGAAGCAGTTGTTCAGTGAAATTGCTTTAGAGTATGCAGCATCGCATGGTGGATTTCTAGCCTACATAAATCTATAGCTCATCGTTACATGAGAAAGAACATGGCTACTGGCATTACCTGTCAGTTGATGACTACAAAAGCAAACATGTAACAGCTTTGTGAATTTCCAGGAATGCGGCAGAATAGATGGGAACACCTGACAAAGCTCATTTTGATTTTTTAAAAAATTATTATTTTTAATTTTTTCCTCTCGTGTGACCTTAGAACTAAAGAAAACCTGTGTTGAAATGCCTTTGGACAAGTAGAACTTTAAATGTGAGGAGTCTACATTTGAATCTCCTTTCTTCTTGTCTGTATTTATTTAGAGTTATAAGGTGCCACATTTCCAGGGACAAATCAGCTTTATCACCTCCATGTCAGAGCACTTCTGTGGATCCTGCAATCGGCTGAGGATAACAGCAGATGGGAACCTAAAGGTTGGTAATAAAACATGATTCTCTTTTCTCTCATGCAGCCTTTCTTCCCTTAAAAGTAGCTGGGATTTTAAGTAGAATGGAAGGGTGCCTAATTATTACCAGCTAACTCCAGTTTATCTATCCTGTATATATATTCATGTTCAAGCTTGTTGGGCTGTTCGGGAGATGATACATCATCTTATTTTGTTTTCTCTGTTTTGCTAACATAGTTAACTTTAGTTGTGAAACATGGTTGCAAGGCTGGTAAATATAAACATTTATTTTAATCTTTGAAAATCATCTTAAACATGTGACAAGCAGATGATTTTCCATTAAAAAAGGATCCAGGCAGCTGTGAGGGCTTGGCTTTGGTGTTCCACAAGGATCCTGTCTTGTTTCACCAATCATCTTCTTGCAACTCTTCTCCTTCAAGAGCAGCCTGTACATTTGCTCAACGGCTGTAGAAAGGGGAGGACTAACTATTTCCTGCCACGTTAAAGCTGGCAGTTTCTGCAGGAAAATTAAAGTTTTCAATTAAAAATTGGCACTTATGCATTGTCACCTGATACTGACAACAGCTGTGCTGCTGTCTAATGTCAGATGACAGAGGCAGCCTGAACGCCCAATGAGCTTGGGTTACATAAATGTCCCAGGCTGTCTGTCTGTGTACATGAAGACAGATAAAGAAAACAATCTCTGTAACCGTTCTCTTTCTTCAATAGGATAGGCCTCTTCAAAAGTCTTTACTCTGAGGCTAGTACAAAATACTTGTAAAAGCCATTTATTTTAGTCTTTCTCATTTCTCCTCTTTTGTGTCCTTGTGTTGGCTGTAGGTGTGCCTTTTTGGGAGTTCAGAAGTGTCCTTGAGAGATCACCTGCGGTCAGGTGCCTCAGAGGAAGAGTTGGTTGAAATCATTGGAGCAGCAGTGGGCAGAAAAAAGAAACAGCATGCTGGTATGTTTGTTGTACCTGAGAAATTACCACAGTGACTAGGGAACACAATAGCCTGGTACTGCCATGGGATGCATTAACTTGCCAGGAGAAAGAAGGAAAAACTTGAATGAAGCTGCATTAAGTAAGGAAAGAATTTTCCCGTCCTATAAGAGTATTGCCTAGTAGAAAGCTGGTAACATACCAGTCCTGCAGTTATTCCAAAATTTGGATATGAGTTTTGAGTCATCAAACTTTCCACATGAGCTAGAATCCAGTCCATCTAAAAGTCTTGCAGACTGACTTTTGTCTTCAAAGCGATGCAAATGTCACTGCTTATGATACCAACAGCAAAGCATAAAACTAAGCAAAAATTATTGGAGTTGTACTGGATCTCTTTTTTTTTTTAAATTAGTTTGCTGTAAAATAAGTACTAAAGCTAAATTGAGCTGTCAGTCCAACTCCTGGGTTAACATGTTCCTAGAAGTGACAAATCTTCTCTTGATTATGGAAAAAATGTGTCGTCCCTCATCTAATGATCTGCATAATGTCATGACACAAGGTTCACGATGATGTCGTCAGAGTGTTTTCGCCTCTACTAAAGACACTTTGCCATCAGCAGCACTTACCTGACATTGTCTGCCTTCTTCCAAATTGTATTAATCCAAGTATTGTCCTTCGGGCCTTCTGTGTTGGACTTCTTTTAACTGGAACACCATGAACAGCTTATCCACAGAAATAGTACGGTTAAATGCTATTGTTAAGATACAAGATAGTCCGAAGTTATTTGAATTCTATAGGAGGTAGACTCTAATTCAGATCAAGCTTTCTGGGAAAGCGTTCTATAGTGTGATAGATGCATAGCAGTTGGATGTTTAGAGGCTATGGCAGCTATGGTTTTAAATAATAACATGGCAGATTCTCCCTCCTCTAGCTCCCTCGATCTTTATTTAGCTTTGATTTTCCTAGCATGCAGGTTGCACTGTGAAGATCAGAAAACTAAATATATAAACCAGATGCATAACTTAAAAGCCTAGAAAGCTAGGATTTTTATGTGTTCCTTATTTTATTTCTAGGCATGTTTAACATTTCCCAGATGAAAAACCGGCCAATGATCCTGATTGGTGGGTGACAAATCAGTACGTAATAAATATACAATGATTTTGTTTGTTTTTTTTGTCTTTTGGGGGAGCAGAGTGGGCTTAAAAGGCAGTTGTGGTTAACATGCTGAAGTGGGAGAGGAGGAAAGATTTATCAAGACTTATCTAGTCTTTTGATTGACAGCACTGGTTTTGTTTTCTCTAATTTTAAGAGTTCATTACATTTCCCAAAGCTTTCCTATCTTACTTGCTATCTATCTGCTTCCTTTGTACTTAATAAGAAGGGAAGTTTTTTTTAACTTGATGCCCCCCCTTTAAAGGACTATCATTTTCCACGTTGAGTTTTAAAGTGAATGGATTCAGTAGTGCAAGATTGTCTCCCTCAGTTTGGTTTAGCTCTTTCGTGTTTGGCAACTGCTGCATTGTGGTCCAGGAAGAAAGAGCACACTTTGTTTAAAGTGTGTATTGAGTTGCTGCATGAGGAAAAATTTTCTGGTTTGGGTTTGGTTTTTTTTTAAATGAAAAGTACTATATTGAACTCTTGACAGCTCACTGGGACCTACATAATTTTTCAAGATGCCGCTGAAAGAATCCCCACACTGCAGAGTTAGTATTCATAGCAATGTTTGGATGTCTACAGACCAGATCCATCCAATTTCCTTTTGAAAAGTGCATTAACATTGTCTGACATACAGTGAAAGAGGCAGCCTGTCCAGGTCTTCCCCAGCTGTTCTCTGTCCCTTTGAGACTAACTGCTGGCAGTCACCGTACCCACTGTGACACATGGGGAATCATTAGGAGATTTCCTAATTGTGTTTGGAATTACTTACAAACTTCAAATAATGCTGGCGTGCGAGCAGTCACTGGGGGGTGTGTGTGTATGGAATTAATTTAATGTAACTTAATGAATGCTGTGGAAATCACTAATTGGCTTTCCTAGTCCCAGTAAGACAAACCTGGCTGCTTCTCTGCACTGCTGTTGTCTGATCCTTTGCTATGTGGTTTGTATCGTATTTCCCTGAATCAAAATATTCCGTTGGCAGGTTGTTCTCCTCACGGGTTCACTTCAGTTATGGGAGTTTCCTCCTTAATCTAAGTATCTCCTGCCTTCTTCCCTCACAGCCCCCGAGATTGTGCTAGATTGGAAGCTAACACAATTAAACTTCAGGTGCAGTAATAGATTATAAGGAGATGCAGTTTGTCAGATGGTTTCAGTTGTGTTACATGAAGTACTGTAGAAAACCATTATCTATTTTTTTTGTAGGTATATGAACAATTTGGGTGAAGATAGATATGACTAGGTACAACTTGAAGAAAATGCAGGCTGTTAGGAAAAGCAAAGATGCTTCGCATGCATTACTGACTGTTGCTGTCTTTTTACTCACCACTGTACTTGAGCAAACAGTACTTCTCTTCCTTGCTCCCTCCCATGTGTGTTTACCCTGTGGAAGTAAGCACTTGTCTGCCTTTGCAGTCCAGCTTCTCCTGAAAACAAGATAACTTGCCAGGGATTTAGCTTCAGCTTTAAAGCTAATCAAGGAATTAGTGAGTACTTTGAGTTGCTGGATTCTGAAAGCAATAGTCAGGTTAGGCCCCACTGTATAAAGAGAGAAGGAAAGCAAGGCAGAATAAGCACAATTTTCTGTGCGTTTCTAAAGCAAAGCAGTGTTACACTCAAAACATTTATGTCCATTTAATCCTATTGCTCTGTAAGTAAATGCATTACCAGTAAACTTGTGGGAATCTTAATTTTAGTGGATACAGCATCATCTAGATAAAAAAGAGCCTGTGACTGAATTTAGATTATTGCAGTGATTTTTAAAAAGAATAACCATGAAATCTGTGGTTGACTTAAGCTTCGGTAATGGGTATTTCATATCAATGTTTGTAGGGTACTTTGGATGAAAAAGGTGCTAAGAGCATCGGTCTTGTTATAGCACAGGCTGGGGCTAACCAGAGATCACTTTGTTTTGAAAAAAAACCCACAAAAACAACAACCACCAGTGTGTTATCACAGCATATCTGTTATTGCCATGTGGATGGTCCAAGGTGATACCTGTGGGTCAGGGCAGCAGAAGTAGCTCAGCAAGGTGCAGAGGGGCCAGGAAGCTGCTTTGATTCACCTGTGGACAGTCTGAAAACTCATGAGTAAGGGATAAATACCAGAGCTACCAAAGGAGGGTTTTGAGCAAAACCTAATTCCAAGTTTCTCAGAGCAAAGAGAGCAGGAGTTCCAGAAAAAGAGAAACCTGTTTATCAATGAGACTATTAAACTAGGGCTTAGTCACTTACCTCTGTACTGCTTTCTCTTTACTTACAAAACAAGTCACTTCTTTTATGTGAAAGAGAATCCTTCTGTCTTGGCACTTGGCATGTAGCCCTGCGCAGATGCCAAAACCAAGGGATTAAATGGTGAAAAGGGGCAGGAGGGTTTACTACTGCTCTGCCAGCTGGGAGCTCTGCCAGCTCAACTTGGAACATACTTCTGAGTAGATCTAATATCTATCTGTCAGTGAGGGGAGCGTGGTTTTTCCAGTGCTTAAACTTCGACTGTCATTAACGTGGTAAGAGTTGGCAGTAATAAGAGAGGTTCCCATCACAGAGCCACCTTCTGAGCTTGCAGACAGTGCAGTGGCAAATGCAGTGCTCCAGATCCCTGCTGTCCTCAAGTGCTGGCATGACCCTTCCCTGCAGGAGGAGGTGAAAGCAGGAAGTGCAGCCACCTGTGCTTGCAGGAATATGTGTGGAAAGGCAGAGTTGAGAATCTCAGTGCAAGAATTTCCAATTAACCCTGCCAGGCTTTCAAAAGAAGACTGGGGCTGGGACAATCTCAAATAGATGCTGAGGTGTTATGACTTGCTTTTCTTCAGAACTGATGTGCCTATAAGCTTTCTTGGCTGTTGCTTCTCAATAAGTATTGATACTTTTTGAAAGCAAGTTGTTTCTTCTTGTCAGGGACCTTGAAATAAGTATTTTGAGGCTTGGGGTTTGTAATAACAAACCAGCAAATGTAGGGAACTGATGAGAGAGAAGATAAAGAGCAGATAGAAGTGGATGTTTGCAGGATTATTGAGGTTTTTGCAATACAGAGTCCCGACCAGTGCTCTGACAAGGTCTCAGCTACTGCAGACTTAGCTTAGCTTTCCAGTTAGTAAGATGTATTCTCATGTTACTTTTCTTTTTTCCCCAGAGCGTGCATTGATGTCATTCCCACTATGTCAAGATGCTCTACAGAATCCCCTAAATTCAAAACAGTGGGGCCACACATTTAGCCATCGGCTGACTTTGAGAGCAAGTTTACCCAAACAAATGAGAAAAGCATTAATGAAAAATAAGCTTACAAGACAACTTTTCCTGCCAGGATCTCACCCAGACCAACAGTGGCACATAACAACAGGATTTCTACAAACCCTTTGTAGAAAGCTTAGAGGCTGCTGTGTCTTCCAGAAGGACCCAAGCTCCACGTTTGACACAAAGTGCCTTGAGGCTTCTCCTGTTGGCCAAGTTTCTGTGGACTGTCAGTCCAAAGAGGCAAGTCCAGTATCTGAATTCTTTACCAGGTATTCAGGATCTTCAACCAAGGTACCTTGTGCCTCAGACAACTTGACTCACACTGATGAGGAAGGACGGGCCATGATGGTTGATGTTGGAGGGAAGCCGGATTCAAGAAGAAGGGCTGTTGCTGGTGCTGTGGTTCGCTTGGGTGAGAAGGCATTTGGGATGGTGAGGCAGAACCAGGTGAAGAAAGGGGATGTGCTCGCAGTAGCCCAGATTGCAGGAATTCAGGGCGCCAAGCTGACCAGCCAGTTGATCCCCTTGTGTCACAACATCCCTCTCAACCATGTTGAGGTGTCTCTGAGCCTGGATGAGGACAGATATGCAGTGGTGATTCGCAGCTCCTGTCAGACCTGGGGGAGAACAGGCGTGGAGATGGAGGCTCTGACAGCTGCCAGCCTGGCTGCCCTGACTGTGTATGACATGTGCAAAGCAGTTACTCATGACATCGTGATCGAAGAGGTGAAGTTGCTCAGTAAGACAGGTGGGCAGAGGGGAGACTTCTCAAGGGTCTAAATCATATCCACACACCACGAGCTCTCCAGGTGACCACTGCTCATGTTCAGCCTCTACTTTTGTTCAGTTGTTAGGCTTGGAGACCTCAGCAGGTGTCCCACACAACTCCAGTTTTGCCTTACCTTGTCAGCTTACTGCTGGGTGATCCATGGAGCCACTCATCCCTCTTAATAACCATGTGGTTTTTAGAGGACAGACTTCACTACTCTGCCAATACCTTTATTTCAGTATCCTCACCATGAGCTTGAGCAAAGGTTCTTAGTTATACCACAGAGGTTGTTTTTTCTTTTCTTCTTGCTGTGAAATATTCACAGCTGCTGTCATCACACCAGGCAACTCCGAGCTCTGGAAATTAAGCGAGTACTGAAAGTGCTATTATTTGGCAACTTACTTTTAAATCAAAGATTAAGATTTCAGAATTGTGTATGTCTGTTTACCCCTCTGACCCCCTTAGTTGAATTTAGAAGGTGACGGTGACAAGAAGGTAGGTCAGGAACCTTACCTTAGCAGAGACTGTAACTGTGGAACAGCCAGGGTCAGGGGGGGCAGCTCCCATCCCTTTGCATTGCTATTGCTGCCCTTGCCCGCAAGTGGAAAATATCCCCGTATCTGATTCAAAAGGAAAAAAAAAGTGGCAGCTGCCCAGCTCTGCCTTGAGCACTCTGCAAAACACAATGTAGAAACAGAAGATTTCTAGGTTTGAAATAATTATTTTGTTCTTCTGAAAGATACCTTTTACAGTGTTTGAAGCACGTTCCAGGCCTTAGTGCTGAAATACATTGAGGCCCTGTGTCCGCATGCTTAAGGCCTTAATGGTGCCATGCTCAGAGGTAGGTGTCATCTCTCCCTGACTTTAGAAATAGATATCACACCAAGCCCTATTTTTTAATCCTATAGTGCAGCTCCTAGTAACCAGCAACCTGCATAGTCCTGACAGATAAACTTTTAGGACTAGTAGCCACTTGGAAGAATAAGGTAGTTGCTGTTGCCTTGGCCAGGGTGTTTTCCTGCACGTTTCTCTAATTTGCTTTCATTAAGTTTTCTGGCCTCAAAGCACTTAAGTGTTCCCATAAATGTACCAGTGGCCACTGTAATGTAGCATTAAATAGCTTTGATAATTGACTAGTATAGATAAGAAATAACTTGACATAGTTGTTAAAACCAGTGGCTCCTTTTCAAATGTTAATTTAAATGCTGCTCTAAACAGAGTGTTTTCAATTTTGTTTGCTTGTTTTCTAGTGCTTATGGCTAATGTGACGTTGCATATGATTCAAGGTGCTCCCTCTCCATACTCATAGAGAGTTGAAGATAGCTCTAATACTATCAAAGAGGCTACTGAAAAAGTGTCTTAAGTAGCTGCTTCTCGTGAAATAAGGTTAAATTACTGTGTGCATCAGTAAAGCACATACCACACTGCTGCACACATCCTAATCACTTAAAGTAAGCACAGGTCTAAGATGAGAAGGCAAGTTGTTTTACTACAAATCCTTTACAAATCTCATACACTAGCTACCACAAAGGGCACTTTTTCCACTGCAGATTAATTAATTTGATTCTTTATTCATTGTCACTGGACAATAATGCACATGCAATGACACACAGAGCAGCTACAGCTGAAAGGAGGAGTCTGGAAAGCTTAGTGCCTGAACTCCATAACCATTTGTACACCTGAAGTCAGTGTTACAGTCCTGATTCCTGTGATCTGTCTGTAAGTTAATAGTAGGGGCACCCCTGCTTCCTCCCAGGAGTGGACGTAGCACTGCCCTACTGAGCACCAATCCCAGCCTTGCAAACAGGAGAGACCATGTTCAGCTGTGGAGCTACAGCCCAAACGTTCCCCTAACTCATCATGGAAACAAATTGCCAGGAAAAGGAAGCACATCTGTAACCTCTTCACTGATTTACACAAGCACTTAATTCCCCTCCACCATGCACAATACAGCCTGCCCTCCCTACCTTCACCCAGACTCTAGAGAGTTTTAAAAACTAAAAGGAAACTAGACATACTCAGTAGTAATAAAATGATGCTTTGGGGCATATGATTCTTTGGCTTCTGAGAAGTTTGCTGTCGTGCTGTAAAGCTCACACAAAGGACCCGAGACTGTACAAGGGACTACGGAGCACACACACGACTTCCACGCACATCCTTCTTACGCACATTTCACTACTTACTTGCGTTGAGAGTGGCTGGAAGCTTTGGGCAAACAGACTTTGGTGCCATTTTATGCTCATGTTACATTATCAAGTCTTGAAACTATGCACATTTATAGATAATGAACCAAGCATGAGTCAGCAGAACATTTTTGCGAGAGAAACGAGCTAACAGCACTGTATGTTTCAGTGGTGCTGGGTGGGCAATGGAACTGACTACTTTTTGAATGCTTGCTTTTTTGTCCACTGCATTTTTAATAAACACTAGTTGTAATGGTGTATGGTCTGCATTACTTTGTATACCCTTTGTATTCATTCAAAGGAACATCTGTGTTTTAATCCACGAGCTTCTATGAGTAGTTAACTCAAGGCAAGCAGTAAGACAGCCTTTAGAAGTTGCAATGATTAGTTAAGCAATTAGCAAGGGATTACTCACAATAATAGATTCCTTACTAATACCTTACAGTAATAAGTTATTTCTTTTCTTTTCTTTTTTTTTGTGAGTGAAAGTCATCTCTATCTGGCTGTTCTTAAACTGAGTAATCCCATAGGTTTAGCATCATCATTCATCATCTCATTATCCCAGCTTCTCCCACGTGCCTGTTCAGAGTCAGTGGATGTGCATAACAGCACTGCTTTGTGTTTCAGAGTAACATAAAGAACTGGTGTCTCCAGAGCTCTCCCTTAGTCTGGGTGACCGTGTGCTGGAACAGGTCCAGGGGAATGCCTGCAGAGAAGTCCATCCCTCCTGAGTCATGAATGAGTCTAAGGGAAATTCCCCTCCTGATCCACCTGAGCTTCCAGGAAAGCTCTCTCCTCTTCTGCTCTAAGAAAGCCTGTTCCTACCTGAGGAAGTTCAATCAATAAAGCTGTTCACTATAACCAGGCAGAGACTGCAGCCCCACAGGAAGCCAAAACCCCCAAGGCAGGCCCTGAAAGAGGACAGAGACAGGGGCTGAACTGCTGGAGGGGCTTGCTCTCTCTCCAGGTACAGCCTCTGAGGGCTGCTGATCCTGGGACGATAGCACAAAGACTCACACCCTTTTTCTAAGAGCTGTTCCATAATTTGGAACCAGGTTTTTGAAGATTTAACCAAAAGAAACAGTGTGAAGCACTGAGCCGGCCATGTCCTTCTCCTGAAGGGTGCCAGGAGTGCACAAGTCACATCACCACTAACACTGCGTGCCCAACGCAACAGGAACACGAAGCAAACACTGCAGGACCGTGGCAGCCCTCGCAAGGCACGGGCAGCACAGCTTCTGCCTGCTGGAAACTCTTGCTTGTCCCAGCTAATGTTCCATTTGTGTGTTATTTGCTCACTGCTAATCCAGCCTGTGTCTTTTGTGGCAGCTTGGCCTGCCTTTCCTTCATGGCTACATCCTGAGGCTGGTTACCCCACCCTCAGACTGCCCTGGAAAAAATTGCATGTGGCACACAAAGGAGAAGCCAGCAGAAGCTAGCCACTAAGTAGTCTTAAAGAGATTAAATCTGTGCCAAAGAGAAGGACGCTTTCAGAAAGTGCTGAAGGAAGAAGGGTGGGGTACAGAGGGAAGACGCATCTTGAAATACCTTCGGAAGGGACCGCTTCTTTCTGAATAGGAACCACTCAAAAAGCAACAACAGCCGAGCACTAAAAAAAGGAACAAAATTCCAGCTATTCTAAGCTACCGGTGATCTGCGGTAATTCTCCTTAAGTCGCTGACGTTACTCAGCTTTACACAGGATTTGACTGAACAGAATCCGGCCCTTTGTCCCAGCCCTTCCTTGGCTCTTCCCTAGTTTGCAGCTCCTGGCTGCCTCAGCAGCAGTTATGCCGACATGTAAAAGCTTACAAATGGCTGTAACATCATGTGTGCTTTGGCCGGGACACAGGACTGCTAATTAGTTAAATAGAACCACAGTCCGTTTCCCTCTACTTACTGGAGCCTTGGTCCAAGAGAGGCTTAGCATTTCAGGGAACCTAAAAACAGTTGGAGAAGTTGCTGGTTGCACTGGGCTGACTGAGCTGTCTTTCCTTTTGAGGCTCCAGGTTAAAGCCTTAGCTCTGGTCTCAGCAGGGGGTGGATGTGAGGAGCCGTGGCCACGGCCAGCAAACCCTGATGTGCCTGGCAGGCTCCCCGGAAAGGCACAGGCTGGAGCAGCTGAACTCTTTTTCATGGGGGGCAGCTTTGGGGGAGCTTGGTGAACCCTGTCGTAAGAGCAGATTCTCATTTTGGTCACAACAAGTTTATACAGCGGGAGCTGAGACACAAATCCAGCCACCTCCAAATCCAGCCACCTCCACTTTTCTCTGTCACTTCATGCTGCCAAGTGCCATGTTTAGAAAGCTTTCAGTTTAGCATCTCTATTTTGGTACTTAATTATATTTAAAATATACTTAAATATATAAAGTATATATTAATATATACTTTAAAATACTTTTGTACCCTGTTTGCTCCTTCGGGGAGTGAAGGGTGCCCAAAATAACAGTAGGGAAGCGCAGCTGAGTGCAAGTTCAGCAGGAGGGACGGGTGCCCCGAGACACCGCTGAGCTTTGCTCTGAGCAGAGCTGCCCGACAAACCACGCATGGCTCAGCTTCACCTTCACAGCTCGACTGCAACAGCATGGCCTTGGCCATCAGACAAGCTAACCAGTGTCCGTGGCTCACCCAGGTGCCATCCACACAACACTTGCTCCATGGAACAAAGCTTCACACTTCATTATGGCATAAGGGTTGCTTCCAGAACCACAAATTAGCAACAGTACTACAGAGACAATTGCTTCATCAACAGAGAGAACACAGAACTTATTCTCAAATTCTGAAGAACCTGCTCAAACTCAGAAACTCTCAGTACTACTAAGCTATAGCCTTTAAATAAATGCAACGGAAACGCTCTCTTCTATCCCAGTGACGCTTCCAGGGTGCACAGCTGAAAGGACACAAGGCCAGGAAAAGCAAAGTTTCTACTTCCAATGTCAAGGACAGCTTGGCTGCAGTGTGACAGAAGCAACAGGAGGCGGGGGAGAAAGAGGTGGAGACAGCAGAAGGGTCGGGCAACTGTAAAGTTGTGTTAATATTATGCTTGGAAAAATAACACATGCTATCGGATACACAGCCCCTCCATTAGTCATGCCCCAGGCCAGTTACCAGCCGGTGCAGGTTGTGGCAAAGCTCCATCAGCATCAGCAGAGCTGGGCAGCCTCGCATCGGGCAGAGACCTGGCCAGTAGCACCTGGGGTATCAGCTACGCCGTTCTGACCTGCCATTCCTGCCACTTGCCAAGGCCTTAATGAACCCCCATTTCGTTAAGGGGGTAATTTCAGCACTCGAGCCTCCCCACACGAAGAGTCCCAGCGAGGCTGGGATTGCTGCTGTCTCAAGGCAGCACATGAGGCTGCACCGTCCCTCCCATCCCATCCCTCCTGCCTCCTCCCAGCTGCCACCCACAGTCTCTGCTCTTCCGAGAGCTGCGCCTCCCCACCCTGGGCCTGACGCTGAATGGAAATGTTTTAGCTCTGCGTGGCTCATTTGGCTGCTGCAGATCGACTCCTGGGGCCATCCTCAGTGCAGATCCAAGAAATGAGCCGAGCTGAGGGAAGGGAATAATTTCTGCTGCCCCTGAAGCCTCATCTCTCCTATTGCAGCTGGCAGCTTGAGAGGCTCCATCCTGCCAAGACTGAATCTTAATTGGGATCAGTGGAAAAGATGAGCTGCTGCCAGGCCCGCCCTGATCCCGGGCTTACAGAGAACATGGGCAGAGCTTGCCTGGCCCCACAGGAGAGGGCCTTCACATGGTTAACAAAATATAAAATAAAAATCCCTCCAGAGCTGTGGTATCAGTGGAAGCAGCAGGCTGAGGCCAAGGAGGAGAGGAGATGGCTTAGCCAGGTAGTTTGCAGAGGAGAAGCAGGCAGAACCACACCACGTGGAAAATCCTCTCACCCTCACAGCCTGTGAGGAAGGGAAGCCACCAGCAGGGCCAAGGGGCAGCTGGCAATCCCCAGTCCCTGCAGGGAATCTAAATACTACAACCAGCCCCAAACAAACAGGCACAATTGTCAGAGACTCGCAGAGAAACACTCCTGCCAAGGGCTATGGGAAAAGGAGAAGATAGGCTTGTCTTCTCATGAGAGAAAGAGCAGAGCAAAAACTCTCCAAGCACCCTGTCTGCATGTGGCATCAGGATGCTACATGATGCTTTTTCCAAGCCACAGACACCGACTTCAAGCCCACTTGCTCCAAAGACTGTTGCCAAAGCTCACTCATACCTCCATGATTAGGCACAGTCTAGCCACCCCTCTGGCTTTGAGGAGGCACTATTGCCAACTCCTAATGCACCCAAGATGGGTGCTCACGATACGATTCCCTTATAAGCACAGGGTCCTGTTATCTCAGCCACCATGTTGTCCCAGCAGGAGCAGAAATGTGCAGTAGGAACAGAACAAAGCAAGTAGCCAGCAGCCTGGGTGATTTTGACACCATTTGTTCCATCTTGCAGGTTTAGGTGCATCTCTGAAGTCCCTACATCAGAAGACCATCATGGTAAGATCTTGCTCTAAGATGTAAAGCTCTAGGAGCTCTAGAAGATGTCACCTTGCTGACTCAGGGGGTCAGGGTTACCAGCAGCTTATGCAACAGATGCCATGCAGGCATCTCAGAGCTGCTGGACCTGAGCAGCAGAAATGGGCTTTTGCTCTGGTAAAATGGCTTTAATGGGATTTTCCAGCCAGCAAACATGCTTTGAGGGACACACCCAGGACATTCAGCCATCAGCAACACACTGCCTGCAGGAAGGCTCTTGGCCAGCCAGACCGGGAGCGGTATTTAAACACAAGTTTCTTGCATTCATCTTTATAGCCTGCTATTTCCCTCCCAGCTCACTGAGGATGCCTCAGAGCACATCCCTCTGTGATGTCCCAGATGCAGCAAAGGCCAGTGACAGCGAGACCATCGCCCCTAAACCATGGCTTTTGCAAACCTACGCCAGAGAACTCTAGCTGAACCCCAGCACCTGGAGGGGTTTTCATTTCCACTTCTCCAAGGCTGGTATTTCAAGGTGTTTTTATTTCTTTTTAATCAATGCACATGGCCAGCTCCAGAGGGGGCCGAGGGAGGGGAGGGAGGTGGTGCAGCCACTGTAACTGTACAAAGTAGTTCCACATGCAAGCGAAATGGGGCTCGACTTGCTCGGTGCGTGTTTTGCAGTGTGGTTACGGGCTGTCATTCCACCTCCACAAAGCTGTTATTTATTTACTTAAAGACTTGCATTCCATGGAAAAAGATGCCCCAAGATAGCACTGCGTTTCTAAAATTAAACCCAGCTGGCTGGAGTGGAGAGCAAGCGAGCGAGCACTCCAGTGCTCCCACCAGCAACGGGAACAGGGCTCCCTGTGTCCCGGACTCCCCCACCCCACCGAGCTGCAGGAGAGCCTGGAAAAATGCCCCCTGTGTCCTCAGCCATGAGGGAGGCAGCTCTCTGGGAAGCCAGCCCCAGAGCAAGCACCTTACCCAAAATTAGGAGTGCCACCACTTGCTATGACGGGGATGAGGGTTTAATAGCAGTGACTGCACATTCATCTCTGGCAGTCCTGGGAAAGCCCTCACTCCACTGCAGGAGAGCAGGCATCCTACCGGGCATCTGACACACATCGAGTGTGGCCAGGAGATAACACAATTTGTGAGGACAGACTGCATATCTGAGGCTCATCTCCTACCTAACCCAGCCAAGATTTTCTTCCAGTTCATGTGTTACTGGTAGCTTCCTCCTTACAGTGAAGCTCGTTTAGCCCCTCACTCTTGTAACCTAAGTTAAGAAACCTGTTTTCACAAAAAACATTTATAGAAGGGAAAGGGAAAACTCAAGTGTTCTCCAGCCTCGCATGGCACCAGCAAGGATTTTCCCCCAGACACACTCTTGGCACCTGCTCCCCTGCCTGACACATGTCGGCAGGGGCCTCTACATCAGCAAGTAGCTCAGCTCAGAAACAAGTGCATCAGCTCGAGGGAGCAGCTGGCACTGGAGCTGCTCTTCAGGGCTTTTACCATGGCCTAGGTTAACCCCACCCCTCAGACAAAATGTCTCCACACACATACAGCTGAAGCTCTCCAAAGAGCTGATTGGACACTGGTGGAGCTCCCCACACCCATTGGGGCTGGGAGCACCTTGGAAAGCAAAGCTCCCAGAAATGGCAGAGGTGGCTCCATGAGGGCCATGGGGAGGAGGGTGGGGTTCAGCCCTAAACCTCACTGCTCTGCACCAGAAAGCTCATGCAGATGCATGACAAGGAAAGACAGCAAAGAAGTCTGAGCCAGACCCAAACCAACAGTGGAGGCGGCAACTGATGGAGATGGCTGAGCCAAAGGGAAAAGGGTGAAAACGCTGATGAGGTCAGGGGTGCAGCTGCTGCCCCCCAGCACACGTGCTGGCTCCCTCGTGGCCTGAGGACCGTGCCATGTCCCCACCACATGCAGGAGCTGCTACTCCACCAGCTATGAACAAAAACAGTCCCTGTCATCCCAGGAAGCTTGTTGCAACCAAGGCAGGAAGAAGAGGACAGTCCCACCACTACAGGCCTGGACAGTGATCGAAGAGGACCTGACCACAGGGAAGTGGGCCAGGCCAATATATCATGCTTGGTAAGTCACACAAATTACTGCTTGCAGATGGGGACACGAACCTGGTCTTCTCCTTGTTCTGTGCACTCAGCAGTGAGTGCCTGTAGACAAATTTGCAAGACTCAGTGCAACTGGAGAAGGTAATGTTTACCACCAGATTGACAAGGTTGCTTTTAGCAGATGTGAGTTTTGCCCCTCATTTTCTCCCAAATGTTAAATGAAGATTTCACCTCTCTGCCTCCTAAGGGAAAACCTCCACAGGCATTGGTGACAGCCCAGATCCTGTTCTACTGACTGCGAGAGCTGCAGACATTCAGTGGTGGCAAAGCTCATGGCAGAGACGAGGGAAAGGGCAGGCAGGAGTAGGAGAGGAAGAGAGCTGGCCACCACTCCTGTGAGAAGTTCTCAGGAAAGAGCCTGCCCCTCATCAGAGCTCAGCTATTCCTGTGATTATGTCCTTTTGCCTATAATTATTCTGCTCTGTGCAGCACCAAGTCAGGTCTACTGATCCCTATCCAAACTACTGCTGCCTTCCTGTTTGTATTAGGGTGCCAGCATGGGTTAAAAATAAGTAAGATTGCCTCAAAATCTGAACCCTTCCTCCTCCCATCCTGAATTGGGATGTGCTGGTCAGCATCCCCCTGGGAGAGGATTAATCAGGGACACACAGAGAACTGCCTGACAAGGACAAGATCGTGGCTATGGGAGAAGCTGCGATTTGGACTCTTTCCGTGACCCTGGTACAAGTCCAAGACATGCTTGCTGATGCATCCCAGCACTGACACCCCAGGAGCTGGCACAAGATCAGCATCCCCGAGGCCACAGCTAGCTCCGGTCCCAATGTCACACCGCCTCAGTGCTAGAACTGCTGCTGTGGTGAAAGGCTGCCCAGCCCTGTGCCTCCAGAGGCAGCTCCAGCTACAGAAGGGGCCTCCTTTTTACTTAGGGAGAAGCTGTCATTTCTAGGACCAGAGCAAGGGAAGATGTAACAGGCATTCTAAAAGGGCAAAACTACATATTTAACATTCATTCCCAGGATGATCAGCAGCTACGCCGGCAGAGATCACACAAGGAGTACAACAGGAAGGTAGGAAGTGCCATCTGATCTGCCTGCCAACTCCTGCCCCATTAGAGCAGCACCTGCCTATGAAGCCTGACTGAGCCTTTGTACCAGGGAAAATCCTCTGCAAGAGGCTTCACCTGGAGCCCGAGGGTGCTTGAGCTCCAGCAGCTACTACTGCCATGGAGAAAGGGCAGCAGATCCTCCCAAGGTGGGCAAGCAAAGGGTCGTGGCAGCAGAAAGGACTTGTGAGGGCACTAGAGGGAGGTGAACAGGGCTCAGATGTTGAAGGGAAACAGGAGCAGAAGCAAGGGGTAGTTTACAGCAGAACAGGGCATGGCTCTGAAGAGTTATTTTCCTGCCTGGGAGCCCAAATTTTGATCTTTTTTTCATTTCTCAGCCACCGTCCACAGACCACCTTCACAAGATCAGTGGCTTTCCAGGAATTACAAACTGCAAAACACTGGCAGAGTATGATAATCAGAGCATGAGCTATGAGTTCACCACAGACAATTACTCAGGTAATCTCTCATGGGGCATCCAAGCCAATTCTTACAATCCTCCTGATTTCAGAGGATGATCAAACAAGAGCTTTGCCCCTGTAGAGCCACTGGCAAGCCAGTTCCTTTACTTACAGACAAGTAGTGAGGATCCCTATTTCCCAGGTCCCTCAGACACAAGACTCCATTATCTTAAGGAACCTAATAATCACAGTTTCGTCAGTTTGTCCTGTCTGTCTTCCGTCACCCCGCCCCAAAATTATTTTAAAACCTCCTCAAGGAACACAGAGAGAAGGCAGCAACATCACATAGTTCCCAACACATTCACCTCCATGCTTGCCCCATGGGAAGAGGTGTCCAGGGCTAATGTGAGGCCAACTCCCCAGATCCCTGCAGCCTCTGCACTTCTTGTGCTTTCCCTGCTTAGAGTTGCCTCAGCCACTACTGGAACTGCTCTAAAGAGCTGTCATTCTATCTCCATGAAGAGAGACCTCCGGACCCCCAGTGTTCAATGCTGTCACGGTAGGAAAGATGCAGCTCTCTCAAGGCAAGTTTCCAGCTCACTGCAAACCCCCCAACTCACACAAAGATTCTCCAAGACCAAGTAGGGAGAAATGTTGGCTTGGAGGGAGAAAGGCAGCAGCACAATTAATTGCTCATTCTAAATTCCACCATTTCAAAAGAAAGAAAAAAGAAAAAAATATACAGATATGAATAGCTACCTGACATGGTATCTCTAAGGGACTGGTATGTGGGGCATACAAGCGAGGGCCTACACCAGCAACCAAGCATCTTGGTTAGTATCTTATTTAGCGAAGCACCTTCTAAACTCCAGCCCTGCATACAACAGTCCTGGTCAACAGAACTGGCAACAGATCACCTGAGGGGGGCGCTGCAGAGGCTGGGGATGAGACTGGGCCTTGAGGTGCCACATTCTCCTGGGCAGGCCGGCTGCTAGGGGATGTTTGGCACCCCTTTCCTCGCCCCAAATAACCACATGCAGTGGGAAACCCCAGGAACCTTCCCAGACCACAACTGGTTTCCTCAGCCCACGCACTGGGAGGTGCCTGCAGCTTTCACCAGCAGCCCAGAGGTCCCCATCTCACCCCTAGCCAGCCTCCAGCCCACAAGCAGTGAATAAGCTGGAACTCCTCAGTACATTTGTGTCATTTTTCATGCTTTGATCATGACTGGAAAGGGTTTTTTTTAGCCAGACAACTCCTCCTCGTTAATTAAGCATAGAAAGGAAGAGGGGAGCTCAGCTTTGGGAGAAGAGAACAAATACTTGTCCTGAAAACACAAAGGTTAACCCTTTGGAAGAATCTTAGTTGCTTTTCTTTTCAAAGACATTTTATTTTGGTTTTGGGTTTTTTAAAAACAATAGTAAAAACATACTTTGGCAGGAAACAAACAAAAAAATTAAAACTAGGTACCTCAAACTGATGTTCTACCCTGGTTTATTCCTCCTCTGCTTCATTCCCTCATCAAGGCACATATAAGCAAGGCATTTTGCTTTCTTAATGTAACTTTAAATAACTATCTTATATGAAAATTCAGTGTGCCGGGCTGGTGTTCATACAGATCAGCAGATCTCAAAAAAAAAAAAAAATGCATAAAAAGAAACATTTTAGCAGAGTCATATGACTCCACAAGCAGCATCACTCTCCTTTCCCTAAGCTGAGACTGACCAAAGTAGAGATAAACAGCAACTATGTCTCAGAGAAAACAGCAAGAAGTCCATTAGCTACAGAAACATCAAACAAATAAACAAAATCTAACAAACACAACAATGTTGAAAACCAAAGTTTTGGGCTTTGAGGAAGCAAAAAAAAAAAAAGTCTTCAGTTATTTTGTTTTCTAGCAGTAGAAATCTGCTCCCAAAGGGCCAAGCAGATTTCTCTCAGAAAGTTCCAGTCTGCTATGGCAGAGACAAAAGTCATCTTTGTTTTAACAGAAGCCAAAGGTTAAAGAAGAAGGCAAAACCAATGAATAATACATGCCCAGCCCTTCCCAGTAAGACCAAAGAGCTCCCCTTACCCTCCTCCTTGCTCCCAGTCATTCAGAGCAGATAAACCCCAACACTAGTTTTGCCTAGAGAAAGCCACGAGTCACTTACCTTGCTTCTGTGCAGCAATGACAAGGAGGTCCATGACCACAGGGAAGATGCCAAACGGGAAGATGGAAGGAGGTTTCTGTGCTGGATCTGTCCTGCAGGGCAGAACAGCAGCCACTCACTGTGTACTCCAACCCCAGTGAAAATATTTAAGAAAGAAAAATCTTCTTGTTAGAATACAGGAGGGACACGTCTTTGTCTGGTCAAAGCAAACAGAACTCAAATGCCATTGGGTTTCACCTCTAACAACAGGAAATGCAAAAGCTTGGCCTCCTCTACTAAATCCCAGCTGCTAGGGAAGAGAAAATGAAAAAGAGAAGGCAGGGAGGTGCCTACATTTTCATCCTGCCTCTGCCACCCATGCGAGGCATGGATTTCAGAAACATCCCTTTGCCTCTGCCCTTGCATCTGTAAAGGAAGAACCTCACAGCTAGACTTTTAGCAAAGCCTAAACCAAACACATCAAAATAGAGAAACTGAGAGACTTTTTAACAAATATAAGCCAAAAACATTCCCACACTGCACTAAGACTTCCATCTGCTGCCTGTTGGTCCTCAGCCTGTGCAAGCAATTATCCCCTGATTACTTTTACTCGTTTTCTGCCCTTCCCCACCTGAGAGCCAGAACCAACATCTGGGGCTGCTTTTGGGGTTCCTGGGATCCCATGTACTGCAGGAATGGGCTGCACAGCCAGCAAGGCTCCCACTCAAAGCCAGGCATGAGCTTCTCAGGAGCTCATGGTTCAAACATTGCTCTGTGATGGGCTGAAGATAAACATGAAAAGTTGTGGCTTAAGGATGAATTTTGTCAGGAGGCTATTTCCGTGAACAGAGACAGGGGGATCCATGTGTAAATGAAACAGCTGCACACATTGCATCTAAGATGAAAACAAGGTTCTGCCCCTGAGCTCCAAGGAATTCCTCGGCACATCCCTCAGTTCAGCCACAAATTAGCCGTAGCCCCTGTGTGCCTCCTGCTCACCCTGCTGTTCTGTGTCTAACTTCTCTCCCGTCTCCCCTCCCACACCTCTGAAGGCTTCACTCCTGATGTTAGCTTTCCTGGCTTCTTTTCAGCTGGCCTTATTTAACTCCTTCCTTTGAAGCAATTCTCCTGCCCCCTCCTCCTCTTCTGAGTCATGCTCTTGCTGTCAGGATGTTGCTCATATAAGAAAGTGACCTTATGTCAGCACTGCAGCCCTGCACTCCCTTCCCCTCTTGGACTAGTCATCTCCAGACATGGATTATGAACTCTTAGATAGTAGGAATTTTTATTTTTTTTTAAGTGAACTCCTATGTTCCCTTTGTTGTTCTGAAATAGCAACAAAAGAATGTTTTACTCATGCTCTTTTTAAGGGGACCCTTGGATAGGGTAACCTGGTGGCTCCATGATTAGCTCTCTGCCATTGCAAGGCACGGGGAGGATGTGCTTCTGTTGCACCGTGTTGTTTATTCCCCCAGAACAGCCCGTGAAGTTTCTCACCAGCTCTGCAGTGACTGTGTCACTAAAGAGCTGCAGGCTCTTGACTAAAGACCCAGAGCTTAGTATAAAAGTGCACCCAGGTTCCAACTCACCTTTAAGACTCTCCAGCAAAATGCACAGAAAATGCAACTACAAAGAAATTTACTGAGACATAGTGGGGGCAATATATCTTTAATTTTTTTTGCATTTGTTTTTTAGTATTACAGTATATTCTTATAAAAAGATACAGATAAAAAGAACACTACAGGATTTGTACATTTAATTCACTTATAGTCTTGAACTGACTAAGAAATGAGGATACACCAAGGCATTACAGCAGCACACAACCTCCCACTTTAGTAAGCAGCAGGGTACTTTCTGGCTTGGCAGGCAGGGGCACCTCCCAAAGTGACCTGCAGGTGTCAAGCTGAGCAGGCTCAAAGGGGAGGAGAATGAGGATGATTTGAAGGGAGGCGCTGAGCACAGAGCGGCTCAGGTGCCTGACATCCCCTTACAATTCTAAAACTGCAAAGGTTTTTAAAGAGCCTGGTTAAGGGAAAGCATGAAAAGGGGGAAATGGCTTGTCTAGTTCAGTTGGGTGAGAGCTTCTAGTGGTGGGCAGCTGAAAGCCCTTCATGAGCTCCGTGGAGCATCTTGTAAAAGATGAAACTGCCTACAGGAGAGTTTTGATCCAGATGCTGCTTTGAATTACACTGGTGTAAACCCAGAGAAAACTTGTACTGGTTACAGTGGATCTATTCTACATTATCACCAGTAACACAAGACTCTGGTTTGGACTCATGAACGACATGCTGAAACACCATGCTACACTAATGGTATCCTTCTCAGCAGGCACAGTAAGCAAAATCTGGCCAACTTCAGGAGATACTGGCCACCAAAACTACTACTTAGAGTAGTAGATTGCTTTTGTAGATATATACACACACATCTATAAATACTATATTTTCACTTGGCCAAATTTTGTTACCCAGGTTGGCCTCTTCTACCTTTGATAATAGAAGCTAAAGTGGCCAATGGAGGCTACCTGTCTGGACAGCAGGCAACCTGAAATCTCCTATGTCTAGTAGAGAAGTCAAGGAGCCATGGCCAAACACCTGGTGATTTCTAGAGACTCCACTGGTAGAAAACCAACCAGTGGAAAGATTTTTCTGTATCCTGAATAATCTGGAGAGGTGGGGTGGAGGAGAGAGGGAAAGTAGAGGAAATCCTTCTTCCTTGGCCTTGAAGATAGGAAGGAATATTAGCTCTGAGGAAGGAGAACTGTCTCAGTTTGTCTCATCAATGTGTTAACTCTGGTGAGAAGTTCCAGGGCATGAACCTCTTTTGCCCAACTATCCAAGCTTCTCTGGCATGGACAGAATTTGTGTGGAAGGGTGAAGTTTGAATGAGCAACTGTGCAGCTTAACTTGATGAGAAATAAACAAGTTTTATAGAAAGTGTTCTAAAATAACCAACCTGCATCAATTCACCACATGCTTTAAAATGCATGCTTTCCCAGAACCAGGATCACCAGGGGCAGAGTGATTATGACAAAAGGGAAAGGAAAGCTTTTTTCCTTCCCTCCCTTCTCACACCAAAGCTGCTCACCCGCATCCCCTTGCCTTGTGCTCAGCTTGCTGCGCAGTAGCCAAGCCGGCTGTCTGGCCGGTGTAATGCCCTGGCACGGTCTCAATAGTCTTTGCTGTAATGCAGCGTATACATACAAACGTAGCAAACTAAAATAAGGCAAAATAAATAGAGGTGTCAGATTTACAGGTTCCCCTTAGAGATTCCTAAAACCTTTTATTTTAAAAAAAAAAAAAATCATTTAACCCCCAAATAAGCAAACAAAAGAAGCCCAAAACAACCAACCCAGAAACAAAACTGCATTTATCATGTACATCATCAACTGTACAACTGATCACCTTTCCCCTCACGGAAACTCCTGACACAAGCTTCTCCCATGCAACCCAGCTCAGTGTGAGCTTTCCTAAAGAAAAGGGAAGATTCGGCCAGTGGGGCTGACCCTTATGGAAACACCTGCCCCACAGTCTCCCACCAGGACCCCTCACGATTTCTTTCCCTTCCTCAGACATTGTGAACACGTTACAGAAATGCTTCTGAAGGACACTCAGGTAAGTCTCCCTCGTGGGGAGTCTCTCACCCCTGAACACTGGTCCTACTTCTGCTTTCCTAGGGAACTGGTGCCCCGACAGTAGCCGTGCTGCCGGGCATGGAAGGGCCTTGCTGCCCTGAAGTCACTTTACCTTGTAGCATTTCCAGAGATTTATGACTGACTGAGAAGAGTGACCCAGACCAAAGGGAGTGGGAGGGAGAGGGAGTTCTTCAGTCTTTTCAGGGATCATCCTAATGCAATCTGCTTAAGAACAACACAGAGACACAGAGGTGTCTCACAGAGGTGAGTGAGTGAGCGAGCAAGCACTAGACCTCTGGGGACAAAGTCTGGAGAGTTAGAAAGTACCTTGTCTTCTAGGTGTGAAGAACTTGTAATAAAGTTAGCAATGACTACATTTCTGCAGGAAGCAGAGCAAGCCCTCGATTATACCCTTCTTTCTGACATCTCCTCCTTCTCTACTTATTTCCAAAGACAGTGATTTCATGCTGGTGCTGGGCACAGGTGCAAGGACAACAGCAGACCCTAGCTCTTCTCCAGCTCTCAGTGTGATAAAGAGGTTATGACTCAATGTCACACCTCACAACTGCTTGCTTACCTGTTCAGGCTCTGCTAACACTAGAGGACAAGGGATAAGATTTTCCTTTCTCCTTCAGTTCTCAGCAACTCTACAACAACTGCTGATGAAGAACCAAGCATAGATGCACCCACAGTACCCAAGAGATGAGAAGAAAAGTCCAGCTTGGCTTCAGCAAGAATCTGACGCCAGGCCCTAGAGCAGAGCCAATTTTTTTCCTTATCTTCTGTTGATCAGCCTCATCTTATACAGTAAGACTTACTAATGCGCCTTTCCACTTGTCACCACTGCTTGTGTCAGTGTGTAACTAAGCTTTTCCAAGCCCCTCTTTATGAACATTCACCACGGAGCCAAGAGCCAGGGTGGACTGTCCAGCATGCTGAGTGAAGGCTTCAGCCACCATCACGCATTAAGACAGGAGTCTGGGCACTGAAGTGCTGGGAAAGTTGAGCTGCAATGAACCAGAGGCATGACTGAGCTTTCTGTCCATCCCAGTAAGTATCCCACAGCTGATTTACAGGAGTTGCACAATCTCTCATCATTTGTGCATGAGTCAAGGAGGTGGCAGAACTACAGCAGCTTTCCTTACAGACTGTCAGTGTGGCCCGAGCGCCGCGTACCATCATACAGGATCTCTTTAAATCGGGGTTTAACTGTATACACAAATAGACAGAGGGCTTTATCGCTCTCTCCGCTTTTGCTACATTTGTGGCCTAGCAAAGTGACTTCAGTTTAAAAAAGCACAGCACAAACCTGGTTTGACAAATACCATGGTGGGGGGGATGCTGTATTTATATTCAAGGGGTTTGCCCTGAGGTGTTTCTTCTCTGACAGCACTGCCATGCTGACAGTCTGCCTCAGCAAACAAGTACCTGGGGAGTGAGCAAGCAGCCGTAAACTGGACAGTCACATCAACTTGCACCAGGGCTGACCTTGGCACTACACCTGAATTTCTGGGTGAGTCCTAAACCCAGGGAGAAAAAAAAAAAACAAAGGGAAAAAACCTACAATTTTCTAATCCCTAAAAGCATCGTGTTTGGAAGTCAGGGATTATCCAAATCTAAACTCAACTGTATACCAATTTGGCACATATTACCACCTCTCATATGGCTTACATGGCATAGTCTATATGGCATGCTTTAAAACAAGACAAACAAAAAGGGCTGGCATATAGCATGTCTACTTCAGGGAGCAGCAAGGAGCTTGTTAATATAATTTACAAGAGACAGTTCTAAAATCCATTTTGTAATTTAAAATAAAAATGCTTTAAAAAGTGAGAGTTTTTCTTCAACTTTCAAAAACCTTTATGAAATACAGTCTTTCTTTTACAAGGTGCTTGTGTCTGCTGCAATGGGCATTGCTGTTAATAGCTAATCCCAGAAGGGGAGTGGGATAGTGAGGGAGGAGAATGCACCCAGCTCTTGTAAGATACCAGCTCTTTACGATGAATATTATACAGAGGCGCGGCAGTCTGGAATGTCGTAAATAGGGAAATTCTGGGGTGGGAGACTCAAAATTCAGTAAACAAAGAAACATTAGAGTTTAACAATTCTGACTTTTTTGCTTCTTTCCATAGTTTACATAATTATTTTACTCTCAAAGTGTTCAGAAAACCACCACAGTTTGCTTCTCCAATATCGGTAGCGTGTAATACTGATCTGGCAGCGTGCCTGGCAGAGGAAGTTCTGTTCTGCAGGCTTGGTGCAGAGCCCGAAGTGACATTCAGAGAAAAATCAAACCAAATTATTTAAGTGACAAATAGAGCTTTTTTTTTCACTTCCCTGGGATTCCTTGACATTTTGTGCTATTGACTATTGCTGCATAGTTTATAGATGGTGTGTCCCTCTTCTCAAATGTCGTCTCTTTTCTTCCTGTCTCAGAGGAAGAATCCATTACCTTTTCTTTCCTTTCCTCTTTTCTTTCTCCAGGGAAGATAACAAAAAAGGAAGACAAGATTAAAAAAAAAACAACAACAAACAAAACCAGCCTATGACAGCCCACACAATCCAATCCGTTTCCATGCGGAAAAAAAGCCATGGGGTTTTTGCTTTTTTGCTGTGTGCTTCATGCTTGTAGCTTTTTCTTATGAATTAAACCATCTCCAAAGCCTGCTTGGCTTACACAATTCTGTGTCCTCCTGGAAGAATTCTCAGTTCTCATAATGAGACCTCTCCATTGATTCATCCCAAGTGATCCCTTCAAAATGAAAAAGGTTGTGGGCTCCAAGGCTCTTATTTGACATCATTCATATTTTACTGAGTTACACGATTCCTCTAGGTAGGAGTGGGGTCTGTCCAGTGAAGGTTGGCCTGTTAGACAGAAAGACCAGTTCACGCCAACAGCAATCACAGCCAGCATCAAGTGGAAAAGAAATCTCATTTCTTGCAGCCAGCGACTGTTTTCTTTTTACTACTTGTGACCTGTGGATGAAACTAGGGAGCTCCTGATTTCCATCGGGCTGCACGAAGAAATCTTGCACAAACATGTTAGAAATGTTCCATTGTTTCTCTCCCATGCTCCAACAATGACAATAGGCTCCACACTCATCTACTTGTAATTCCAACCTCGCAGTGGCTTAGTACTCTAAGGAAAAGCCAGGGTTTCTCTCTTAGAAGATGCATTTTGTAGCTTCGAGGCTCAACTGTCAACAAATTCCAGAAAATTGCTTCTAGAAAAGCAGAATCCAAAAGATTTCTGCAGAGTATTTATGTTGATCCCGATTTTTGAATTTGTTCCAGAACCTGATTACCTCCTTCTGAGCATCACTTGATTTGGACAGTGTAGGCCACACAAAAGTACTATTCAGAACATGAGATCAAAAGCATTTTTCAGGTGCCAATCAATAACTTGTAATATCCATTTCTGGAAGGGAACTGGAAACCTTAAGAACCACATCTTGACAAGCTCCTGAAGGCCAGACTAGATCTTGAAGAAGCAACAGGTGTTTACAGAGCTGCTCTGAAATGTGTCTTGCTTGTTATCAGCAAGATGGAGATCATGACTAGTTTTCACTTTGGCACACAGATATTATCTCTCTCCAGCTGTGAGGCAGTCATTTGCAAGGCCCAAGTACTTTCTGTCATCACCATGAGGCTTCTGATGACACAAACTCCCAGAAGCAAATCTGTCAGCTCTACATGGCCCAGTCACAGGCCCTGCTGGCTCCACAGAGGCACTTTTTAATGGTTTGAATTAGGAGCACAGAAGAGGCATGAGAGGAAAGCTGATCATGGAAAGGTAACGTCTCTATCCACAGACCAAAGAAATCCTTTGGGTCAACTGTGAGCCAAGCACTATCACACACATTCATCTTCCTTGTTTTGCACTTTTTTGTCACCTTCTTTTGGTTGATTAGTTTTCTTCTTGTAATTAATAATTTAGCTTTGTCACCACCCGCTCCCGGCTTGTCTCTAAGCCTTGGTTCCCCGAACGCTTGCGGTTACGCTTGAGCTTGGATAAGTCTTTGTCAAAGACTTCACCCGACCTTAATGCTGACACCAGGTCATCAAACTCCCCACTCTCTTCCGAGATGCTTCCAGCTTTTGCTTTCTTTTGTCGCCTCTCTTTTTCTCTCTGCTCTTTTAGCTGTGGAGAAAGATACAGAGCTTTAGGATTAGCTAACCGAGATGCCAGATCACTAGGTACACTGCCAAGAAGCAGCTAAGATGCATCAGTACAGTTCAGGGAAAAAAAGATCAGGAACTTATCCACAAGGCTGTCACCTGTGCCAAGAACAACAGGCAACCATGCTGGGTTTCTCTTCTTCTGCACAGGCAAGCAGAGAGCAGAAGATGAGGAATGAGTACCATCATATGTTTTGCCTCACAAAGCACTACCACTCTGGAGCAAAGAGGACACATGGGATCTGTCTATGCTGCTGCTGTTTTGCATTAATTTTACAGCAGAACAGTGCTGTCAGAGGAGCTGTGCCAAATGACAGTCTACAAGGGATGCTGGCACAGGTAATTACCCAGCTAGCTAGCTAAACTGACAGGCAGAAAGGCTGCAATCCTGCAGAAGAAGGAAAAGAAGAAAGGAAAAGCCACAGAAAGCCACAAGCTAAACACACTGCAGAATTAAAATGGTTTGAGATATCAAAACATCAACAGAAACTCTATCCACCAAACAGCCCATGTTTGGACAGAAGCAGTGTGTTGCAGTGATGGGAGGAGGAAGGCACGTTGCCTTGATTCTGGAAAGACAAATTGGTTATAAGCACAAATAGCAATGAAACAGAACTGCTGATATTACAAACCAATGGATAGGTCCACCTGTCACTGTGTTGCCTTCTGTCTTCTTAGAGTAGCTTCGGGGAGCTTGGTTATCCCCCTCCACTGCTCAGCTCCAAGGTTAAACGGAAATGGCAAGGGATGGATGCAGCTGACAGGAAGCAGGTCGTTTGTTCTGCGTGCAAGCCCCACCTTGCAGGACCACATTGCTTGCCATAAGCAAACTGCAACCTTTCTCCTAGTGCTTTAGGCCTATGAAACCATCCTAGTGCTTTCACAGCACCCTCCTGCACTTTCCAGACTGGCTGAGAGGAAACTTGAGCCTAAGTCCTGGCATTTTATCCCTGTGTCCAACAGTAAGGTAGCTGGCATCCTGGTGTTGTACCTCTCTCTCCTCTTCTGAAAGGCACAAAGCAGTGCTTTCGGCACAGCAAACTTTTAAAGCAGCGACTCCCCACAGCGAGGCCTGGGGCCACAGCGGCAGCCAGGGCTGAAATGCCAGCAGGAGGGAAGGAGGCAGGGACTGCTGAGCCTTTCTCAGGCCTCGGGAAAGGCTGAGGTTAGAGGGGGAGGCTGGTTCACATGAACCCCTGGGGACACACACGTCTGTCTCCCAGAAGCAAAATCAACGATGCACAAAAGCTCGCTCACCACGTCAAGGCCAGATAGAGCCCCAGTAATCAAGCCATTAAGGCTGGCCAGAGAGAAATACTGCCAGGGTGGGCTGCAGCAGGCGCCAGGGCATTTGCTGTGTCACCATGCGCTGTCAGGCAACAGGCATGCAGCAGATGATGATGGAGTCTGAGTGGAAGCTGACCAGCTGGCAGGACTGAGGGAGATCTGGCTCCCAGAGCTTTTCAACAGAGCCTGCAGCTAAAAAGCAGGGTAGTGTGGCACTGGGCAGGGGCAGCAACCCCCTGCAAAGTGCCAGGGCAGAACAGACAGGGCTGGATTTGGTACCTGAATCGAAAAGAGGGTAATTTAGGAGCCAAACAGTATGCCCATGAGAGCTGACAGGACAGCCAATGGGAAAAAAGTCATAATTTGTGAAGAGAATGATGCTAAGGAGTGGTGGCAGGGAGAAGGGCACAAAAGAGTGACAGGACATAGCCAATTCCAATGCTTATCTCAGCTGTTCTCTTGAGAGGTAAAAGGCAGTAGAAGGAAACACCTTCCTGTGCCCAGGTCCTCACCATGGCCTCCATGCGTGCCCTGCGCTCCTCTTCTTCCTTTTTCTTCCTCATATTCTCCAGATCTTGCTTGGCCTCTGCAAATGACTGTAAGAAAGTGTCGAAGATGCCAAAAAATTCATCTGGCTGCATCTTGCCCTCGCTCTCTCCAAAATGCTTCAGTGCCTTGGCATACTGTCAAGGGGGCAGAAAACACAAGAGCAGTAATTAGACAGGCAGATTGGTGAAGACAGCGCGGAAAGACTATGAGTAACCACACATGTAACTCAATACCCTCTGAGCATTCATGCAGCAAGAGTGAAAACTACCCCCCGGCAACAGAAATGCCTTGCCTTAAAGGCAGGTGCCTCTTCCCCTGAAGAGTCTGCTCACCACCGTGCTGCAGAGCACTAGCTGCCTGCTTATTAAAACTCCCCTCATGTTCAATGCCTGAGGGTGAGAATAATTTCAGAGGACAACCATCTGGCCACATCTCAGCTGAAGCTGTGGGACAGCAGCAGCATGGAAGACAGTGAGTTAGCTGGGGAAACAAGTAGCTTTAGTCCATCCTAACTACAAAACAAGTAGTTCTAGCCCATCCTTTCCTCTTCCACCTTCCCCTCAAATCCGCATTTTAAATGGCTGCAGTTAGAAGGTTTTTTGCTACCGTCTGTCCTCTCAGGAGCCCTTTGCCATGTCATGTCATCCATCACTCTGGAGTCCTCTGAGTCAGGGTGTTGCCTGGGAGAGAGGAGACTATGGACAGACATGGCATGAGAGAGGGACAAGGAAAGCAGCCAGGGCTCCCGGGCAGACTTAAAAGAGAGTGAATACATCACAAGTGGCTTTTATTTTAAAAGGCAAATGTTGAGGCTGCAGGATGCAAGTGGAGACAGCCAACTGGCAGGACTTCAGTCACAGGGCAGTCCTGATTGGGATATGATACATTCACAGCAACCCCTGGCTCTTGGACATCAGTCCTGCAGTAGATGTACTCTCTTCTTTGCTCTCTCACACTCTCAAGCGTTTCTCTGAATTCACCCAAATGCACTTAAATGCATGCACATATAGTCTGTCAACAGCGTGTATGCACATGTCCACTGAGTCCTATACAAGCGTATACATCCAAAAGCAGTATCATTGTCCAACTACCTTCACTCATGCACCTCTGTATTGCAACAGGCAGCACCAGCAACACACTCCTCATGGCCCTGTGCCATGACGCACAGCTGCCCTGACATTCCCTGACAGCATTTTATCACACCACCACTAACCAGCAGAGCATCCTTACAGACCTCAATGTTTACCAAATCAAACCCAGACGCTCCCATGCTATGGACTGCCTTCACACATGCATGTATTCAGCTCACACTAACTCAACTCAGCTTCCCTTTCCTTAGTTGGGTGCTCTTACAGAACGGAAAAGTCAGTAAAATCAGTTCAAGCTCCCATCCCAAGCAAGAAATGAGTTTGGAAGTAGGTCTTATAAACCCCTCTGGCCCTGTACCATGTAAAGCCTAAACAATGTCTCCCAGTCAACTGCAGGGGGAAGAAATCTCCAAGGAAAGCAGCTTACTTCTGGCACAGCCTGAGAGATTCAGCATCTCTCCTCCTCTGCTTTCCCTGCCAGGCCCACAAAGCAGTTTGAAGCAATAGCTTCTTTTTTTCTTTAAAAAGGCTGCGTTCTCAGCCAGAAACAAACAAAGAAACCCAAAGTATCTGGGGGGAAAAAAAAAAAAAGTGTTGGAAGAAATGCAAGTTGCTTTGAGCTACCAAACATGGCAGAAGTTGAAGGAAGCACTACAGCAGCAAGTCATAGAGGGACTTCAGAGTATGGAAACAGCAACAGATTATTTCTTTTTAAACTCCTTTTCTCTGAAACCTCTGAAGACACATACACATAAGTATGAACACCTACTCCCTCTCCCCACCCCTCTATCTATATATGTATTTTCTCTGTATATAAGGTACACAATCTGCTCGAATATTAAGAAGGTGCAGCAGTCTCACACTAATCCACATTGACCAGAATCAGCTCTTTAGCAGAGAGAATACAGGCTCTCAATACCACAGAGGGAGATAAAGCATCTCCATGTGCTGTAGTTTCTCTGCTTGCCTGCTCCAGCATGCCAGTCAGCCAGGGGAGCAGGAGTGCCAGGGAAAGAGTTCAGCACAGGCACTGCCACTGCTGCTTGAGCACACAGAGTACCTGAAGCTCATTGCTCACAGGAGATGTGCTACCTGGAAACTCTTCCCATTTAACTTGTGGTTAATTCCCATTAAAATTGAAAATAAGGCACAAATGACACAGTGACTAGAGCTGCCATCTGGAAGGAAGGCTTGTCCTGCTCCTGTGAAGCCTGAAATCCAGGGGCAGCCCACAGGAGATGGCTGTTGTTCCAAGAGCTGCACTGCCCTCATCCCCTACGTTCCTTCTGTGCCTAGCAAAGGTGAGTGAGGGGGCACACAGGATCCAAGCGGGTTTGAGCCCATCAATGCCCACAGAGGTTTCCTAGTCTTCTAGGGAGGCTGGGGCCTGTAAAAGAGGGGGTCCTTGCTTGGGGTTCTTGGATCCTACATACATGGAAGTCTCCATTAGAGGGTGGTGTTGTCTGCAAATGTTCTACACATGGCCTGTGTAGAACTACCCAACTACCAGCAGCAGCTAGTTCTTGTCACACTGGCAGAGGGGCTACTGCCACTGCCTTCCCACTGCCACTCAGAGGAGGAACGGTGTTGCTGTGCTGGAAAGACACAGCAACTGGGAACCTTCTAGAAACACTCATGAGTATAAGATGTTATGGTCTGTAGCAAGGAAGAGGCTGAGAACAGCCCATCTTTGGTGCCCTGTAACATGGCTTAGTAGGTCACAATCACTTACTGTAAAGCACTGAAAGATGAAAAGCAAAAATCTGTGAGCTAGATGTACAAAAATAACTACAACAGAGAAATCTGCAGTTCACTGAAATAACCATTTTCCTTCCTTCTCTACCGCCTCCAGAAAAAAGCTGACTGAGCAGAAGGTGGCAAGTCAGGAGATCCAGCCTCTGCTGCCAACTCTGCCCATGATGTGGCTTCAGAACTCATGTTCCCTTCTCTGAGCCTTCCTTTCTCCATTCGTTACAGAACAGAAAGTGTTTCCCCACTAATCTGACATAGGAAACAGGAAAAAAATCAGTTGTTCACATCTGTAGGGCGCTACACCAATTCATTGCACTATTGCGAAGAGAGTCATGCTGTCTTTTCACGGCTTAAACTGCCACAGATCCCTCTGTTTTTATTACTACTTCTCTTTCCCATTGCTCTGGTCCTGCGATCGTGTGTACTTTTTCAAAGCACTGGCGTTGGGACGAGAGACAGCGAGCTGTTATGCAGCCTCCGCAGCCGCAGTACGAAACTCAGGGCTCCTACCTGCCCACAGAGGCTGAAAACCACAGTGTCTGACTCACTCAGGGCAGGCCGAGGTGCTCTGGACCCCAGTCCTTTCTTCTGCTCTCTGCTGCAGGATTTGTGTTACCCTGTGCAAATCACTCAACTGTTCCATGGAGGGATTCCCCGCCAAATGGTACCTGCTCTTGTGCATGACTGTGGAATCTGTAGCCAAGTCCTCACGCACACAAAACTCTTCCCAGGGTTTTGTGACGTGCTGTAATATCATGGAACAAGGGCTGAAACTTACTTATTCCTGAAGTCATTTGGGGACAGAGGACATGGGCAAAAGCAAGATGGAAAACTGTGTTTCAGCAGGTTTTCCACTGTAATACAGGATGGTATCTCTTTTTTTCATTAAAATATTCATTTCCACACCATAAGGGCCCCCGAGCTCCATGATATAACAGGTCCATGAGATCAGTGCCAGCTCCGCTTCCTCTGCCAAACTTTCCACTGAATTCATCCTCTTGCCAAAGCAAATCATTTAGACGGTTGTTTATTTTAAAAAGCCATTTTAGCAAGGAGAGGGAAAGCGGGACAGCAGTGCACACACTCTCTTCTGTGCTTGCCAACGAAATGTTAAACAGTGGCAGAAGAGCTCTGGAAATGGCAGGACCGGCGCTCTATGAGGAGGAGGAAAAACAGCCATGATAAAAATTTCCTGCTGTCTGTCCTGTCTGCTATTGCGGGAAGAGCCAGTGCAGAAATGAATTACACCATGTAGCCGTGCAACATGAACTGTCTTCCTCAGACAAGTAGCCTGGCTGATTTCAGGGAGGGCTGGGCCCAGCTCTCCTTGCACCTAAATGCTGTTATAGGATTCTCCCAGGAGTTTGAAAGTGACACTGACAGGCCCAAAATCAAGACAGGGGGGCTATAAGCATTTCTGATATGTTAGAGGCCAACCTGCCCTAAAGCATCTGTGGTTCTAAGTTGGTGTACAATAGCTATGTTATTTATTTATCAAATGGCTATTTCTGACAGTAGTCTGTGGTGGTTGCCCATGTCCTTTATAACACACCCCATCTTGACTCCCTCGGTTTCTGTCCTGATCCCTTCCATACTCATTAGCCCCGGTGGCTGACAGAAAATACTGGTTCCCAAAATGAATTACTGAAGTGTACAGCCTGTACCTAGCTCATGGACTACAGTATTTCTGTGTGCTTCATAGCATTCTGCCATTAATGACTATTTTCTTAAACGGCTTTTGGCTTTCACTGCCTTGCTGTTCTTCAAAACAGTAACTATATGTGCTAAGCTTATTAAATACATGTGCGGAGTCTGAACTGCACTCTCTGTGATGATAAACACTCTGCTGGATAGCAGCTGTCATGAGAAAAACTGGGGATGACAATTTTCCTACCCTCCTCATCATCCTTATCCAGGCAGTAGCCTCCTCTCTGCCACTGCCTATAGACAGGCTTAAGTTTGATATTCATCATAGGACTGGCAATACCTGACTGAGCAGATTTTGTTCTACGAAGATCCAAAACATTCAGCTTTGTTAAAATCCAAGCACAAACTAGAACAGCTGTGAAGCAGTTTACCAATTTAAGTTCATACCTGTCAACATTTAAGTATGTTATGTAGCTTCATATAGGGCAAATGTCACCTTTTTCAAGTAGAAAGCCAGAATTAATACCAGGGGAGATCACTGTTCCCCTGCCTGGGTATTTTTATTCTTTCCCCCAGAGAAAAATTTTCACCAACAAAATTCAACCACATTCTGTTCTTTCTGATGTGAAAAAGTCAATTTTCATCTATTCAAACACACAAAAATTGGTGAAGGATTCCAGGGCAGAATTTCACTTTCTTCTGCCCCCACCTTCCAGTTTATGAGAAATGGCAGAAAACATTATCCCTTGATCTAATCTATATATTCCCTTATAAAGTGGCATTGAAAGTGAGAAAAACACAAAAAGAACAAGAACCAGCTGTGCTAGGGAGCCTGTTTAAAGAGTCGGTCTACGTTTTCAATCAGTTCTTAACCAAGCCATCTGTTTACTGCATGAAGATAAGTACACTTACAAGGCTTCCTCTGCAAACATGGATGCCTGCGTTTGACAACCTGGCCCTTTAAATTTAAAATATCACTTCCTCCCCATGGCCAGTAACTATATACAGTTCTGTTTAAGCGAAAAGGCCAAAAAAAAGTACTGCATGGGATTGTGAAAAATATCCTCTACAGAGAAGGTCAGCACCACACCTTGGTAATGGATTGTTTCCATAACGTAAAGGAATACAGAAATGACTGTTGCTAATACTAAAGACATTTAAAAAAATAAAAAACTTCCCAAGTTTGAGAAGATAATTTGTATTGTTTTAAATCCCAGCTGAGAAAATGTGGTTCTGATTAACTCATGGCAATCAATTAGCCACATCTATATTTAGAAGGATATTGAACTCCAGCTGTTAAAACTAGAGCTTCATTATTACTAATAAATCTGTGAACCAGACCAATTCTTCCTGGGCTCATTAGGATATTTTTAAAAGTTCTCTCTCCCCCACTATCATTTTTTCAATTTGCTTTGAGAAATCAAAAAAGAACAGGATAATCACATGTCTTGGTCCCTCTCTTCCTTTAATTGGCTAATAAACCTAATATTGTAGGTTTCCATGGTAAGAAAAAAGATTCAACAAACAGAGAGCCCATTGAGGTTGGAAGATGTTACAGGGTTTGCAAAGCACATCTGGTTTGTTGAAAATTTCCAGCTTTCTTTCTCTTTTTCTTTCTTTCTTTCTTTTTTTTTTTTGTTAAGAAAAAAAGAGGAAAAAGAGGAAGAAGAGAGGGGAAAAATAATACGAGGCAAACATGAGAAATAGCTCAGTATTGGTAAGGACAGACAGTTCCCTTTTAGGAGTCCAAAAGCAGCTTTTTGCCAGTGAAAGAACCAAAGCCATAGGTTGAGCAGAAGCTGGAACAGCGTATGTTCAAACATAGTAAGGGTGTGCTCGAAGAAGGTAGAAAAATGTTTCCTAAGCATGTTATAGTCATTAAAATAAAACATCTCTTTATGTCAAGTGCTTTACATTGGCTGTGTCTAAAAAAGTGTGCAACAACTTCCAGACATATTGGTCCGTCTGTAGGGAGATTCTCTGGTTATTCTTAAAGCAAAAGAAAGGTACTTTTCCTGCAAAGGCCTGATCAAGAAAAGTTGCATTGCAGTGGAGTGCTGGACATCTACCACTTGCTGGTTTTTAACCCCTGACTGATGCTGTAAAGAAACCACATTGGGCTTTTTGCCAAAACAAAGGAACACCATCTATAACACTGAACGAAAAATGGGCATTCTAAGCCAAGGACTGAATGAATTTGCTTTGAGAAATGTGCACCTAACTATAACAAGGCGAAAAATTTATCCTGCCATAAAACAAAAGCCCCCAAACCATAGAAAATTGAGCTTTTGTCAGTAAATTTAGTGGAAGCATAGAATGTAAAATATTGGGTTTGTGATTATAAAACCAGTGCGGTGTGAACATTGTTATGTTCGAATTGGTTTGAATCTTCTCAAGCAACATGACAACAATGAAAAAATTAGACACGTTATTCTCGATAAAATTTCCTTACAACATTAATAAGCGTTAGACCACTCAGCTTTGCCTTCTGAGTGTCATAACAACTACTGGCATTTGCCAGGGCAGCTACCTCTAGCTGACAACCAGTAGCCCCTGGTGTTTGCAGCTGCACTCAGTATTACCAACTTTTTCTCTACAGCAAGGAAACGCTTTTGAATTACAGCATGACACTACTGCAGAGCCACTGAGTGAGTGAGGAATCTTACTGTTCAGAGCCTCAGCCTGCATTTTGTCTGTCCTTCAAAATCTAAGGCCTACAACCTAACAGCACAGGTTTCATTAATAATGCAATAGGTCCCTTAACACTGCAAGGATTGACACCAGCAGTGGAAACAATTCAATCCAAAAGAAATAACACATTTGCTTCATCAAGCCAAGCACTTTTAACATGCCAGCCAACTAGGGCAGATTTGCTATTACATATAATTTACTTTAGACATTGCTCTTCTCTAAACATTTTCATATGCTTATGATCTTTTCACATAAATTCTTCCTCATTCAGCTGAGACGCAGAGGATTAGTGCCAGACTCCAATCATCAGCAAAGAACACACTCCTCCTTAGTTGTACAAATCTGGGAACAGAGGCGTAGACAGTGAAAGGACAGAATAATCACAGCATCACCTGAAGAGTAACACACACGTGGTGCTGGCTGTGTGAGAGGGATACAAGAACATCATACAAAGCATGCATGTTTGGGATTTCTATCCTTGCAATGAAATACAAGCAGTAACAGAGAAGCCTAAGTGGAAAATATCAAGTATTCAGGGTTACCAAATGACTCAGAGGTGAGTTTTTAAAGGAAAGAAATGAAGCACAAATGTTCCCAGCTGAATGAGCAGAGCAGGATCAAGTCAGAAGCAGAAGGTAAAAGATATCGTAATCACCAAAGGACCTCTTTTTGAAAGGCTGCTTAAAGGCTGTCCCTTTCACACCATGGCACAGAGTGCTATCCTGGTACAGACATTGCCATTGCAATTCTATGCCACACACGGATAATGTTAAGGAAGATTAGCAAGAAGTGCGCAAGAGCATTGAACCTTCTTCTGTAGTTTTCGCTACAGTCTCAGCAGTTGAAATTGCTACTTCCATCTTGATTCAGGCTTCTTACTGAGCCAGTGAAACCCTTCAAAAAGTATTCTTACCTTGTCTCTAGCCTCATTGAGAAGGTCTTCTAACTCCGAGAAGCTGAAACTGGCCACAGTGATGAAATCACTCATGACAGGAACAAACCTGTCCCCTGATTCCCGCACTCGTCTCTTCTGATAATCCAGTTCCTGAAAGAGAAGAAATAAGCGATATAGGCAGGCAAGCATCAAAGATTCCTTGCTGGCAAGGAAGGGAGCTCTGCACGCATTCATCCAGAGCTGTAACTCAGAAACTACTTTCTCACTAATTCAAAGGTCTTGCCTTTTCAGAATGAGAGGGAAGGTTAAGGTGGGATGAAGGAAGGTGTCAGTTACAGTTCCCTTTATTCTCAAACAATAACCACTCCCAAGAAAGCCATCAATATGTTGAATTTCTAAAGCAACTTTAAGCATCAAGAACATTAAATGCTGCTTTTTTGGTTGTTGTTCCTATGAAGAATGACAAATAATAAAGAATGCAGATTGTGTGGCAAGTGAATTTGGAATTTTCAATAGGAAGTTTCCCTCTGTATTCTCTTCCCACAGTGGCTCAAAAGGCTGTATACTTGGGGAAATGTGTATGTGTGTGAATAACCTATATAGTCCCTAGCTCTGGATCTCACCTTTAGTTCTCTGATTCAAACACTAGGTGGGCAGCAACAATATATCAAAATTGGTTCTCCTACTGAAGAACAAGCAACGATTTCAGGTGCAACATTTGCCAGCACCCTGTTTACCAATAAGCATTAGCTTGGATGTCATAAAAGGCACAGGGTTATAAAGAAACAGGCTACTGCAATAAAAAGATTGGGGGGGAGGGGGGGGGGGCAGGGAGAAAGATATAAACGCATAGGAAGCTAAGCTCTATTTGTCCACTACTTACAGAAAGAAAAAAAATATTGTAAGATTCTTTCTTTCTGACTCAAGTTTTTTTAGTTTTAAGCCAAGATTACCCATGCTATCTCTTCCCTTACAACATTAATCATGCTTGTGGCACTGAAAGAGCTATGGAGCTCCTCAAACAACTAAATTATGGTAAGACTGCCAGCCTCCCATGCCTGTGCTTGGCTTGTGTGCAGTTAACAGTCTCATGGGGACAATGAAACTGTAATCTGGCCCTCATTTTTATTTTCAGCTGGGTAATCAGTGGGAATGATAAAGTCTTACTTTCTCTGTAGGCAAAGCAGCATGAAACAGCAGGTCAAGTTACAATCTGACCCTCTGTTCCCTTTGGAAAAAAATATTTTTGTGCAGGCTGCAACTCCAACTACATGAATGTTTGGTGCTCTCTGTTACTGGTCATGAACATACTGCTTCACAGAGCCAAATGGGCAGATTTATAAGCATCTACGCTAAGAAACTCCTTGGGATTTTCTCCACAGCACTGCTGAATGCAAAGAATTACTTTGGCCATCAACAATCTAAAATCAGATGTGATATATCTTCTGGTCTGATGTGAGCTGGAAAGAGAATGTAACCACTACAAAGAAAGACCACAAGGCAGAAAAAGGGCAGGAAAAGCAATGAGCAGCTGGCTGGAGAAAAGTCCACATTAAAGAAGTGCTACTTCCCCTGCTTTATATTACATCCTTTTCTCCACTGGTTTTCCTAATACATCGCAAGGGACAGTCCCAGGAGCACTAGTCACTTACATCAATTTGCAATGAATTGTCTCTATGTTACAATCACTTTGAATTGGAACTTACAACTACAGAAGACATCATTTCATATGCTTCTAAAAGTTATGCATATTTTTTTCAGCCACTCTTTCCCATTCTAATTTTTAAGCTAATTTTATTTGAAAGTTGCTCTGTCCCCCTTCTCCCCTGCCTCCACAAGCAGGTGAGTATAAGAGTTCTGTCATCATACTCGCTGTTGAAAGCTATGGCATTTGGGACCTTTACTGGAGAGCAATGTCTTTCAAAGTAAAATTAAGATTAGGTGAAATTCAAATTCAGTCCTTCCCTGCAGAATAATTCTTCCAAAATTAAAAAAGCAAACCACACAAGTAACCAGCATGACTATGCAATCAGCCTAAAAGTGATGCCAGAGAATAAGAAACTCCTCTGTATCTTCTAGAAATGGTCTATACTAGTCATAACAGCACAACAGCAACTGCCCCTGGAGGGCTGGGCTGCTTGGTCTTTGGAGAGATGAAATGATTCAGCCATGGCAGTGGTTTCTCAAGCGGTGGTTATCATCTCCTTGCTATGTGAGAGAAGGGCTCTGCTGACAGAATTTACTTCCTCATTTGGAGAGGACCAAGAACTACTTAACTGTCCTTCTGGAAGCATCCTACACAAAGGCAACGGCTGCATGCATGTCTTGAAAACGAATACAACTTATTTTTACAAAGAAGCTGAATGTCCAGGAAGGCAAAGAGTTAGTAGTACCTTTAAGAACATCTGACTGTGAAACTATTTTTAGCTTTCTATTCTTAAGGGGCCTTGAAGAAACTTCTTAGTCACTGGAGCCAAGGCTGTGGTGAGAACACATTGGAATGGAATCAAGACTCACACCTTCCCCTCCTCCCCCTTCCACCTGACAGTGATCTTCTATTGTTGCTACAGTGCTGCTTTTTACACGCCAGAAAACCACGAATCGAGCAAGCAGACTGGGAGGTGCTGGCAGCCCCAGATGAAAAATATCATGGCAGAAAGAAGACTGTTGAGGGACAATGGTGATTGAATGGGGAGGAGAGGTTGCCCGTGGAATCCATGTATGGGAAAGAAAATAAAAAAATGGCTTTAAAGACGAAAGGACAAATAACATGAACACACAAAGCAAAACAGAGGTAGGCACTTATATTTCAATGAGGAAAATCATCTGTTCCAGCCAAAACTGGGCCTCTCTTCATGTCATGAACTCTGTGTCAGCCGTCCCTTTACAGGTGCTTTTAATTCCCAAACATTGCACTCCACATATGCAGCAGTATCTCTTCTCATTGTTGCATCCTGCCTTACTCCAACAATACAGAAGATTTGGAAAGTTGTTTGTTTGGTTTTTTTTTTCCACGGGAGGATCACTGGCTAATTATATGATGAACTGCTGGAGACAGCCAGACAAACTGGGGACAAGGATCCCTTCATCTGCCTCCAGAGCCAAACCAAACTCAGGCCAGGTGAAAGGAAAATGAAGTATCATTGCCTGTTTCATAGTGGATGAGAAGGGTCCCGTGCAAGTTCCTTGTAGGTAGGTAATCCTTGCACAGAAACTACCCAATGCAATTCCCAACCACTGGTCCCTTTGCCAGCAGTCCCAGTGCAGACTGTTCCCCATCTGGAATGCCACACTAGCATTAAACTGACATGAGTTGAAAAAGACAGGTCAAACATCCTGAAGACAGAGGGACACTGAAAAGTGTGGCTAATAAAACTCTCTTTGAAAGGGCAAATAACAGCTAAACACAGCAGGAACCTTCTTGAGTTCCAAAGGCCTCTGCCTTGTCTCTCAGCACTACCCTTGCCTTAGTATATCCAACAGGCAAGAGATGCCAGCACCAACCTTAACATGGGATTTTGTTCCTATACTTGTAGAAAGAGTGAATTATGTTCTCAGGCTCATTGTTTGTTTATCTGTGCAGATGACAGGAGACGTTAAGGGACAGAGACAATGCAGTGAATTTATTACTCTTTACTTTTTCAACTGCTGTGCAAACACTAACTTGTGTTTGCCCTTGTGAGAGGTAGGTATTTGTAGCTGCCATTTCACAGAGAGGAAGCAAACACATTATTCAAAGCCACACACGTATGGCAATGGCATAAGCAAGAGGCAAATACGAGAGTTCCTACCTCCTGATACCAAACATGGTGTCCCACTCTGTGTTCTCCTGCCTCAGGAAGGCTGAAGTGTTGCCCCAGGAACAAACCCACCATGTTCCCTAAAGGAGGCTTCCAAGTAAGGGAACCACAGCTGACACACAAACTTGTGACTCCAGGGAGATTTAGACCCATCCCTCATCTTTAACTCTTATGATTCAGTGCACACAACTGCATCAATGCACCATTTATACTGTTCTCTGTTGAGATGGAAGGCTTTGCACTGCCTAAGTACAAATTGAACACAGGCAACCTACGTCCAGCTTTAAAGGCTTTCATTAATAGCAGGAAAAAATGCCATTGTCTCTTTGCTTGTCAACTCAGCTCCCTCATCTTTAACTAGTTTTTTTTTTTCCTTTGCTTTCCCAAGGAATGCTTAGGATAGGTTAAGGTTGCATATAACTGTGCACTACCTGTTTACTACTACTCCAAGAGCCATGTGAAACACTTGTTCAGCAGCCCACCATCCCTCAGTAAGAAAGAGCAAGAATTTTATTTCTTCTTTCAGTCCATGCCATTTGTCAAACTGTCCTTTTACTTTCCAGGATGAGATCAAACAAGCTTTTCATTAGGCTTAAGTCTGCTAAGATCATCAGCAGGAGCTCAACATGAGAAGCTTTTATTTGTTTTTTCTTGGTTAATGCATTCTGGAACAGAATGGAAAGGAACTGAAAAAGAAAGCCCACTTTCTCTTATCATAAAATATATATTGTCCTTGATTCTGAGTGAGATATTTTAAGTCTGGCACATTGGAAACCTTCAGATACTTACAGCTTCAACAGCTTTCAATCCAGTCTTTATGTTGTTGACTTCCTTCTCCAGCTCTACCAGGCTGCACAGGAGACAGACGCAGAGCAGATAAAACAAAAAGAGCAGTGTTACACAGGAATACAGGAACTGTGCAGCAGAACATACCATTGGCCCATCAAGTCTGGTATCCGGCCTTTGGCACCAGTCACGCCAGATGATTTGAAAGGAGGGGAAGGGGGTCTGTTAATACTCTGTGATGCTTTTTGTATGAGATATAAGATGAGGCAGACCCTGCTTGCCTGTGGTCAAATTGAAGATCAGGATTTTCCTGGGAAGAAAAGGGGGGTTGCCCTCAGAACATCTGCCCTGGGAGCTGAGCCTGACCCTCCAGCAGGGAGCATATGCTACATGGCCAGCTTGCAATTATCAGCTGACACATAACCAAGGCCCCCAGCTTTAGCATACACATTACTGGGATCTCAGATTATATCTACATATGATTCTTGAACGATTCAACTACTAAATCTCATTAGCAGTTATATTTACATGTGATTTTTGTCTTCCTCACAGTCCAAACATTGTTTTTCTCCATCTGCATTTCTACCATATGGTAGTGCTTGCAAGCTTATATTTTAACTGAACATATAACCCTATTGTTCATGTTATTAGATGCTTTCCTAGAAAAATAGTGTTGTACTGAACTTCTGCTCATCATATACAAACAAGAGGGTTTTTTCTAGGACTTGTATTAAAAAAAATATTTTCATTTCCAGGTAACTAGTTAGTACTATTTGTGAGTCAGCAAGCATCTCCTTCAAGTATTTGGTGAGTAGCAGTTTACATATCAAAAACACCACTAAAGCCTTAATAAATGCCTTTAAGTGTGAACCTACATTTATTTGTCTTTTATTAGCTGGAGTAGTTCCATACACAAAGAATCATGGCTGGGCAAAAAATATGTAAAAGTAATTTTGAGCAGTACTTTGGAAAGAAAAAAAATGCTAGTATTTTGAAGGATTGCATGTGTGTTCATTTTCCACAAACACCAACAGAAAGGGAAAAAAAATATTTTAAATTTGTGCAGAAAGTACAATACTTTCTAATTTTTGCACAAGACTGATTTGTGCAAAAGTTTGAATGATCTTCTTGATTATTAGAAACAGGGTCTCTGTGCCTTGCCTGAGAAACAAATCTTCAATTATCCAGAAAAAATAGCACAATACTTAGATGAACAACCATAGAGTATGATGAGCGAGTTACAAACAACAAGCAGTCTATTTAAAATGTCTGATTCAGAAATAGATATAGGTGTATCTGAGTAAAGCTGTCAATTTCATTATCCACAAATGTTTTTGGACCAAAATTATCTGTTGATGTACGTCTGAATAACATCAAGGATGTGAACAAAGGCATTTCAGCTGCAAGTCTGGCCATGAGTTTAGAAGACAGCCACTGAAAAACTGATCATTAAGATAAATGAAATCACTGGCAACTCCAGCTCTGAGAACAAGCAATAGCACTGGACTTACTTGACTTTTGCTGCTTCTGGAAGATGCTGCAACTCAGACTGAATATCTAGGATATCTGGATAATTCTTTTCAAAGATCATAATTAAGTAGTGCAGCAGCGTAATGTTCCTAAAAGGAAAAAAAAAAAAAAAAAAAAGGAAGAAATGAGAAGGAAGA